>CM076573.1:773500132-774100132 GCA_034641835.2 Pinus albicaulis
ATCGAGATGGGCGATGATGGTAGATACAGTGCGACTGGTATCGGTACCGTATCCTTTCAGAGGGAGTCTGGTAAACCCTTTGTCTTAAAGGATGTCATGCATGTACCTGGATTGAAGAAGAACCTGATTTCAGTAGCGATGTTGGAGGATAAGGGGTATGATGTGGTCTTCAGCGAAGGAAAAGCCTTCCCGCGCAGTAAGACTACTGGAGAGACCCGGAAGATAGGGGTTCGAACTCAGAACCTTTATCAGTTGCAGGTAGATGACTGCGCAGCTATGGCATGCAAGGCGGGAGAAGTGGTGAGCCGGGATGATGAGGGCTAACTATGGCACAGGAGATTGGGCCATCTTCACCATGGAGCTTTGAAGATTCTGCAGCAGATTTCTACTGGACTTCCTAAGGGCACCCTTGCGCAGTCAGATCAGTGCAAGGGGTGTACTTTAGGGAAGTATGTGAAAGCCACCTTTCACGAGAAGGATAGTCACACCACGACGATCCTTGAGAGAGTTCACATAGACGTGTGTGGTCCTTTCTCAGTTGCTTCGACAGCAAAGCACAAGTATTATGTGATCTTTGTTGATGATTTCTCTCGAAAGTGCTGGATCTTCTTCATGCAGAAGAAGAGCGATACATTCGCGAAGTTCTGTGAGTTTAAAGCACTGGCCGAGAAGGAGTCGGGGAAGAAGGTGATTGCTCTAAGGAGTGATAACGGTGGTGAATTCATCTCGGCTGAATTCAAGGAGTTCTGCAGTGCAAAAGGGATTCGGAGAGAGCTCATCGCACCCCATAACCCACAGCAGAACGGGGTGGCTGAGCGGAAGAACAGAACGATCGTGGGTGCTGCACGGGCGATGTTGCATGATCAGGGCCTACCCCTTCACTTGTGGGCTGAGGCATGCAATACAAGAGTGTATGTGCAGAACCGTTGTCCTCACAAGGTTCTTGGCATGAGTACACCGGAGGAGGCTTATTCTGGCAAGAGGCCTGATATTTCCCATTTGCGGATCTTTGGTTCTCCTGTCTACATGCATGTGACGAAGGATGCGAGAAGGAAGATGGATCCAACTGCTGAGGTTGGAATATTTGTGGGGTACACTGATACACCTCACAACTACCGGGTGTATTTGTCAGACAGTCGCAAGACTGTTGTGCGACGGGATATAAAATTTCAGGAGGAGAAAGCCATGCAGTGTTCGCTTGAGAGGGAGCTACACTTGCATGCAGATGAGGAGCTGTTAGTTCCTAAGGAGGAGCTTCCTGATGTGGATCAGCCACAAGAGGAGGTTCAGGAGGTGGAAGAAACCACCCAGGCAGCGCCAACCATCAGAGGGCGCATGCGCACTACAGAAGCTGAGCGACTGGCTCAGGATGCAGAGAAGGTTGTAGGACCACCTACAGCACAGCGCAGACAGAGACAGTCACCGGATCGGTACACTGGATACATGGCTCTTGTGAGTCAATGTGCTGTGACGGAGCCATCCTCTTTTGAGGAAGCTATGGAGGAACCCACATGGGTTGATGCCATGATTGAAGAATATGATTCGATCGTCAGGAACAGTGCATGGGAGATTGTCCCAAGACCGGTTGGGAAATCAGTGGTGGGTTCGCTGTTTCTCAGGGCAAGTATGCCCGGGAGATTCTGGAGAGGTTCAACATGCAAGGCTGCAAGCCTGTTGATACCCCTCTTTCTGGAGGATGGAGGAAGGGAGATGCTACTTCGGAGGAGGTAGTGGATGCCACTGTCTATCGACAGTTGGTGGGGTCGTTGATGTATCTGGTCAATACTCGACCCGATATATGCTATGCAGTTAACCAGCTTTCGCAAGCTATGGTTAAGCCTACCAAGCTCTTTTGGAAGGCAGGCAAGCATGTATTGCGCTATCTCAGAGGCACATCGGGATATGGTCTATGGTACAGACAGGAGGATGGAGCGAAGCTTTCTGGCTTCACTGATGCAGATTGGGCAGGGAGCCCAACGGACCGGAAGAGCACTTCTGGAGGAGTTTTCAGCATTGGGTCGACAATAGTTTCCTGGTACAGCAGGAAGCAGAGATCCGTGGCACTCAGTTCAGCAGAGGCCGAGTACATGGCAGCAAGTTTGGCTGCATGCGAGGCTATTTGGATGAGGAAGATCCTCGCAGGTTTGTTCGGGTTGCATTTGGAGCCTACAGTGATCTACTGTGATAACCAGAGCTGCATCAAGCTCTCAGCTAATCCAGTTTTTCATGATAGGTCCAAACATATCGACATCAGGTACCATCACATCAGAGATTGTGTTCAGCGGAGGATCATGATGCTTTCATATGTTCCCACGGAGGATCGGGATGCCGACATCCTGACGAAGGCGCTCACCAGGAGCAAGTTCGAATTCCACAGAGGCAGGATAGGGATTGCAGATAATCCATATCTTGCGGAGAGGGAGTGTTGAGAATGCAGCAAGATGATGGAGCTTAGTGAAATGAAGTCGCCTTCACTAAGTGGGCCCGCAGGCAAATTCTGGCGCAAAGTCTATTTTTAGACTATGTCTATTTTAGACATACGGAGCATAATTTGGGAATTCTACTTGGAGATTCTTGAAGTATGCGACATGTCGGTAAAAATAGATGAGACCCTATTTTTTAGGACCCAGACTATTTTTAGACTGATCTCCTAAAAATATGGAAGTCAAATATTATTTACCCTTAATAATATTTTGACTATAAACAACAGTTTACTCTCTTGGCGCACTTCAGTTTGAGTCATGGAGGTGACTCATGCAACCGACACAAGGAATCACGTGGTTCCTAGGGTTTGATGGCATCTTGCATGGTTGGCTTCAGTTAGACTTCAGTGGCAGGAGTTTTGGAGGAGTTAACGGGACAAGTAGTGGAGTTGTGTTCTGTTTGTTTTTAGTTGAACTAGTTGGGATTAGTTAACTAACTAATCAACTAGATATGAGTGGAGTAAATTAAATAATATTTAATTTACTAAATATTAACTCATTAGTCAACTCAAGAACACTTCGGTTCACTACAGTGCATGATCAGTTCAGTGGAGACCAGTGGAAGAGGTAGATGAAAGGGTGAGTAAAGCTATCAGTTGGTAGATTTGTTTTGCATGAGATTTGCATTACACTTGGAGGAATTGTCCATGACAATTACGCAATCAAGGAAAGGGGATTCGAACCTTGAACCTCTTCATATACAGGCCATGATTGCGCAATAGAGGCAAAGGCAGTTAGTGGTGTGTTTTGAACCCGAGACTTGTTCAAAACCAAGCTAGATTGTGAGTAACTTCATGAGAGAGTACTGAGTACTTGTGAGGAGTATTGTACTTGTTTGGTTACTTGATTTCTCCATTATAATATACACAATAGCTGCGGGGTTTTCAGCTATAGGCTTTCCCCATACATACTGAGTTAATGTGTGATTGAATTGATGTGAGATTACTTCTGTTATTTCCGCATGTGACAATTAATTGTAGAAGAAGGTTATGTGTTATGTATGCAATTCGAAATTGATATATGACCAGGTTAATCTTCAGTGAATAAGTGATTTATTCAGCTAATTTCTACAATATTTATTAAGAAAGTGGAAGATTAATGTGGTCACTCAAGTGTATTATCACATAGATTTAATCGATGGATTGTTGATTAAGTTTGCAACGCGCGAAGGCTTTTGAAAGTCACACAGGAATTGGTGAAGGCCATGGAATATTATGTGCAACCACACTGTATATAATCGATGCCTTGGGGAATGCCATGTATGGATGCATATAATCTCTTACATGGCATGTCATTCATACAAAGAATGCGCGTCACTAAAATAAAACCTAAATTTTTGCATCATGCCACGTGGCAATGGAACTTAGAATAATAATTAACTTAGTGATAGGCGGCAACGTAGTAACCGCGTTCCTTATTTATATGAAGGACTGTAATGCCAAGTTGCCAACAACTCTTGGACGCTGGAACTTCATCGGTAGGCAAAGTATTTACAACATATCATAGGTATTAATGACGTCTTGTAAAAATACTAACCATCATAAATACGTTTTCCACTATTACAAGCCTGTGATGAAAAACGGGCATTGAAAATTTGATGAGGAACAAAAAGCCCGGCAAATTCCATCTATGCGTGGAAGGCATAGGGAAACGTTACTCCTTTCATAAACAACCGTCGTACTGATGCGCAGTCGCAGGCCAGTGGCGCTTACGTGGACTCGCTGCTCCGCCTGTGTGTGGAAGATGGCAAGAGCCTTGACGACGACCACCTCGTGAGCCTCTATTCGAATATTTTGATCGTTGGGAACGACACAAAGTTGAATTTTGTGAATTCGAATTTTATCGTGTTGGAACTAAAATTTACATAGGAAGGGAAGTGCATTTATGTCGCTCTTCGTGGACTCACTGCTTCGCTTGTACCGCCTGTACTCGCTGCATGTTTCATTAGTATTATCGTAGGACAAACCCGGTGGACGAACCCAGTTATTACATGTGTCAATTTTTTACTTGACAGAAGGGCGATGGGCAAACGTTCTGATTGGGTGGGGTAAACAGTGTTTTCTCACCCCACTCCAACAAAAATAATGCCTCCGGCGTAATTAATTAATTTTTGGAATAATTGTAAAGGTAAATTGTTTTAGTGAGATGATAGGCAAATCCATGCAATATTGGTTATGTTTAAATATCACCTTACATAGATTTAGGGGTGTCATATCAAACATAGTAGTTATATAGACATGTTGATGTGACATTGGTGTAAATTGTTTTAGGATTGTTACTTTGTGTTATTGACTTGAAATGAGGGAGGTGAAATTTATATGGTCAAAAAGTTTTCGATGAACATAAGATGATGATAGCCCCAAAAAAGAGATTTAGACTGAGTTAAAAAGCAAAATCTTTGATAATCTCCATCTTTTTAAGGCAATTTAGGGGATTTGGGTGTGTGATAGAGTTGTATCATAATAGTGATGATAATGGCATTAGAAATAGTGTTTGGATTGAGAAAAGAAGCAAAAGTTTTTATAGAGAGTTGCATCATAATAGTGTGATGATGATGGCGTTAGAAATGGTGTTTGAATTGAGAAAAGAAGCAAAAAAAAATTATAATCACCACCTCCTTAAGGTGATTTAGGGGAGTTGGGTGTGTGATAGAGTGGTATTAGAATAGTATTACAGCACTCAGGCTACATTGGCCCAGAGATGTAAAATGGTTATTGTCTTGTTACCATTGTAATATTTTGGAGAGAAAAAGGCATATCTCATTCAAATAATAATAAGAAATAAATAAATAAATCGGCATAATTATAATGTTATGCATTAAGTTTATTTTAACTCTTTTAGATATAAGAATGAATAATGATAATTGATCGTTACATAATTATAAGTTAATGATGAGTATGCTAAAGTTGCGTGCCTGTGTTTATTGACAATTTCTTTTAATTGTACAAACCCTTTTTAGGAAATTAACACTAGAAGGTTTTGATTGCTGAGAGGAAGAATTTAATATTTGAATAACTTTTCCAACAACAAAAATAAATATATGCTTATTACATTGTTATTAATCTAAAATTTAAGGGGCCTAAAGTTTTAAATTTGTGTGTTCACTTTCAAAAGCTTGATTACTACATGAATTTCAAATAGGCTAATTTCTAACAAAGAATTTGAGTGTGATTTGTAGTGGGTTCAAAGCCTAAATTTCAGGTTGTTACAAGTCCATGAATGTGTTGCCAAGGAAAATGAATTGAGTGAAATTTTAATGTTCTAATAAGCTAATAATGGCATGTTGTTTCAGCATATAGAAGACTTGGTGGAGAAGGAAAGTACCAGTAGAATCGTATAACATAACATGGAAGAGATCTCACATCTCAAGTATGAGGAATTGGATGGGAAGAGAGTTATTGAAACTTCTCCGGATTTGGAAAATACAATGAGAAGTCTAAAGGTTGAACTTCAAAGTTGCAAAGTGGAAAATGAGAGGCTCATTAGAGCCCAAGAGAAGTAGACAAAGTTAACCACAATGTTGTTATAGAGTTTATTGGAAATACAAAGGAAGTTGTAGCATGAGCTAGCTACTAGCAATGTAGAGAGACATCAGTCAAGAAATGGTACCAAACCCATCAAGAATCCAGAAGCATGTGCTAGTAATCAACAACATAGGGAAAAGATCTTCAAGGAAATGTCACATGAGGGTTAATAGGAATACATCTATTAATGATACATCAATAATTTTTTTATGATGAGATAAACAGTTCTGAGAGATCGTGCATCAATGAAACTAGATCTCGCTTGTATAAGAAATGAAAGAAAAGGCATTTAAGGATTTCCTTACCTAAGGAATTCAAAATGGAATAACCACCTACCTTTGATGGTGATATCAAGTGTTAATTTTTCTTAGGGCTACATTGTCCTTTGCTTTGATAATTGCATATTAGTATTTACATATTGAATTCACCTCACAATATCATAACATTATTCAACAACATATGCAATTATAAAGAAAGAACAACACCATCATCAATGCAACATAACATAAAGGAATAATAGAAGAAAATCATTCACACATAGAGACACCAATATTGGTCGAAGACCAAGGCAAAACCCCACAAGGGGGAAAACCATTTCAAATTCTTCCTCTTATTAGATTGTCATTTAATGTTTCAACAAAGAGAGAATACAATGATCCATATCTTCAACCACAAAACTACCCAGCAAAATAAACTAAACAACATCCAAGAGATGAACCCAACAATGATAATTATCAAAAAACCTGATTTAGAAGCATGTAGTCAACTATCAATATAACGATGGTCAACTGTCAAATTCTGCGATCAATTGTAAAAATAAAACCCTAGTTTCCAGCCGCACAGAGAGAGTGTATGTGTGTGCGGTTGAAACCCTCCAACCACACGGATAAGCATGTGTGCCTGTGGTTACAACCGAAAATTCCCTTTGACAACCCTATGGCGACAAATCAAAACCCTAAATCACATGTGCGAGCATCAGACCATGTAATTTTGAACATGTATGAACCAATCTTCGCGAACCACTTCAAACCTATGCAAGCCAAACCAAAGAAATAAGAATGATGATGATGATGTCCAAATGAGGGTCACTTGACTTGTATTTATAGCCATCCAAGGGTGTCCAATTTATCTTTTGGGTCGACCTGTCCTTTTTTGCACATGTGGGTTTCCATATTAAAATATATTTTTCCTTAACCAATGATCCAGATTTTTTTACTTCAAATATGCATACAAAATTGGATGTAAAAGAGCATGTAACCATGAAAGCATATCACATGAAATAAGTAGAAATGAAAGGCAACCATGAGAAGAAAAACATGACATATTGGTAATGATTGGATTTATGCAAGAACACGATAATATACAAAAGTAAACATAAACACGGAGATGCAGTGGAAATAAAACTTCATTTCATTAATATCAAATAATTTAAATATATAAACTAGCTAGGGTGTTGGTAGCTTATCTCTGAGAAGAGATGTGGCGGCTACAGGCCTCTGAACTATGTTACAATGAGACTCAAAGGCCTATTTATTGTTGAGAAACAATGGAAAACCATAAACACCCAAAAACCTAACCCTAGGAGATGAAGCGCCAAAACTATGTGCCTCGTTTGGGTAAATTGGTACATCAATCGTCGAGGGGACGTAACTTTGGCATACGATCTCGGTTTGACGCGCACAATACCTCGTTGGAATGATCTATCTGAGGACTACAAATTTTTATGTGAGAAAAACCAAAAATAACTTCCATGTTGCTCCAAAAAAAAAAAACCATCATTTAGGGCCTCAAAACAGCTTTGGAAGTTCAGGACCCGAAAAACTGCTAAAAATAGTAAGTTGTGCGAAAACTGAAAAAATTGAAAGAACCAATGGTGGGGGTCCAAACGGAATAGGTGGGTGGCCACCAATATCCACATGTATCCTTCCTTCCCATTGCGTTGAGTCCCTCTGTGAGATGAGGCAAATTCTGTTGAACTTGGTATTGGATTTGTCGAAGATGTTGTGGATATGTTGGCAGACATGCTGGATGTGTTCAATAAAGTTGGTTGCTTTATCAGCCTAAGACAATACATGTGTGGCTTATGTCTGTGTGGTCGCATGAGGTATGGCAACATCAGGCGGCGACATGCCTGGGGTCAGATCAATGGAGTGCTTGACCTGACAGTGTAGAGGAACCTCTGTGGGTGAGGAGAAAATGTCCTTGTATTCCTCCACGACTTTGTCCATCTGTTTTTGTTGTGTAGGGGAGATCTGTTTGGAGGTTGTGGCCACAATATTCTTCTTTTCTTGTGGGCAAATTGTAATGAAAATAAATTTCTTGGTTTGGGAAGCAATCTTACTGTGTTGTTTTGAGGTAGTCAAAGAGATGGCAGGAGGCAGTACTACCTCTGGTATCCTATACAATTTATTTCCCAAAGTAATAACAATAGAATGAGGCCTAGAATCATACATAGCATGTCGCTTCCACAAGTATGATTGACCTAATAATACATTATGCACATCAAGAAGAGCAACATCACACAATACCTCATCCGTGAATGGCTTGATGTTGTACGGAAGGCGACATTGTTGGCGAACACGGAGATCTCTTCCTTGGTGAAGCCACCCGATGGTATACAGTTGTGGGTGTGCTATAGTTGGTAGGTCAAGCCACTTCACGACCTCTGCTGAAATGAGGTTCTTTTGTCTTCCGCTATCAACAAGGAATTGTAGTGGATAACCCTTCACCCACATCTGTGAATGGAAGAGGCGCTCCCCCTCCTTTGGATCCCCGGGATCCTCCCTATGAAGCTTGGTGGTGGCAACAATGGCATTGAGATCCACATCAATGATCTTCTTCCCTTTGTCATCGCCCTTTTCTAGTTCTGACTCAAGAGTAGAACATGAATCTGATTTGGGTGCCTTCAGTTCAGGCGTCATCAATTGTTTGGCCCGACACTCGTTTGTGCTATGAGTGGCGCTGTTATGAAATTCACACTTCCCTTTGTCCTTCTTTGGATTTTTGGGGTTGTTCTGATCGCCCTGCTTTGGCTTTTCCCCTTGTTTTGTGATTCAGGGCGCCTTTCCCCTAAATTGGTTTACTAGTTCACGAGTCTAGAATTTCTAGAAGTCCCTTGTAGCAAAATAGTAGTAATTTTATACTATTTTTTAGAACGTGCTAATGAGCTTAATTTGAATTGATTCCACTTGTATTGGGTTAGAAAAACATTCAAGTTAATAAAAAAAATTACCCCATAGAATTTTCACTTGATTAGGTAATGAATTTGGTAGGTTATCTAGCTCACTAATTCTTGAATTTCCAATTTTTAGAGTATTAATTTTCTGGTATTGTTAGCACATGTTAATCGGGGTATTTTGGAGCAATTCCACTTGGAACGAAGTCATAGGACATCCTAATTAAAAAAAATTCCCATGTCCTTTTCATTTGATTTACTTGGATATTCGGTAAGTTATCTCGCTCCTGGAGCAAAATAGGGCCTCCTATGGCACCTCATGTAGCACCCTTGTAGAACATGTAAAATTGACCATATTTGATCCAAAATCTTCATTTTTGTCTCTTAGGCTTAAATCATGACCCCTAGGCTCTGAATCTGTGATTGAGTAAGACCAAAAGACCTCTTAAGTCTTGCCTCTTCTCCATTGCAATTCACCTCTACAATTTGGATTAGTGGACAAATTCATGACTTGAAGAGCTTAATGATGATTTTCATGAAGCACCTTGTGAAATCTATTGAAAAAATCTATCTTAAATGCAGTGATTGAAGAATTATTTCATTTTTATTAAGCTATGGTTTCCATTTCCAGCATTGCTATTTTTATTGCATAGACTAGGCTTCCTTTTGATGTACCATTTACACTCTGCAAATAGGTTATTGTTTACATTTCTACATATAGGATTAACATTTACATTCATGCAAAGTAGAATAGCCTTTCCTTTCTACACAATGATTTCCTCTCTGCAAAAGTAATTAGGTTTCCTTTATGCAAGTAGAGTAAGATTTCCATTTCTGCAATTAGTTTAGGTTTGGATTTCATGGAATTCACTTCATTGCATCAAATCAACGAAAGAATGACACATTGCTTGTTACACATATAGTGACGACACCTCTTCAGTTTGTATGAACTCCGGGTTGATAAGTTAATTCGATAGCCTCAGGAATTGTAACATTCTTGTTGCAATACTGGGGTCATCATTTTTTGGCGTCGTTGTTGGGGAGGTGTCAAAGTATGCATTGTTTTCTTCCTTAGTTGATCCATTTTTGCAAACAAAAAAAAATTCATTAGGCATATTTCATTTAAAAAACAGAAAATTTCATTGCATTAGAATTCTCATTCAAAATAAATCATAACAAAAATTCTTCAATACCACAACCCCCCCACTTGATCACGTGGTCCAATAAGAATCACTTCACCATCCACTTTTACACGTAGAAGAAGGAGAGGTGGCAGAGAAGGTAGAAGAAATGGATGGATATGATGAAAATGAAGAATATCCTCTTGGATTTCCCATTAAAGATATTGGTAGCAGTGTTCATATAAAGAAATTCCCTCCATCTTTCCTTCCCAACTTCCATGGTACGAGGTCAACTCTTTGAATTTGAAATCGTTTGTAGATATTATGGTTACTTACTAAACACTCAAAAATTAATATTGTTTCCGGTAACATTGAAGGATAAAGTTCTTAAATGGTTCATGTGTTTAGGGACTAATTCAATAAGATCATGGAATGATATGCAAAATATATTCCTAGAAAGTATAAAGATCATGATCTTAAAGAATAAATATTTAGAATGACTAAAATAGAAGATGAGAGCTTTGAGGATCTAATAGAGAGATTTATGTATAGTGTTAAGAGGGAAAATTTGCATCACTTAGGATTCAACACACTAAAAACCCTCCTACTTAGAACAATTAGGGATGAGTGGATTGATCTCCTTAATCTCATGAGTAGAGGTGATGTATACCAATTCTCATTTGAAGAAATTTGTGAAATATGCAAACACATATTAAGAGGAAGGGAAAGAGTAAATAAATCAACATCAAGATTCATAAGTCAAACTGAACTTGGAAATTTACTTGATAAATTTAAAACAAATATTCTTATCACTTAAGTGAACAAGTAGAAATGTCAAGAATGAAAAATGAGAAGAAAGAATATGCTTGTGTTATTCTTTTATCTCATTGTGTTATGCTTGGTAAGTCAAACTGAACTTGGAAATTTACTTGATAAATTTAAAAAAAAATATTCTTATCACTTAAGTGAACAAGTAGAAATGTCAAGAATGAAAAATGAGAAAAAAGAATATGCTTGTGTTATCTATGCAAAATCACATGCTTCTAAATATTTCCCAGCATTGCCAAGGTTGAAGGAATTTTACCAAGAATATAATAGAGCAAGTCAATCACTAAAGCAACTTTGTTATGTAGCTCCAAGAGGACCATGGCAGCCTATTCAACCCGGTATAGTGTAAGAACCTAATTCAAAATATCAATGTTATGCACATCCATCTCAAAGTAACTGGAACACACCCTTTCCTTAGAAACCTTGGCCATGTCAAACCCTAAACCAATCTTGGCAACAAGGTTAGCAAGGACCTTATGGGAGAAATCCACAATATCCTCATACCCAACTCCATGTTATCCCTACCATCCACCTCCACCACAACCACAACCTCAACCACATCTATCTCAAAGAGCCACTCCCACTCAACTATTTTTACCTTCATTTCCAAACCCACACAAGGAAGTAGCTCAAAACACTTACAATGTTGAGGTACAACACTTCCAAACATCTCCTCTTGATATAAGTGGTATTCATCTTAGCTCTGGAAGAGTATTGCAAAATAGAGATTCTCTTGATGTCATTGAAGGACAACATTTAGAAAAAGAAGATTCAAATGAGAAGACCAAATAATCATGGGATTCACTTGATAAAGAGTAGACATCAGAATCATAGATTGAGAAAGTTTCCTCGTGTTTACCATCAGATCCTCCATGTATTGAAGAGAATAATCAACAAAAAGAGGAATATTTAAATGTCATGGTAGAAGAGGGTGCAAAAAGAGATCCAAATGTGCAAGTGGACCAAGGGCATCAAAAATATATTGAAATATGGTTGCAGACAATCATTAACATGAAACAACACACTCTTCTTCAACAATGCTTGATATCATCAAAGTCAAAGCAGTTGGTCTCTAATATTCAGGTACATGTCAAAGCATATGTTTCGAACCTACACATGAGTTTATCTGTCATCTTGATGTGCACATGGCTCCATTAGAAGTATTCCGATACTTGAAAGAGATTTTCTTTTTTTTCAAGTAGGGTAGAATATAGGAATAAAAGAAAAAAATAAAAAAAATAGGAAAATAAAATAAAAGAAGAAAAAATAAAATCTGAGGTGAAAACCTCATTTTAGGCACAAAAGATTGGCTCATTGATTTAAAACCTCCTTAAGGCAGTCAGTGGGTTGGAAAAAAGAGAAAAAAATGAAAAGATCCTAGGTGAAAACCTCATTTTAGGCACCTAGGAAGACCTATTAGTTTAAAAGCTCATTGAGGCAACTAGTACGCCTAAGAAAAGAGAAAAAAATGAAAAAAAATGAAAAGAAACAAATTCTTTGATTCATGTATCTCTCTGTGATGAATGCAGGTGTTTTCGAACCTTTGCAAGCAACACGAACAATTTAGCACCAAAAGAAAAAAATTGGTCAAGAATCTAGTCAAAGGAAGTCAAACTTGGGCTTTCTTCTCCTTTTCCCAAATGCTCAAAAAGGACCAAGGCCATGCCAATCCATCACCCTCATCCATTTCCAACATCCACCCATCATTCCCAATCCTTTCCCATTCATTTTCCTCATTGTCCTAAAATGCTACAGGAAGGTTCCATTTTGCTACAGGACTGGCAAAATACACAGGGAAGAAATTGTTTTGACCATATCTCAAAAACCATGAATAATTTTGTTGATTTGTTTCATGGGTAGATATATAAGGATTGTGGTAACATGCTCAAGGAATTTCATCAAATTGTAGTGCAAACATTTCGAGAAATTGGCCTCCATCACCTACATCCATTTTTAATTTTTCTTGAGATTCGTACATCCATTGGCCAACATTTTTTATTGGGAGGTGCATAAGGATGATGGAAAAGTTCTAAAAAAAATTCAGGTCAGTCCAATCTATCATTTGAGATACATGGATCAAATAATTCTGCTACAAGAGTGTTCCATAATTGTTATAAGAGTGACTAAAATTGCTACAGGGTTGTGATCGACATGGAAAAGTGGTTCATGTCTTATGTTTTTCATCTAGGAACAAGAGGAGGGTTCCACCATATCCTCATCATTCATTTTCCACCCCAGTTGACCTCTTCTCTACTCTCATTTTCATCTTTGTCCATGAAAAAACCCATTTTCACCCCTTCTCCCACAATTTTCACCACGACCAAAGCTTCTAGTCCTTTTTCATGAGTTTACCATGAATTATAAGAGTTTTTGGATGCATTTTGTGAAGGTTATTGTGATCATAGGGAAGTATACGTGACTACTACAGGAAAAATTCCAGTCATGTAGTAGTCTCTGTTAGTGTGAATTCTAATCGCAAGCGTACGAAAAAAACTCACTTTAGCTATGCATAACAAACAACCCTAACATCAAAGATGGTTGTCAATTTCCTTAGATCTGCAGTTAGTGATCAAAATAAATTCTACAGAAATCTAGATCTATGCAGTTAAAGACATTAAACAAAAATAATAAGCAAGAGTTGCTCCATGCATCCAATGAACGAGACAATAATTTTAAAGAATTTTTTGTATTATGACACCTCGGAATGGAACATAGAAAGATGTTACCAGTCCCCCTCAATGGGATGGGTTCTTGTATGTCCTCAGCGCTTCTACATGAGGCGGAGGAGGCATACCTATGCCCGTCGAGATAACAAAGTACAAAGAATAATGATGTGTCCAACAAACAAAGGACTGGAATACATAGTACATGTTTGCATAAACATGGGACAGATAAAAACATGATAAAGGATCCCACATACATACTGTGCCTGGGACAATAGCCAGGACATATACAATAATATCTGAGTACATGAGCTATAAGTACAACCAAAGAGGCCCTGTAAAACAGGAAATGGCTCTGAAAATCTGAATGATACATGCAAACTAAAAGGTGTTGCAAGCAGTTAAGGCTGGAACTATCAAATCTATGGAGCTACATCCAAGGTTGTAGTAGAGAGGTCATCCGGGCATGTGGGTAGCTACCTGAAGGGCCACCCCCTCATGAGGTCTGAAACATCTCACACACACTTGGGAATCACTGGTGAAATCTGCTACATCATTTAACCATCAAATATATGGATCTCGATCATGCCATAAGGAGCTGGAACTGAGAAACAATCAAGTCAAAGGGCAATAAAGGGTCCATTTTCCTGATCCGAGGCACCAAACAAGAGTGGAAGTTGGAACCAAGGTACACCACCATCTAGACCTGTCTTTTGGAATGAATAAGCTGATGTCGATAGAAGGAGGTCCGCTATAGGTGAGGTAATAAGGGATCCTCAATTAAGGAACGAGGGATAATAGTAGAGCAACCAACAGACTGACACCAAGGATGATGGTGGAATGGGGGGTACTGAGTAGTGGGCTAACGACTTCTCTTGTTAGAGCATAAAGGGCATGGATGGCTTGGCAGCGACTGACTCGACTCCAGAGGGGATAAGGGATAGTATGACTGAAGGCAAAAATGTGCGACATGAGAGAGGAACAAAGCAATGGAGGATGGAGGACTGTGGCGGGATACAAAGGGAATCGGGATAGACTCCATGGATGCGATGATGACTCAACTCGGATGCTCTAAACAAGGGCGACTCGGTGATGCTGCCACACAGAACAGGCCCGGTGGGGACCATAAAAGCATGAGTACAATGTGGTTACTCACGATGAAAATCGACACAAGCGTGGACAAGTATGAAGGCAAGGTGGTGCCCCAAGTACAAGTGTTGCAAGTGAAGAAATTTGATTTTGAGAAGCGGTGAAGTGACCCTTCGTGGAAGAAATGTGTTCAGGTGAAGTATCAAAACACCAAAAACGAAAGGATACCCATTTGAGAGCTCGGTGAGAGCTTTGCAATGGTGTGGACGGTTTTTCAAACTAAGCTATGGTTTGGTTGCAAATGGCGAAATAAAAATCTAGGGTTTCTCTTTTGATAAGGCATTTTCCCTCCAATGTGATTCATTTGCAAGTGTAGCTATGGTGAATGTAGAGAGGAGAAAATACCCTAAATCTTGCGGCGATCATAGCGGATAAACTGACTGTTGGAATCGAGATCTGACAGTTGCAGGTAAGAGGCCTAACCATACTCTTTCAATTCAGTGGATTAAAGTTTCAATTTAGGCACCCAGAGCTCAAGAACATACCAGGTCACACTTTTTGGGGTTTGTCCTATGACCTGAGTAGTAGGTACTGGGCAGAAGACTGTGACATGTACCAGGAAATGACCTGAAAAGTGCAACCTGTCAGAGAAAGGGGGTTTCGGTGCTGTTTTTGGCTGAGAGATGGGATTTTATGGTTGAGGGGCATAGGTGTGCCCAAGCATGGTATGGTCATGCCAAATGTATTTAGAAAAGTGGAATATAAACACATTTTTAATGATGTGGTTCTCCATCTGTTTACGTTATGGTTATCTTCTGAGGGAAGAATGGATAGATGCAGTTCGAGAAATGGAATGGAGGATTACCAATCTCTTTTGGTACTACATATATGAAGCAAATGGACTAAATTTCTGGGTTCACATACATGGTGTCATTATCCCAAAGAGTGGATTTGGATATAACGAACTGGTGCTCAACTAGAAAACACACAGATTGGTTAATAACAATGTCTAAGGGACTGGGTTGTTGATGTAAGATGAAGGAATGACGAGGGGGATCACCCTTAGAGTGATCTGAAGTGATATGGGACTCTATAGGTTCTTCTAAATGGGGAAGAATAATGGTACTATAGTCGACACGACCAGATCCACTAGGAGGGTTGTGGATAATTGCTTCTCCTGGACTCTCAAATATGGGTGCCCCCCTTACCCAAACATTGGGTGTCAATGTAATGGCCACAATGTGTATGTGGTTCGAATGCATGCGTTCGATGTAAGGGGGTATAGATAAAGTCAGGGGTGGTGATTGTCTCCATAATGTTGTCATCGCAATAGAAGATGGGGTGACTGGTGGAAGAAAGACCACATGGTGTGGCGAAGCTACTTGACTCATCATCATGAGAAGAGAGGTTCGCATGCACATCGTCACGGTGGGTGACAAAAAAAAAAAAGTAGATGAAGGATCCACTGATGTTGAGCCCAGGGTGATCGCTAAAGGGAGGTTAGGCAAAACAGAAGGGAAAGCCCCATAGGGGTCTTCCACCCTGGATCTCATAGATGATGATAGGTAGAGGATAGTGGTCGAAGACTCCGTCATCTAGACATAAGGAGGGGGGATTTCAATGGGAGTAGATGTGTCCTCTAGTTCTACCAAAGCAAAACTCGCAAATAAGGGAGAGGTGGACTCGTTGCGCTTGGCCTCGAATTAGCAGACCACTTCCAAAGAGGTGTGGTAGTCTTCGAGGCGGGGACAGAGGTGAGTATAGTGGCCATGGAAATCACACAAAGCACAGGGGTGGTTTTTGTGCACAGTCTTGGGTTTCTTGGCTACAATTGGTAAAGAAACAAGGGCTTCAAGGACCTTAGACTCAAGAAACGTGAGATTGACCATGGGTTTGATATAAGGCAATTCAGGACAATTATGGGTGGCATGACTAACAACATCAAACAAATCACACGGGGGGGTACGCTTTGGAGGTTAAGGAGGAGCAGGGGTTGTCTGAGAAGCCTTGTCCTTAGGTTCCATTTTGCGGGCTTTGCCCCCCTCACCTGAGGCTTTCGCAATAGGAGTAGGTTCCTGTTGAGGTGGTCGAGGCACAAAAGCAAAGGGAGGGGTCGTGGGGACCGGTTGGACCGGGGTTAATGTTGTATAAGGTTTGGGTTGACCAGGCGGGGTATTCGCTGGGGGATCAATGTACGAGACTGCGATCCCCAGGGTCATGTTGGGAAGAGACAAGGTAGCCATAATAGGGACCGAAAATACTCTAGGAGGGGGAGCAAGAAACTGTATCTGACCAGAGGGGTAATGGCCAGGTGGGACAGCTCCGAGATGGTTAAGGCCAGGGGGAACCATTCCAGGATGGTAGATATGATCATGGACACCATATATAGATGAGGGGCCTTGAGGAGGAGGTCTTGAAGGATGAGTCGAAGTAATAGGAGTAGGTTGCAGAGGGCAGGGCTGCTGGCTAGTCGAACCAATCCATTTGAGGTCAGACCGAGACGATTGCATCATGCAAATATTTGACGAGCTAGGGCCAGAGATGAGAGGGGGGAGACCAGGGAATGAACCAAGAAAAGAGGAACCTTTATAGAATCTGGGTGAGACATTGGTCGAAGGTTCGACTACTTGTTTATTGGCCACCGAAGAGATAATGGACTCTGGAGAGGTCTAAGACTTTGGTTCGTAATATGTCAACTGATCGATGGTGACAATATTTCCATTATGAGGAAATCACATCTTACAGTGAACTACAGATGGGGCAAAAAACATCGCATAAGTGTAGCTACGACCCAATAGAATGTTGTAGTCTAAGGGGGCATCAATACTTCAACGTCAACATAAACAGTATTGCCCACAAGAGTAATAGAACAATTTCGAAACATGCCAAGGGGCTGGGAAGAGTGGCCATCCCACGCATGGAGGGTGATAGTGGAAGGGGCTAACTCAGGGGATCCGAGTTGATTCCAAACAGAAGCAGACATCACGCAAGTGGATGCCCCCTCGTCAATGATACAATGGGAGACGTTGGCATTCCGGATCTTGACAAGGATTTGGAAGGCGACGGATGCAGAAAGGGGTGGGTGCTCTAACTTTTCAATATCAAAGACAATCAAATGATCATCTGAAGGATTCACAACGCCCATAGCAATCAGTAGAGCTTTTTGTTGTGAAGGGAACGATTGGAGGACTTCCACCATTGACATGGAGGTAGGGGATTGCGCCAAGTCATCTACTATATTGTAGGAGTGGGTAGCTTTACCAGAAGCAACGTTTAGGCATAATGGTCCCTTGGGGATCATGGTATGAACCTCTGCCTTAGGCTGAGGGATTAATAAAGGACCATTGGGTGTCGAAAGAAGCTTTGTGGGACCGGAAGACGGGGGTTCGGTAGCAGACGTAGCAGGGGGCTGGGTGTACTGACGGGACTGAGTCTGAAGGTTGAGGGCAACGGTATTGGGTTGGTCAGAGTTCATCATAAGGATATGGTAATCGAAGGTACTAGATGGAGGAGGTTGAGTGCCTGCCTGACTTTCAGGGGGTTGGGCAACCACATATCCTTGCTGGGGGAAAGGATTGGTAAACACAACTGGTTGAGTAGGGGCAACATTAATAGGAACTGAAGGGGAGGTTGGTTGTCCTCGGGATGCTGCCTAAGCTTCTCGCATTTGACGCATCTGAGGTAAAAGAGGACAATCATGGGTATAGTGACCATAGACACTGCAACAAGAACAAGGTTTATTCGTGCAAATAGGCATGTCCTGCTTGGGCTGAGTGCCTTGTTGCTGGGTTGCAATGTTAGATGTATTCCCTTGGGGATTATTTCCTGGATTACCTGAGGCAAATTGGTTTTGGTTGCCTTTCCTCTTCTTTTTGGAAGTAGGAGTATTAGTCGCACTCTGTTGTGCATACGCTTGGCCCCTGGGGAGGGGGGGTGGCTACTATTGCGGAGCTTGAGAAGGCAAGGGAGGCTGAGGTGCTAATGTTGGAGGAGTTGGAGCACCAGGCTGTGGATACGGAAAATAATAAGTTTGGACAACATTGGGGTAAACAAGTTGGGAAAAAGTAGGATGCATGCCATATCCTGGATACATGCTGTCGGGAGGGGGGAAAGTCCTGGAGGAGCTGGCCCCTCCTTGAGGGAAACCATAAACCATGGGAGGATGAGTGTACGGATGTGAAAGGGATCCAACGATACCATCGGCGGCATGGGATGCCTTCAGTGCGTTGGCATCACTAGGTCTAGGGAGATCAGGTAAGACAGTATAAACATAACCAGATTGTGCATAGATCAGGTCATATTTCAACGCAATTTGGAGGGCAGCTTCCTTGATCTGAGGGAAGTCGGATGCGAAATATTTTCCAATAGTAGGCAAAAGGGATCTGAGAAACCAGTCCATGTAGACAGTCTTAGAAAGCATGGGCTCGACATAGGCTCTTCCTTCTATGCCATTCTTGAATATGGTCAGATAGCATTAGGGGAATTTTGAGGTCTAAAATAGGCCTCCTAAGGAAATAATAAAATAATAGTTAAACCAATAAAATAATATTTATGAATTTACAATTCACTTTTTGCACCAAAATCCATGTAACCATAGTTAAATTCAATTCAAAAGTTGTACCAAAATAAAATTAATAAAAAATTATATTGATGTGACTATAAATAAGAATAAGCTTTTCAAGAAAAAGTCATTATCATTGAACAACTAATGCATTTGTCCTTTGTACTTAAATAACTTAAAATAAAATATAAATATAAATTTATAAATTGTTAATTATATTATATGTTATTAATTAAAATTTCTATTATTTAAATTGTATAATAACATGTAATTAATATACTATATAAAATTAATATAATATAATAAATGCATAGGGATATGCATTGTTTCTTTCAAGAAATATAAAATAATAATAATATTGTTTTATTCAAAAAGTGTGAAATGATATTTATTATGAGTACTTTACTTTGACTTTAAAAGTACTTAGAGCACTACCATGGTTAACCATGAATTTTTATCTACCATTGAGAATGTGACAAGTAAGTACCTTTAACTCAAACAATGCCACCTCAACCATTAGAGATGATGTCATCCCCTAAAATGTGATTGGTTCTCATAAAGTGAATTTTGATTGTACATTTTCCTTAGGAGGCCCATTTTAGACCTCAAAATTCCCCTAATGGCAGGTTGCAGAAGTTTTACGGAAAGAGGTCAAGAGTTTGGTACCAGTGTGTTACACAACAATTTGTCATTGTCCTTGTGCTCCCCGTTCCTTGATCCTGGAGGACCCATAAAGTGACCCTTGTGTACTTTCCAAGCATGGAATACATACCCCTGAACCACACTTTGTTTGAAAATTCATCTCCCTTTACAACTTTTTTGGAAGATCCCTATATAAACCTGATTTTCAAGGTCGACGCTTTATCTCAGTGTATGACCTGTGCTTATAGCAGAGATTTGCACTGAGAACCGCGTTGATCGACGCCCTGTCTTAATGTTGGACCCACGTTGATCCTCTTTTGGAAATTTTTTAAAATAGAAATGAAGCTTCCGTGACTAGAAGCTTCGCGAGGTGGCGAGCTAGAAGTTTGTTTTGAAGATATGGCTGAGGAATTCCCCTTTGGGCTTCTTGTTCCAAAGAAATAGGAACTACTCCAAAGGATAAGGTCTTTTCCCATTATTTGAGGGCCCATAACCTCCTCCTCCATTGTTATATAAGGAGACCTCCTTCACCTCTGCTGCCTTAGTTAGAGTTAGCATAGAGAGAAGAAGCAATCATAGCTTCGGGAGAATAGTGCAGAGTGTGATTGTTTTTGTGTGTTAGGAACATAGTGAGATCTTGGACCTTTGTGTATGGGGTGTTGCAAACGTGCTTGGATACAGACCTCCCGAAGGAGAGCCTCAACATCAAGGCTTGGTTGTAAACTCCCCTTGTCTTTATCATAATAAAATGCAACTGATGTTTATCTTCCACTCTTGTTTACATTTATAATGAGATTTCTAGAATTCCTTGATTAGATAGATAGGTTGTAATTGTTTTATGTTTGTCGTGATTTTACGCTTTTCGTAGTGTCTTGACTATCTGTACAAGTAATCGAACGTTGGTATCAGCGTGCATCGAGCTTGAGAAGAGAAATAGATCAAGAATCTTCGATGGAAGACGACAACATAGCATCAGGACAAGGTAGGTCATCTTCCTTGCTCTTAATTTCATTTACAATCTAGGAAGGTAGATGTTAGTATGTTCCCCTAGTTGCTAGACCCACCCTAGGGCTAGAGGGATCGCCTCTGTCCACAGAGAGGATTTACCTGGACAACAAATTGGCGACTCCACTAGGAACTGTCCTTTGAGTTTGTAACTCTTTCAGGTCTTATTCATTCAACGAGTTTAGTTGAACAACCATTTCCCTGTTTGTTCCTATGTTTTTCATCAATTACAATCTTTTAGTTTTTGCTTGAAGTGGTGACTCTGGTCTTGGTTAGGAGAAATTCTTTGTTTTTTTCTTTTTTCGGGCATTGGCGCTTTTATTTGTCTGACAGTCGCGCCAATTGGCACTAGTTGTCAGTTATAAAGTCACGCCAATGGGTCGTTGGCGCTAGTTTCAGCCCCAAAGTCACGCCAATTCCAGGGTGTGTGAAAAATTAAGGTTTTTTCCCTAAGTCCTTCACCAGTGTGTCTTGCCCTTCCGGTCCTTTTCTATGTATGATTTACATGTTCTCCCCTTCACTCAAGTTGGTTTTATTGGCTCATTGGCTTGGTTTTTGGTTGTTTTTTTGTCCTTTCTGTTAGGACGTGCATCCTACATCCTAGGTTTTTCTAGGACTGTGCATCAATTTCTTGGTTGCATGATTCACGGGACATTGCCCTGCTGATTGAGTCACTCTCCTTTCTTGGTGAGCTATCTCTAGTTGATTGCATTTTTCTTTTTGGTTGATTGAGTGATCAAGTCTCAAGTGTCTGTCCGAGTTCATTTGGTCTTCTTGTTCGCTTGTGAGCATAGATTACATTGCTCATTGTTCAGCTGAAAAGTCTTCTTTGTATGATTGCTTGATGTAAAAGGGAATGAATGCCTTATTTTGAGCCCACGCTTGAACTCGTATGTCTTGTAGCATTTTGACGAATTTCGCTACAAAGTGTTCAAAACAAGATTGTATTCTTAATGTTTGGTTGCATCCTTTTTGCATTAAGGAAATTTGTGTTCATTTAGTTTTCACCTCAAAGTTAGCTTTTCGTTAAAATGCATTAGATCAAGTTGCATTGAAAAGTCATGTTTGAAATTTATCATTGAACTTAGATTCCATTGTTTAATGATTGAAAACTAAAAGTCGTTTTAAGTGCATTCTCTTTAATTAAAAGCTCGCATTAAGTAGATTCTCATTTCATCGAAAAATGCATTGAGTGCATTCTTGTTCATTCAAAAGAAAAAGAAAATTGTGCATATATTACAATTGCATAGTTTTCAAAAAGAAAATTTTGCATAGATTACATTGCATAATTCTCATCTTTGAATGTTTTAGATTACTTTTGGATAGTGAAAGTCATCTAGTTAGGAAAAAGTTTCGTTTGCAGTATTGCTGTTTGTTGCATCATTTTTTGAGACTCTTCCCTTAACTAGATAACACTCATTGAATTGAAAGGTTTATTTTCTCATATAGCTGCATATAGAAGTTTTTAGATGATAGCGGTAAGGCCTTGGAATTGAGACATAATTCAAGATAAGCCGTTAAAATTTATTCAATCAACCTAAGGAAGCATTGAAACATAATGCACATATTGTAGAGGTCTAGGCTAGTGACATGTTTCGGCGTTGTTAAACCTAGTAGTTGTCATTCGCCATATGGCTTTAAACAACACTAGTACGGACTTGTGCTCCACATACCATCACTTATATAAAGGGAGACCCTCATAGGTTGCAATCCTTTATCCATGGGAAGCTGAGTCTGCCACCCTGTAACCATGATACACCGAACACAACATTCGGGGAGACTTCCTGTACGTACGTTATTTCCTTGGTCATTTCTCTTTCATTTCATCACCAAGGTGTATATTGCAGTTCATGGGAGCTTGGTACACCCTCTTGCCTAGAGTTCCTGAGGAGACATTTTGGTCTTTTCGTGACTCTCTAAAATTGAAAATATCATTGAGAACTTGTCCTTTCAGGCCCGTTCAAACTGAAAGTGACTAGAGTCACCTTTTGCCCTTTTCTTGACTCTTAAAATATGAAAAGGCAGAGTATTGTTTCTGTGTCTTAAAAAAATAACTGTCCATGAAATATTCTTGGTTAAAGTTATCTTCCTTAGTGATTTTTGAGGGTTTTTTCCAATGGCAACGTTTCTGGAGTTTACCAACCAAGGAATCCCCTTAGATGGGAATCCTGGTCCTTTTCCTTTGTTTGGGAATGTTGGTGCCTCGTATATGGCAACATTGTCCCTCCCGGGGTTAACCATTAGTCTGCTGGTTTGGTTGTTTTCAACCCCTGTGGTTTTGAACATCCAAACGATTTCTCAACCGAGTTCTCCTCCGCTTGAACCATGTGTTTAGTCAATTTAGTGTCCTAAATTGATTACCTAAATTATCGACCGAGGTTAGTAATATTGTGAAGTCCGGTGCACTATATATGCTAGAAGCCTATTTCTTACTTCGTTGTTTTATGATTTATGTTGTTTTTAGGAGGGTTTTTGTTCTTTGAAATCTAAGAATGGTTAATATAAAACTATGAAAAGACTTAAGTGAATCTAATGAAGTTTAGAAGGAAGAAAAGGAAGTGTTCCAAAACTAATCTAATTTTCATAAAAGAAAACCAAAAACCCAGGGCTAGTTAAGACCTAGTTTAGAAAAATAAATCATCTATCTAATTTGTTTATTTTTCCTAATCCATGGATCTATTTCTAAGACTAAGATTGAGAATTACAATGCCTATCTTAAATGAAAGTGGAAAATGAACAACTAGTGTACCTTTGGTTACTTCAATCATTCAATGATTAGATATGACCATATTGAGATGATGTCAAGCAACTGTTTGTACTTTTAATCTCTTAATGTTTAAAATAGAAGGCAAGAAATGTAATGAAAACTTCTAAGGTATGTTTATTTACTCCCAATTATTCAATTTGTAAAGAGTGATCTTCTTGAGATAATGTTAGATAACTAATTACACCTATTGAACTAGAGAACCAAGAAAATCTGCAAATGAATAACTCAGAAATTGCATTCCACTAATCATTCAACCATCCCTTCTTAATATGTTCAGATCAATTCCTTTTAGAGTGGTTTTTAGGAAGATTATTGTTTGCAATTAAGTGAGGATCTTGAAAGTAAAATCATGTAAGATCTAACTAAAATCAACTAAATTTATAATTGACTTGTCAGCCACACTCAAATGTGAAGTGTTTAACCTCTTGAGATGCCTTCGGAGAAATCAATTATGTCTTTAGTCCTTAGCAAGCAAATGACAAGAAGCAAGATAAATTCAACTACTGCATATGTGAGATATTTAACCATTTAATGTAGAATTTAGCATATTGAAAATGGCTTTCATAAATATCAGTTTGACATAGTAATTGACAACTATGTTTTAATGAAAATAAAAGGCAGGAATAGTAAAGCTAAACAACTGTGGTTTCTTAGCACTTCAATCCTTATCCCAATTTTGAAAACAGAGTTTCTATTTCCATGAAATGTTTTGGAAGAGCGAGTTTGCACAATTGCAATTTATCATTAAACTATTTGAAAACTGGAAATGAAGCATAAATAGAAATTACTAAACAGAGTAAAGGAAATCTAACTAGAAAACATAATAAAAACCTCCTTCAGAAGCAGGGGCCCTCTGCTACTGAGTTGGTTGACTCCTAGCTTGTCAAAAGTGCAATCAAGCAAGCATTTGGAAACTGAACTTCTTTATTAAAACAAAGTCTGGAAAACAGAGTATCCACTTTAGAAATCTGAACTGTACTTTTGGTCTTGTATAACCGATATTTAAAGGGAAATTACATAACTGATTATGAGATATACATGCTACATGTGGCTAATTCGAATTAGACTTGAAATAGGGCTGTTGTACTCTTGCTAATTCGAATTTAAACTTGCAATAGGACTGTTGGAGAAAATCAAGAGTCCTACTACTTTTGGATAACATACTTTAACTTCATCTTTGACCATGATCTTAGGCTCGTTTTTTTGTCGATCTGGACCGAGTGAGTAGGATAGAATCTATGTAGGCATATTTTTAGAAACACCCATGTGGCCCAATTCCTTAGTTAACACCTGGAACCTACTAAACCATGGGAGTGGCTACGGAACGCATAGTTAGCTGCAAAACAGACTTCATTTTGTAGCTAAATTGCAAAAATCTATCAAAATAGCAAGAGCATGAAAATATAATATGGAAATCATTTTAATGCATCCTTAAGACAAAACATAGCATTTTTCATTGATTGGGTTTTGTGATCTTATGGGAAAGTGATGGAAAGGTGTGAGAAAAACTGTCAAAGAGAGGGTAAATATGAGGTTCAACATACCCCCACTATAAAATCATTGCATGTCCTCATGCAATTTTCCAAAAATGTGAGTTCTTCTCCCCTGCTGCATTTGATCTGATACCTTTGCTAGCACATCTAACTTTCTTATTTTGTTCTTCTTTGAAGTGACTGTCATTCTAGGCCTTCTCATAAGAAGCTGGAACTTGAGGTTAATGACTGCTCTGTTCAATAACTTGTTCTTCCTCTTTAATTTCCTATTTTTCTTATACCACAGTCCTAGATGCAAAATAGTATTATCATGAATTGCCTTGTCCAATTTGTTTTTCTCCTTCAAGATCTCATTCTTCTGTTTGATATGTCTGTTCAATATCTCTAATTAATAGATACCCTGTTTGAGAGCATCAACTAGAGGTTCTTGTGGATTGATAGAAGGTTCTGAGTTCACTGATGCACTTCTTTTCTCTAGTGATTCCTACATAATCATATATTTGTTGTTGCACTGGGTCTATGCTTGGAGATCTTCTACTGGGGTTACTTTCAAAATTATGAATTGGAGAATTTTGAGGAATATGTGGAGGAGGAATGTTGACAGGAGATGGTATTGGGGATGTGGAGGATATGGCTGATATGTGGTATGATAGAGATTGCAATCAAATCAAATGATGAGTTGTCAAGGAACATATGAATGTTCATATTATACATGTTTCATGTTTTTAACCTTGCTATTAAAAACACATTTTTATGCTTTACCTCAAAAATTAACCTTTTTTTTTGTTGTTTGCTTGATGTTGATCATTAGGTACTCTTTTGTAACATGGTGGTCTTCAAAACAGAATCCTTCAATTTCCTGTAATCATCATTTGTTTGTAGGCTGTACAATTGTGTCAGTACTGCTGAATAAGATGTGGCTGCAAAAAACAATCTGTAAAAAATAATGAAGTATGGATATGGGATATGGATGTGAAATGAAATGGAATGAAAGTGGAATATGACTTATGAAATGGAATGAAAGTGGAGTGAGATGTAGTGAAAGTGGAGTGAGATGGAGTGAAAGTGTAAAATGAAATGAATTTTGCAATTTCTCTCAAATGGTACATCGGATTCTCCTAAATTTTTTTGAGGTTGTTACCATTAATATTATGCATCCTCCCACAAAAAATCTCAGCCAATGGTTGCACGGATCTCGCGAAAAATGAAAAATGGATGTAGGTGAAAGTGGTCAATTTCTTAAAAAATAAACACTGAAATTTTCTAAAATTTTTTGAGTTCATTTACCCTCCCTCAATTCATTTACCATAAAAATTTCAGGTCCAACGGATGCACGGTTTGAAAGTTATGATCAAATCAATTTCTGCCCTGTTTCACCCTTCACGCTTCTCAATGTTGCAACAAAAAAAATATGCCACGAACTCATTTTAAGGCCAAATTGAGTGATTCAAAAGGGAAACTATGTATTTTTACCTTTTCTACTGCCACATGCTTTCAGAATTTCATTTTGATGAAGAAAATGTGCTACTGTGTAGTACCAAAATATATCCTAATCTATCCATAATGGTGAAAAATGGAAATATGCCTTAGAAACCCACTTGAAATTCCCTTCAAAATTGCTTATTTTTTAATTATGTCTGCGTGTTACTCAATTTTTCATATTCTGGGAAAACCTAGAAGCTCAAAATTTTTTATTTCTGCTCCAATCTCTTGCAATATTTGCGCCAAAATTGCCTCTGGAAAAAGTTGCGACAACAAAAACAAGCTGCTACAGCAATAGCTGCAGAAGCTGCCACTTTCCGCAACTGTCAATTTTTTTTGCATAAAATTGTTTTTCTCTGAGTTTGAACTGTTGATTTGAATTGTGTATTGCCTACTGAAGTAGAAAACATGCATATTGACTAAAATAGGCCCAAATTTATTGTTTTTCTTGAAAATGAAATGAATGAAAAAATGTTGTAATGGTGGTATCATGCTGCTGTTGAGTGACAAAAAGATGAACATGCTGCTACAAGAAACCAATAAAATGTATTGTTGCAAGTTGTTGTTGATTCCATAAAACCATTAGTCTTCATCGAAGCCAAAATTCATGGTACAATTCTTACCATGCGAATGAATACGTCGAAGTCGAGCATGGGAAGAAATCATTGGATTACCGATCAATGATGAAAATCGTTAGCCGATACGAGACAACTCATTGATAATGTAAATGAGTGTCAAGGTACCTGAGTGCATATTGACAGGGACGAATGAATGTGTCGAAGTCGAGTCACCTGCAAGATTTGACAATCAAGAGACATTGTTGTATTCCCATTGTTATCAACAAGGAGGCTTGCCATTGATGTATGCAAGCTCCAAGGCACTCCAAATAATCTCTGATCTTGATCCCAGATAAGGTGTTGAGGTCAATGAGACAAGATCTGTTGGGAGGTGGACCTTAAGGAATTCCAAATCATCCAACTCGAGCATAGAATAAAAAATGATTTGAAGAACCATACTAAAATATTGAAACCATCATGAAATTGCAGAACTTATTGTGAACTTTGCTCGCCAGTTGCCTGGTTTTCAAACAAAGCTCATGTCCAATTGCACTAGCAAGCTAGTTTTCACAATAGGACTTATTTTTCTCTTTACTTTTTTTTTTATATATAAATGACCTACTCTACTTGGAAAAAAAATCTTATTCAAGTATATGAATACTTCCAAAGGAACCATGTTTGTAACAGAATGATAGATAAACTCATATCCAGGTTTGAAAGATACTCTTTGATATGTACCAGTATATGAGATACCAGCTGTCTTGATTTAGATGATGTCTAAACATATTGAAGAATTGAGCATTGGGATCCGACGACTGACTTGAACCTAGATTCAATGTAATCTTGTCTTCCTTGGCTTTCCTCTATCATGCAATGCAAGTCTTCAGAGATGTGATCTTCATTTATAGAATCTGGTGATAGGCAGGTATGAAAATTTTCAATCTCTGGTTCCAATAACTTCTCTTTGTCAAAAGGCATCCATGATTCTTGGACCTTATCTAAGTCTTCTTCTTCTGGTTGTTGTTCTTCAATGATAGCTGGTGAATCATTTTGCAATACCTCAAAATTGTAAGTTGATTGAGGTGTTTTATTGTTGGGGATATGAAATGGTTGTGCATGTAGTGGAGTGGAAATGGATCTTTGGGGTCCTTGTGTGGATGATAATGGGAAAGGTTGAATTGAGGTCAAATGAGGGTGATATTGATGTTGTGGTGGTGTAAAGAAAGAAGAAAAAAAAGGGCTCATATTTACACTTCCCCGGTAACGGCGCCAAAATGTTTAGTCAATTTAGTGTCATAAATTGATTACATAAATTATTGACCGAGGTTAGTAATCTTGTGAAGTGTTGTGCACTATATATGCTAGAAGCCTATTTGTTACTTCGTTGTTTTATGTTTTATGTTGTTTTTAGGGTGGTTTTTGTTCTTTGAAATCTAAGAATGGTTAATATAAAACTATGAAAAGACTTAAGTGAATCTAATGAAGTTTAGAAGGAAGAAAAGGAAGTGTTCCAAAACTAATCTATTTTTCACAAAAGCAAACCAAAAACTGAGGGCTAGTTAAGACCTAGTTTAGAAAAATAATGCATCTATCTATTTTATTTATTTGTCCTAATCCATGGATCTATTTCTAAGAATAAGATTGAGAATTACAATGCCTATCTTAAATGAAAGTGGAAAATGAACAACTAGTGTACCTTTGGTTACTTCAATCATTCAATGATTAGGTATGACCCTATTGAGATGATGTCAAGCAACTGTTTGTACTTTTAATCTCCTAACGTTTAAAACATAAAGCAATAAATGTAATGAAAATTTCTAAGGTATGTTTAGTTACTCCCAATTATTCAATTTGTAAAGAGTGATCTTCTTGAGATAATGTTAGGTAACTAATTACACGTGTTGAACTAGAGAACTAAGAAAATTTGCAAATGAATAACTCAGAAATTGCGTTCCATTAATCATTCAACCATCCCTTCTTAATATGTTAAGATCAATTCCTTTTATAGAGTAGTTTTTAGGAAGATTATTGTTTGCAATTAAGTAAGGATCTTGAAAGTAAATCATGTAAGATCTAACTAAAATCAACTAAATGTATAATTGAATTGTCAGCCACACTCAAATGTGAAGTGTTTAACCTCTTGAGATACCTTTGGAGAAATCAATTATGCCTTTAGTCCTTAGCAAGCAAATGACAAGAAGCAAGATAAATTCAACTATTGCATATGTGAGATATTTAACCATTTAATGTAGAATTTAGCATATTGAAAATGGTTTTCATAGATATCAATTTGACACAGTAATTGACAACTCTATTTTAATAAAAATAAAAGGCAGGAACAGTAAAGCTAAACAATTGTGGTTTTTTATCACTTCAATCCTTATCCCAATGTTGAAAACAGAGTTTCTATTTCCATGAAATGTTTTGGAAGAGAAAGTCTGCACAATTGCAATTTATCATTAAACTGTTTGAAAACTGGAAATGAAGCATAAACATAAATTACTAAACAGAGTAAAGGAAATCTAACTAGAAAACATAATAAAAACCTCCTTCAGAATCAGGGGCCCTCTACTACTGAGTTGGTTGACTCCTAGCTTGTCAAAAGTGCAATCAAGCAAGCATTTGGTAACTGAACTTCTTTATTAAAACAAAGTCTGGAAAACAGAGTATCCACTTTAGAAATATGAACTATACTTTTGGTCTTGTACAACCGATATTTAATGGGAAATTACATAACTAATTATGAGATATACTTGCTACATGTGGCTAATTCGAATTAGACTTGAAATAGGACCGTTGGACTCTTGCTAATTCGAATTTAGACTTGCAATAGGAATATTGGAGAAAATCAAGAGTCCTACTACTTTTAGATAACATACTTTGACTTCATCTTTGACCATGATCTTAGGCTCTCTTTTCTGTCAATCTGGAACGAGTGAGTAGGATATAATCCATGTAGGCATCATTCTAGAAACACCCATGTGGCCCAATTCCTCAATTGACACCTGGAACCTGCTAAACCATGAGAGTGGCTACGAAATGCATAGTTAGCTGCAGAACATACTTCATTATGTAGCTAAATTGCAAAAATCTATCCAAATAGCAAGAGCATGAAAATATAATATGGCAATCATTTTAATGCATCCTCGAGACAAAACATAGCATTTTTCGTTGATTGGGATTTGTGATCTTATGGGAAAGTGATGGAAAGATGTGAGAAAAATTGTCAAAGAGAGGGTAAATCTGAGGTTCAACACCATGTCAACCCCATGTTGATCCTAAGGTTGACCCCTCACCTTCTTCGCCTATTTCTTCACCTCGTTCTTCCTCTTCACCTGATGAAAGTCTTGATTCTAGTAACTGGGTGGCTAAGAAGAAGAAGAAGAAGAAGTTGAAGAAGAAGAAGGAAAATAAGCTAGGGGAAAATAAAAAACTATTGCTACCCATGTAGCTATTGTCGAGAAACCTCCCACTTCGTCTCGCAATGTCAAATTCCCTTGCAAACTATGTGAGGGTGACCATCTTCTTCGTGATTGCCCTGGTATTCCCAAGGTGCTAGAAGTGTGGTTCGTTGGCCCGATTCATCCTTCATCATCAACCTCTGGACATCATGTTGATGATGAGCCTTCAACTAGAGATAATGAGGCTCATAAGAAAAAGGGTAAGATCAAATTTCCCTGTAGGTTGTGTGAAGGGAACCATACCATTCACCTTTGCCCTTATATGGATGAAGCTTCTAAGGTATTGGATACCTTTTCAGCTTCTGAGTCCTGTCTTCCCATCGGTTACCAGAAGATTTCTTTGAGTCCTCTGATAGTTGATCAACCCATTGATCGGGATTCATCTTTGGTCAATTCCACTCTCTCTAAAATCAGTCTCCTGAGACCATTTCCGACCAATCATTGGTTGAGAAAAAGGGTGACTTGATTCCACCTACAGTCCATTAGGTATTTTTCGTTGAGAGTGGGCGTCATTCCAGTCAGGTTCTTTTTGTTTCCTTTGATTCACCGGGATCGGAGGGCAATCCTCCTGTTTCTATGATCCAGGAGGGTGATCCTTCGACTCCTGTTGCCAGAGTTCCAAAAAGTGATCCTTCCACTCTCGTTCCTGGAGCCCAGGAGGATGGTATTTCTGCTCCCGTAACGTAGGGGGAAAATCCTCTTATTCCTATGGCACCCCCTCCATGTAGTTTGGTTGCTACCTTTGATTGGCGTTAATTTACGGGATGTCGTCTTCCTTCTTACGTGCCCTTTGAGATCACTGTACAGGCATGCAATATGGTCGTACCAGGCATAATTATAAATGAAGGCGCCTCGATTATTATTCCGTCCTCAACTACATGGCAAGATTTGGGTTCTCCATAGCTTGTGCCTGTTACTCAGAATCTGGTTGCTTTTAACGGAGGAACCAGTCAACCATTAGGGATCCTTCCGAAGTTTCCTATTACTTTGGGAGGAAAAACCGTCTATATAGACATGATGGTGGTCCAAGGCCCATTGAATTTTAAATTACTCTTGGGGTGCTACTATGCTTATGCCATGGGTGCACTTGTCTCTTCCCTCTTTCTTGTGATCTATTTTCCACATGAAGGCTGGATTGTGACCATTGATCAGCTCACATTATTTGGTCCTGATGTGACATCTGGTCTATCGTCGTCCCTTCCTGGTTCTTACCTACCGGTGATATCTTCCTCGCCAGAGGTAAATTATGTGGCCACCTGTTCCATGTCCACATCCGCTGATACTTCAGTCAGTGAGGTAGTACACAATGTACTGGGGGCATTGGATCCTAATTTCTAGAGTGTTGTTCTCCTATCAGATGAGAACCTCTTGGAAGCCATGACTTCTTATTCGACATGATGAGTTGCCATGGGAGAATAGTTCGTTTTCTTGTGTCAAGATCCTTAAAAAATGAACCAAGCTCGTCAGAGCAGAGTTCGTTTTCTCGTGTTAAGCTTCTTAAAAAAGGAAATAAGCTCGTCGGAGCATAGTTTGTTTTCTTGTTTCAAGCTCCTTAAAAAATGAAACAAGCTCTTATGAGGATAGTTTGTTTTCTTGTTTCAAGCTCCTTAAAAAATGAAACAAGCTCTTATGAGGACAATTTGTTTACTATGTCAACCTCATTAAAAAATTAATTATGTCATGAGGATAGTTCTTTTACTCTGTCAACCTTGTTAAAAAATGAACCGGGTTCCCTTTTCAAGTCAAGTCTTTCACTTGATCTTGTAATTGAACATTCATTTCATACACCTATTAGTAACTAGCAGTCAACTCTGGTGAATCCGTTGAAGATTGGGGGGCATGTACCTTGAATTGAGTCACCATGCTGGGGGCATGCCAGCTTATTTCAAGCATAGTTTGTTCCCGTTTCAAAGCTTGTGTAAAAATGAAACCGGTTTCAAGCATAGTTTTCTAAAACGTTTGAATCTTGTGTAAAAATGAAACCAACTTCAAGCAAAGTTTCCTGATTTCAAGCTTGTGTAAAAATGAAACCATCCTTATTTTACCTCTTGTGATTTCCATTTTATCAGCCTGTTTTTCCAGATGAGCATTGGTTTTCTCATTCCATCGTCATTATCTCCTTGGCCGATCATATGCCTTCACTTGATTGTTTTACCCATTCCTGAGGAACCACTGCAATGAGTGGTCTTGTTGGCCAGCCTCTTGACCTTTACTTGTTCGGAGCAGTTCCATAATCAACGGAACCAGATGCTACCCTTAATGCCACTCGTTCCTCAGGGAGGAGTCAACTTTCAACTCTTTTCTGACTCTCAAAAATTGAAAAAATTGTCGAGACTCTTGTCGTTTTGAACTCGTTAAAGGCTACGAAATGTCGTTTACCCAATATACTTTTACCCCTTTTTCGGGTTGGGATAAACTATTTACGAAAAAGGAATACCTTAGCCAATCGCGACTAAGAGGTTCTCTCATATTTTATTTTCTACCTTTTTGGGTATGTGGGACTATTTACGAAAAGGGTTTGCTGGAGTTTTCTTTTCACCTCTTTTCAAAATCTCTAAATATGAAAAGACGTCGAGTTCTTCCTTTGTCAGACTCGTTAAATCTAAATGACATCGGAAATCGTCACCATGAAATTACCGAGTTCCTCCTTCCTAGGGCTCGTAAAATGTACTAGGATGGATTTGTCCGAAGGAAAAACATATGCGACAAGCATATGCTATCCTCTTCAAGCTTGTGTAAAAAAAAAGAGGTACTTGCTAGAAATGGTGGGGGAAAATGGAAGTTATTCATCAGTTGTGTCGGCAGTATGTCACTCTTGAACATGACACTTATTTACATTTCGTGTCGGGTTGGGATATCTTCATTATGTGACTTTGCCTCCACGGGTTTGGGAAATCCGTTTGCCTCTCATTCGATTACCAATCTTGTCAACATGACCTTTGATCCTATTTGAGTCAAATGCTGCTAGATTCCAGAGTCGTGTCACCGATATAATCAAGAGAAAATCCTTTTGTAATTTGTACATTCCTTGATCCTCTATTTCAGTCTTGATTAACACTCATATCAAATTCTATGTTTCGTGTCGATGATGTGGGATTCATTATGACCCTCCTTCGATGGATCGCTTCCTATCAACTTCAGCTCGTTATCCGGGAAGTCGATCTAGAGACTCCTATCTGGTACCTTAGGGCTTGCATGCCTCAATGGAAAGTTCTTCGCATTCGACGACAAACTCACATTATTGGCCTTCGATCAAGTGATTTCACAGGTGTAATACTACAGCTCACTGTTCACATTCCGTGGATTGTATTGGTAGTACCTTGAGAACCATTGTCATTATTGGTGGTTTCTCTCGTGCTTGTTAACAACTTTCGTCATTGGCTGGTAATCAGGTGACTTTCTTGCATGTTCGACTTCAACTCATTTATTCGCATGTTTGAAATTGTACTTGATCGGGTTGTGACAGAGCGCAAGGCCCTGGATTTTATTCTCTAGAGTCCAGGTTGCGAGGTGATATGATTTGTCCATGATTGGATACATGTTTCTTTTAGATGGATGGCTGTGACCATACCATGAGTCTATATGTGATCCTTCTTAGATGGATGGCTGCGACCATACCATGGTATTTTTTATGGATGGTTGGGTCCATACCTTGATTCATGTATTTTCATCCGAGATTTCAGTTATGTATATGTATCTATGCTTGATTTGCAGGTCTCCTGACGACAGTGTCTGGTTCCTTGCATGTACTTATAAAGCATTTCACCCCTCACTCGTATTCGGACTTCATACTTTAGGGGGCATCTATTACACAACAATCTGTCACTGTCCTTGTCCTCCCCGTTCCTTGATCCTGGAGGACCCATACAGTGACCCTTGTGTACTTTCCAAGCATGGAATGCATACCCCTAAACCACACTTTTTCTGCCAATTCATCTCCCTTTTTCAACTTTTTTGGAAGATCCCTATATAAACCTGGTTTTCAAGGTCAGCACTTTGTCTCACTGTATGACCTACATCGATAGTAGAGATTTTCACTGAGACCTGCGCCGATCGGCGCTCTGTCTTATTGTTGGACCCGCACTGATCCTCTTTTGGAAAGTTTTAAAAATAGAAACGAAGCTTCCGTGACTAGAAGCTTCACGAGGCGGCGAGCTGGAAGTTTGTTTTGAAGATATGGCCAAGGAATTCCCCTTTGGGCTTCTTGTTCCCAAGAAATAGGAACTGCTCCAAAGGATAAGCTCTTTTCCCATTATTTGAGGGCCCATAACCTCCTCCTCCATTGTTATATAAGGAGACCTCCTTCACCTCTGCTGCCTTAGTTATAGTTAGCATAGAGAGAAGAAGCAATCATAGCTTCGAGAGAATTGTTTTTGTATGTTAGGAACATAGTGAGATCTTGGAACTTTGTTTATGAGGGTGTTGCAAACGTGCTTGGATACATACCTGCCGAAGGAGAGCCTCAACATCAAGGCTTGGTTGTAAACTCCCCTTGTCTTTATCATAATAAAATGCAACTAATGTTTATCTTCCACTCTTGTTTACATTTATAATGAGATTTCTAGCATTCCTTGATCATTTAGATAGGTTGTAATTGTTTTATGTTTGTCGTGATTTTACACTTGTCGTGGTGTCTTAACTGTCTGTACAGGTAATTGAACGTTGGTAGAAGCGCGCATCGTGCTTGAAAAGAGTGACGGATCAAGAATCTTCGATGGAAGACGATAACATAGCATCAGGGCAAGGTAGGTCATCTTCCTTGCTTTGAATTTCATTTACAATCTAGGAAGGTATATGTTAGTATGTTATCGTAGTTGTTGAACCCACCCTACGGCTAGAGGGATCACCTCTGTCCGCAGAGGGGATTTATCATGACAACACAGTGTCATAGCGAAGGGGGAGCTGGAAGTAAGACATAAAAGCCTTGGAAAGGGTCGCAAAAGTAGTATGAGAGGAGGAGGCCTGGTCGACATACCACTTGGAAGCTTCTCCAGTAAGCGTATGCTGGAATAACCGAAGACAGACAAAGTCATCGGTGATGGAGTTAGATGAACACCACATGTGGAAGGAATGAACATGGTTGGTAGGATCCTCTCCGACAATTCCTTAAAACTTGGGGATGTCTGAAGGAAGCTTGATTGACACATTAGACCAAGGCAGGATTATGGTGTATGGGATCCTTAATCAACTGCCTAAAATCGGGGAGGCTTAGGTCTGCCATATAAGGAAGAAAGGGAGCGGCCAGAATAATTCATGTTGCGGCACCACTAGTAGCATTTCCAGGATTAGGGCTGGGGTTGCCACCAGCGTTAGGTCCTGAACCAGACATGATGAAGGTGAAAGGTGGAGGAGAGCCGGGCATAGAACCAGAAGGGGAACCTGATGAACCAGAAGCAGAGTCAGAATGGGGACTTGGTGGAGGACGAACCTGAACCCTACGCAGTGGGTTAAGTATTCCTAACAGAAACTGAGGATGACGACCTTGGAGTCTTCGAGATAAATGCCTTGGGGGCGCAATGATGGCAAAGAGACACGGATCACAATAAGGAAGAGAGGTAAACAAGGGTCGAGAGGTGAAGGATCAATTGATTACAATGTTTAGGAAGATAGGTAAACTAGGGCATGCAGGTGCATGATCAATTGATTACAATGTTTAAATCTTGGGCTGGCGGTGTAAACCAGACACTCTTCACTTAGGGTGTGCATGTATGTGATAAGTGTGTTAATTTTAATTAAGCCCAGACATGTGTAGGCAAAAAATAAAAAAGATGTTGTGTAACTGTAAATAAATCTAAAAATGACAGTAAATGAGAAATTGAATGCGACAGTAAAATAAACAACTAAAGATGCATCAATGTAAAGCCAAGGAGGAGGGCTTCCCAACAAATAGTCTATGGGTGGGCGAAATCTAGTCAAAAATTACAAAATGGCCAATGGATTTAAGGTCGGGAAGGACAGGGATCTAAAGGTCAGATCTGTTGGAAAGAGGAGCAGAAAACAACAAAAAACCAGAGGGAAAAATGATGCAAAAAAGGTGGCGAAAGGCTACAATCTGAGGGGAAATGGAGGGGACCCTAAAGGAGGACCAAAGAAAAATAAAAAAATGTGTTTCAGATGGATAAATAACCTGATTTGAAATGAATATGAAAGTACTGAGTCAGATCTGAAAAATGGTTGAAAACACTGAAATCTCAGAGGACCTGCTTAAGCTAAACTCCTCCTAAAAAGGTGGAAGCGTATTGAAGCCCTAAGGGGCTTGGTTCCTACTTTGAAGAGTAAAACTAAGCAAGTACAGGTCCAAGACGGGTGAAGAGGGAGGTAAAAAAACCCTGAACATTGGCTTGGACAAACCCATAAAAATCACAAAAAAAATTCTCACAAAAAGTACATGTCGAAGTTTCTGATCTTTTTTCCACTGAGGTTGCAGTTTTCAGGCTTTTTTCCACTATCTTGAGAGCTGAGGTCACATTTTTTTGCCCAAAAAGTGCGACCTACACTTTTGGCTGTCTCGGGAGTAGGTTTCAGAAAAAAGGGTCGTCTCTATTGCTGCTGATACCTGTTACCTATGCAAAGGGCCCAGAAACACACGAAAGTTAGAAGTTTTACTGTTTTAGGGTTTTAAAGGTTAAAAAAAACTTCAAGAAATGCAGAATAAGAAGCTAAAGAAAAACCCTAGGGGTTGAAGCAACTCGTCATGCAAGGATCTGAAAAACGACAGCGATCGTAATTATAAACCCTTGTGGAGTCGCCAGTTGTTAGTGTGAATTCTAATCGCGAGTGTATGAAAAAAGCTCACTTTAGCTGTGCATAACAAACAACCCTAACATCAAAGATGGTTGTCAATTTCCTTATATCCGTAGTTATTGATCAGAATAAATGCTACAAAAACCTAGATCTATGCAGTTAAAGACATTAAACAACAAATAATAAGCAAGAGTTGCTCCGTGCATCCAATGAACAAGACAAAAATTTTAAAGAATTTTTTGTATTATGACAAATGGGAAGGGAACATAGAAGGATGTTATCAGTCCCCCTCAATGGGATGGGTTATTGTATGTCCTCAGTGGTTCAGATCTAATATCTCTCTCCCTTGATGGTGTAGAAAACCCAGACATAAATGGAACTCAAAGGGATCTCACAAGCAAAAAGTAGAAAAATATGAAAATGATGGAGGATCAAAGTCAGGCCAAAAGTATAGATCCAAAGTGATCTTTAGGCAACAAAAGGTAGTGAATGAATGGAAAAACCCTTCTATTTATAACAAAATATTGAGTTAGTCTAGATATTGGTGCATAATTAAAATATTATTAACCAAATCTACATCCAATTTTCATGAAATATTTTATTACTTTTGTTGGAGGGAAAAATAATTTGAATTTGGTCAAATCCCTTTATTTAGAAATAATAAATAAATACATTATTTATTTATTATTTTAGGAATGTGGTTGAGTAATAATTACATAAATAGTGATTCATTCAATTATTTATAAATGATTTAGTCAAATTTAACAAAGAATATTATTTAAATAATGTTTTAAATAATTATTCCTAGAAAATAATAAGATAAATAATGACTTATCTAATTAATTTTCTTGTTTTTGGTTAAATATGACCAGGAATATTAATTAAACAATGGTTTAATTAATTATCCCTTGAGAAAAATAAAACAAATAAGGATTTATTCAATTATTCCTCATGGGGTTTCCTGTTTAGACCAGAAAAAAACTTAATAAATTATGGGTTATTAAGCTATTTTTCATAGTGAAAGCAATTTTACTATGGTAAAATTGGTCTTACATGGTGTACTTTAGTCCATCTAATAGTAACAGGTTAGATGACCAAAAATTGGTCTAACAGTCTACACATGCCCTCCAGAACCACAATCAAAAGCACTTGGAAGCACCAGAATGAAGAATTGACCATCATAAAGCATTCAGGGATCATCTCCTTGATCTTGGGCAGCCACAAAAATTCTGTAGGGATAGTGACAGGGTCACTGATCATTTCCAACAACAACAACTTGATCCACCATCAATAAAACCTGCATTGACAAGCCTCTATTAGTCAAATACATGTAAAAAATTATCTTTCCATAAAATAGCCAATGCATAGGGAAACAAGAATGGGAAGATCACACCCCAAGGAGGCAACAAATAAACCATTACTCCTAAAGAATCATGCAAAGACAATGATCTCTCAGAAGATGCTCAAGAACAACTTCTTCCATGTCTAGAAATTCCATGCAAGCACCACATGATCAACACATCAACTTCAAAACCATCGAAGGTAACTTCAATAGTCATGTCAACAACCTCGATATCACCTGCAAAAACACACCCAGGGTAAGGCTAAGGTATGTAACTCTTTAAACCTTTCCTGTGAACTTATTTTACTTGAAAAACATTACAAGTGTATGAAGGAATTTTTTTTATAACCAAACTTAGTAGCAAAGAAGGCTGAGCCTTATCTAGCAGTTAGCTTCACTTTTCCACCAAGATACCCGCATGTGTGGGAGAGGAGCACGGAAAAAGTGAAGAGGACTTGAGAAAGTGGGTTGTAATCATTTAGTCATGATGTAGAACAAGGAGGGCGAAGGGGTAATTGAGGGCCAACTTAGCTAACAAAAAACACTCTCAATTTATTTTGCATGTAATAAAGAAAGAGATTTATTTATTTATTTTTTAAATAAAAGAAATAATAAAAAATAAAAAAATAAAAAGGTGGACCCACCACCTCTTGGGATGCAAATATTAGCTGCTGCAGGAAGGGACATATTTGCTACAGGAAGAACATAACTGCTACAGGGAGAAAAAAGTTGCTACAAGAAGGAAAAATTTGCTACATGAAGCCATCAGAGTGCTATAGGAAGACAATCTTTTGTAGAACAACCACTAGAGAATTAAGAACAAGGAAATATTCAAAATAAATTTCAAGGGTGCAAACAAAGATGCTACAGGTGAAAAAACAATTTCTACAAGATGAAGAAAAAGTGCTACAGGAAGGGACAACAACAACTCAAGCACAGGGATAAGGTCCACAAGGATTTCGAGAGTCGACTCCACAACCTGGTATTGGATCCTATTACAAATTTATTACAAAAAGAGTTAGATGCCACCAGTGGATGCAAATTGAAAAACCCAAGAAGGTGGAGGATGTGGACCTCATGGAGGAAAAAGTGCAACAAATGGGTAAGGAATTAGCCGACTTGGGGCTAAAATAATTAGTCATGAAGGAGCAACTGCAGTTAGAAAAAAGATACTTAGAGAGAAACTATAAGAAAAGGAGGCACAACTTGCCACCATGACAAGTTTTTCCATGAAGGCCATCCAATGTAGGCAACCATCCAAATCATATTGCAATGAGCTAAGGAATGGAATTGCATGAAAAGACATTTGAGGCATAAAATAAGAACAGCAAGGCAAGAAATTGGATAGGTTGCTAAGAGGATGAGCTATAGTTTTAGTAGGGGGGTATGACAGGCCTCTGAATTAGACATAAATTAAGGCTCATGTAACCTTTCCTTGGCTAATAAAGTCTATATTAAATATCTCATTCTACACCTAATAATTTTTTTTAGCTTTAATACGTTCTTAGGAATGTTTAGAGATAATTGCATATTATGTGCCTAATATTATTTATTTTTGCAAAATATTGAGAGAATATGGAGTAAATTCTAAATGAGATAATATAGGGACTGGATCCCTACTACAAGATGGATCAATATTGGATAATAAATGAGTTGGATATCATGAAACTATTGACAAATTCTAGAGCTCCGGTGATTGAGAAAACCTAGGAATGTGCTCTCTGTCATTTAATGTAGATTCCTAGTGTTGGGAACTAGATCCACTATTTGAGGGAGTTTGGAGGGGAAAGCTTGAAAGCTTCCTCCTTTCAAGGATAATGCTTACTCATTGCTTTTTGTAAGTACCAATTCTAATTGGCCTCTAGTGACATGTATTTCTTAGTCTTCTTGTGGAGAAAACTTGTTATTTAGCAGCTCCACTTTCATTTCTAGCAGGGATGTACTTGGATTGATTCAAATAATGAAGTTTGGTGTCATTTTTAGCTTATAAATCTTGGTTTCCTTCATAGGACTCTAATTTTCCTTGGGCTTGGGCATCCCAGGAGCCTAATATCCCTCTTGTACAATTTCTTATTTCCTTTGAATGTCTTTTTCACTTGCATCTCTTATTTTTGCATTTACTATTTATGCTTCTTTTGTTGTAAGTAATATTGGTTAAATGTTTGAAGTGAGTTGTTTTGCAGGTTATTTATAGAGTCAAAATCATGATGCATCCTTAGAAAAACTTTGAAAAGTCATATTCATCATTGAGCTACTTGGATTGGTGTACTAGTTCACAAATCTAGAATTTCTGGAAGTCCCTTATAGAAAAATAGTAGTAATTTTATGTTATTTTTTAGAATGTGTTAATGAGCTTCATTAAAGTTGATTCCACTCATACTGGTTCATAAAAACATTCAAGTTAATATCAAAATTTACCCTATATATTTTTCACTTGATTAGGTTAGGCATTTGGTAGGTTAACTAGCTCACTAGTTCGTGAATTTCCAGTTTTTAGAGTAGTAATGTTATGCTATTGTTTAACACATGTTAACATGGGTACTTTGGAGTGATTCCACTTAGAATAGAGTCCTATGAATTCATAATTAATAAAAAAAACTCCCATCTCATTTTCATTTGATTTACTAATTCGGAAAGTTATCTCACTCTTGTAGCAAAACAGGTCCCCTTGTAGCACTTCCCGTAGCACTCTTGTAGCACATGTAAACTTGACCAAATTTTCTCCAAAGTTTGGTTTTTGTCTCTTAGGCTTGAATCGTGACCTCTAGGCTCTGAATTTGTGATTTAGTAAGAACAAAAGACCTCTTAAGCCTTTCCTCTTCTCCATTGCAATTCACTTATACAGTTTGGATTAGTGGACAAATTCATGACTTGAAGAGCATAATGATGATTTTCATGAAGCACCTTGTGAACTCTATTGAAAAAAACTATCTTGAATGCCGTGATTGAAGGATGATTTCATTTTTATTGAGCTATGGTTTCCATTTCCAGCATTGCTATTTCTATTGCATATATTGGGTTTCTTTTGATGTACCATTTACACTCTGCAATTTAATGTTTACATTTCTACAAATAGGACTAACATATACATTCATGTAGAGTAGAATAGAATTTCCTTTCTGTAAAAGTAACTAGGATTTACTCTGTGCAAAGGTAATTAGGTTTCCTTTATGGAAATAGAGTAAAATTTACATTTCCGCAATTAGTTTAGGCTTTGATTTCATGGAATTCACTTCATTGCATCTTATTAGTGAGAGAAGGACACATTGCATGATGCACATATAGTGCCGACACCTCTTAAGTTTGTACGAAACCCAGGTTGATAACAATTCGATAGCCTTAGGAATTGGAACATTCTTGTTGCAATACTAGGACTTATCATACATCATTGTCATATGAAACATCATGAAGCCACCCTCTATTCTCTTAGGCTATTTGTGATGACATTATTAGTGCCACATAGAAAATCTTATTTAGTACACATGTACCCTAAATCATTGCCACTAACGCCAACAAGGTTAGATGGAACTCTTAGAAATTTTTGTTTGTCTATGTAGCCTAGTACTGAAATTCATTGGAATATATTAATATTTTATGTTTCACATGGAACTAAGAAAGCTTTCCATGTGGTGATGTTTGAGGTGTTCAATGGGGTCTTGTTTTACTTTCTTTGTTAGTCTTGCCAACCCACTAGCTTTAATTTGGGGTCAACTTGGTAGTGGATTTTTGTAGGATATAAAACATATGAAACTCAACCAATGTAAGATATCAAACCCAAAGGGACTTCAAACTACATAAAATTTGCGGTCATTTCCATAAAAGAGTTCGTGCAATTTATAAAACATAATTTTATGAATGTAAATATAAAATAACTAATTGCTAACAATGATTAGTGTAATGAGGAGGCATGTCTCAAAATACATGGCCATTCATGAAGGGAATACCTAGGTATATAAGCGGGTCCTCATTTGAAACCATATTTCATATATCTTGTATTCAAACATTTATTAATATTTTTATCATATCATGGATTATTTCAGTTATTTTGAATATTTTGCTGCATATAAGAACTTTGTTTGTAACATTTGGAATCAGAGTTGTTCGATCCTCTAGTCATCCAACCATTGCACAAAGCCAATCTGATCCAACCTTTGGCCATCATCCTTCATCAACTTTGTTACCATTTTTATTGAAGCGTTTCGCTACATACCTTTTGGAGTTTATTCATTTTCTTGGTTCATCAATTAGGGCATTGGCCATTAAATTTTTTTATTATATAATAATAATAATAAATAAATAAAAATAAAAATATATAATAAAAATATTATAACATAAATAAATAAAAAGATAAAAATAGAAGAAAAAAATATTAAAAAAAAAGAGAGTTATATATTAAAAGGAAAAAAAGTCGTGACCATCATTCGTTCACGCTTATTGATGGCTTCCTACCCTCATTGCAATACAAAGCCACAACCACCACTGCTTGCGACACATAGTTTCACACTGAGGCACATCACACATGTCCAATCGTATAATCAAATGGTACATCAATATAATCATTGTCTACTTAAATTCACATCCATACAATCACAAATTTGAGAATTAAGAACATTCCAGAAAAAATTATTGGCATCACTTGTCTGTATTGTTCGGACGCCCACATCATCACACCCCTTCATCAGTTCATTTCATAAATTCATCGATCATTTGTACAATACTGCCACAACCCATATTACTAATTTGTGATCGTTAAAGGCTCATTCGGTTTAATTAAGGTCAGGGTTTATACAAATAAAAAACAAAGGTTCCAATAAGACAAGTTGTGACCCCTTCATGAATTTTTATGTATTCAAGATATTAAAAAAAGCCGAAGGGGTAAAGTTAAAATTTTATTAAAACTTTAATTAAAGGTTTAAGAGCCAACCTTAAGTATTCAAAATATATACATGAATTATTAAAAAACAAAAGGATATATAATAATATATTTCTAATCTCATTAAAATAGTTTATAAAGGTATCCAACCATCTATCTATGTGTGTAAATGATAAACAAAGTTAATTATATTATTATTAGTATTATCCAATTTTAAGGTCACAATCAAGCGAGACACCAAATTGGTGTATGAGACCTCCTTGTTTGTGGGATAAGGGATCTACCTCTACGCAACGATTTGACTGCTAAAACTACGAAGGCATACATACTCTACCCCCCTCTGGTTTTGAACTTGTGACCTCTTGGGATGAAACACACGCTCTTAACCATTAGGCCCATTCAATAAGGAAATTTGGTTTCTTTTCAAAATGTCTTTTTGTTCAAAAAATATTCTAATTGTTAAGAGTCATTTAAAAATCAAAATGTTGTATGTGAAAAATGTCATAAAACTTTAACTTTAGTTGAATATCAAAGAGATACACAAAAACATTTGTTAGAAGGAGATATGAAGTTTCGTGAAGTAATAAAACAATTAATGGCGACACTTGAGCAACAACAAGTAAATTTTAATAAAGGATTGAGGAAAATAGAATCTAACTTGCAAGTTGAACACCCAACACCACTCCTACAAGACAATTTAATCTAGTCTACCAAGAAATTGCAGTTGGAAGACCAAGCGAATTTAGATATTAAGATTTTAGAAGACGAATTAGCCAAAATTCAAGAAAACAAGAAGGAATCACAAATGAAATACAAATATCTTGAGGATATGCATTATAAGGAAGTAATAAAAAAATGACAAACAAATTTCTCGCCTTAGGGGCCACAATGAAAAATTACTCAAACATGTCAAGAAGGCTAAGGTTACAAAGAAATAACTCAAGAAGCACATATCAGAACAAGAAGAGGAACATTTATGCTTAAAGGACCTTAATCAAAGGTTATTATACCAAATCAGAATTTTAAATGATGAGGAGAAGGATGCTAAGAATAAAGTCAACAATCTAGAAAACAAAGAAATTTCACGTCTAAAGAATCATAATAAAAACCTACTTACACAAATAATGAATCTTAAGAGTGATAAGGATTCACTAAAAGACAAGTTAGAACAACTTGTTTAAGAAGAATCATTGAAATCTCCAAGTGAAAGAATCCAAGTTGGAAAAGAAGGAACAACTATTTATCCAAATAATACCACAATTCAAAAAGATCCCAATCCAATTGAAGTCAAGAAGTACTTAGAAGTTGCAGTTCAAACAACAGAAATTTCAAGCGAAGATCCAATAATTAACCAAATGACTTATGTACTTGAAGGAAATGAGATACCTCTAGTAAACCAAGAAATTGCCACAAACATGTTAAGGGGAAATATGATCACAAGAACTCATTATCAACACCCAAATAATTAAAGCATACATCTCAATTAATCTACCAATCCATATCATTCAAACAAGAAAAAGGTAACTCATATTCCAAAGAATATCGATGTCACTTTAATCCAATCTTGTGATAACAATTCATCCCAAGTTTCTAGTAATCGCAAGATTCCACAAAAAAATAATTTGGGATGGTTAGATAACTTCACAGTACGAAAATTTTATACCACACTCAAAAATTCATATTGTCTTGTATCATCAAGAATGGCCATTCCAAGAATTGTAAAAAATGAGAAGAAATTATGATATAAAAAAGATATGAATCCTTTTCATTAATAAGATTTCAAGACAAAGCTTTTCTAAAGGGTAAGGAAATGTTATGAATGTAAATAATTAATAATTAAATATTAACAATCATTAGTGCACTGAGGAGGAATTTCTCAAAAGACATGACCATTCATGAATGGACACTTACCTAAGTATATAAGCGGCCCCTCATTTGTAACCATATCTCATATATATATATATATATATATATATATATATATATATATATAACATGGATATTTATATATTTAAGATATTATGAATATTTTTTTACGTATACAAACTTTGTTCGTAACACATAAAGTGCCCACAGGACACAAATTCACAAAGTCAAAGGTTTTGTAATTTCAAACAAGTAAATGATGGGTATATGGGGAAAGATATGTAGCATGGAGTGTAAATAATTTAGATACAACCTTATTCACAAATCAAAAGGTCTTGTTATTCTAATTTTAAGGTGTGTTATATTCATAAATAAAGTTGTGAAATGTAAAATGCATAGCCCCTAAAATTTGTTCAACTCAAAAAACTTGATGGTCTAATCAGCTACATTGAAGGATATTTTCAAATGAGGATTTATAAGCATGTAAAGGCATAAGAATAAAGCCTTGGTACTATAAGAGAATTATAGTCCCAAGGCCACTTATGAAACTCCACATGGTAGCTTTATTATAGGCATATGGGAATGAGTTAGCATCAATGGGCCACCATGTGATTCATTGGCTACAATGTGGTAGTGTATCTCATTATAGTTAGGTTTAATAAGTCATATGTTAGGTTTATAATTAGTTTTTGCAAAAGAGAAAAAAAATGTTCCAACTACATTTAACATACAAGCCCAAAATACCATTGAATTACACTTATAAAAAACATCAAATTCATGCTATAACTAATTTATATTAAAATAACATAAAGTATAAAATTTATTATGATTCTTAATCTCGAAGATTGAATTACAACAAATGTATCTAAGAATAAGATAGAAAATTTCTTTAAATATATTAAAATACCCTTAATTTAAGAAATCACCATAAATTATCTTTTTATGAAAGGACCAACCCATATTCACTTGTCCTTTTTATGGGGAAACCTCTTAATTAACTAAGCTCCAATATAATATACTCCAACAAATTACTCATAAGGAGGACTTTTTCCTTATTTATAACTAGATAGAAAAGCCTAATCATAACCCAACACTAATTACCTAGTGGAATTTCTCTAATGAGACCACATTACAATTATTCAATGATAAATACATAGTGGTTCTTATTTAATAACAACATGGTGGTCCTAATGCACCTCACACTTAATTACTATTGATTTTTCATAGTTCTTCTAGATGCTAATTACTTCTAATGTTTTTTACTTCAAGTCCTTTTGTATTTACATTCATCAAAAAGTATTTACATAGAATATATTCAATAGTAGAATAAGAATAAGAATAATATCATAAAGCAACGACCAACTAAGAAACATAAATAATTTTACCCCGGGAAAACCCACATGGGGAAAAACCAACAACCTTTTCCTTACAGAATTTTTTTAGTTCAACAAGAGATACACCTAGATCTTCTAGTCAATCACATGGTCAAAATGACCAATAAATTAGACTTGGTTAAACCTTGTCCAACTGCTCCCTAGTCAATTCAAACATATGCCCAAGGGATTCGATCTAGTCTTCTTTGCTAGGGCCGAATTTCAACCTTCTTCTGCACCAAAGAAACTCAAACTTGTTGCTCCAAGGATGTCCAAAAACTATGTCACACGTACAAAATCAACTGGATAGAAATACCACATGTATGAGGTTAGATAATAAGGGGATATATCATTCAATAGTTGGATAATTTTGACCATTGTATTCCTTGTTTCCTTCACTTGGATGAACATAGATATACTCCTTATGAGATTTGAATGATGGAGTATGAGTTTCTTATATAACCTTTTGGCTGGCCGAATGGGTGCCTATTTGAGTGGGGACGACTTAACTAGGAAAAGGGCCGACCTAGCTCTCTTGGAGCCAAAATTCTAAATTCTAGATTCTAAATTTCTCTTTTGAAAAGGACATTGAGAACATGCCTTAAAATTTCTCTTTTGAAAATAACATGAGGAATATGCTTTATATTTATCATCACAAATACATCAAGGGATAAAATATTAATTATAAGACCGACCATAACTACAAAATTCAACAATTCATCTTAGATACGGAGCTATTCATAACGACTATCTAGATGTTCTCATATTGACAAATTTATTTATTAAAAGTTTATAACAATTCATCGTCGCCATTAGCATTATCATCATTTGATTATCGAATCCTCTTCAAAAACTCTGATTCATGGTAAATCGTCAACATAAACTAATTACCATAATTCCGGTCAGTACCTATGACATATGGTGCATCATCACCATAATAATGGTCGATACTCCTGACAAATGGTACATCATTAACATCAACTAGTCACCATAATTATGGTCTCTTTGACACATGGTATACTAACTAGTTCTGGTTCACCATCATTATAGTCAATATATTTGACAAATGGTGAATCTCTAAAGGCCACACTCTACACGAGTAATTCTAGGCCCGATGCTAAATGAGCTCACTCAACCTATCTAGAAATTTCTCAACCTGATGCCGAGAGGAATCCACTCAACTGAGTGATTTAGGGCCTCTAGGAACATTCTTCCAAATTTCGGTCATCATACTTGACACTGGAAGAATGTATGTCCCCTTTCAGATCATTTTTTCTAATTCCAGTCAATATAATTGAAATAGGGAAAATATCTTTCCATGATGCTAACATTCCGGGCCACTCCATTGGTCAATCTGACCCAGAGAGAATGATTGTCATTGATGCTGCAATTTCATCACTCCCTCTTGTTGAGAGATATAAGCTCAATCATTCCAAGCTTGTCATTGAGGCATACATACTTCATTCCGAGACAATATTCTTGTCTATAAAATAGTATTGGAGCTATACTTCTCTTTATTGTACCATGTCTCGGTACTTGATCTCAAGGTGCATCGAATTATCATCATGCTATCACCTACACCTGATTAAACAATCATGCAATTAGTTCCTAATCCATATTGCTTCACAACATGGAAACCAAGTCGCAATATACTCGACATCTGCAGTACTAAGTGTAACAGATGCTTGCTTCCTACTCATCCAAGAAATCACAACGAAACCCATACTAAAGAAATATTCTGACAAGATCTTTTCGTCTTCTACACTCTCTACCTAATATGACTCTATGTATTCCTGTAGTTGTACTTTATTGTTTGAGACATATCTCAAACTATAATTGACTGTTCCATGACCAACTGTACCATGTTGGTATTTCAACACATGTTGAGCTACATGTATTGGCTCAATCATAAGCTGGCCAGTTACTTTCCAACTACCTTAACTAGGTATATTGTTTTTCTAAAACATCTTCTTTTGGAAATCCTAGCCACTCCCTCTTCCATTATATATTTCTAGTATTTCATCTATTTAGCCTAAAAATTTCAATGATAGTCCATCATGTCGAATTTAGAGGTAAACTTCCTCTGGAGCTAAAACAAGGCTCTCTAATTTCTACCTTTGTTAAAGAAGCAATTTATTTCTGCCACAACTACTTCCTCTAACACATGAGTCCTTCTGCTTATGCTAGAGACAAATAATATAAGGTCAACCTTGATTCATCAATCCAAAAATACCAAGCCCAACGTGTCCACTTGTGATCGTACAATGCCTTCTTCAAACATGAGACTTCTTCTCATGTACCTCAAAGCCTCGAGGTATCTCTATGTACACTTCTTCTTCCTCAATTAATCAATTGAGAAAAATGATCTCTACAACCACCTAGATCAATTTTCAAAGCAATGATAATATTTCTAATATAACTGTAGCTCACAACTGGAGCAAACATCTTGTCATGATCTTCTCCCTCTTTCTGGGAGAACCTTCTATTCTCAACTCTTGCTTTGTACTTGTTTATGCTACTATATGCTGCATGCTATATCTTGTAGGTCCATTTGGAAGTCACCATTGAATTTTCTTCAGAACAATAAAGGTATACTTCAAACTTGTTGATCTTCTTGCTCCCTCTGAACTCATATATCATCTAATACAATATATCTCAACACAAATCACTGATTCTAGGAAAGTCCTCTTGTCATAAGATTTGCTTCGTTCTTCCACTACTTTCATCCACTGCCAGAGCCTTGGAAGCCTTCACTATGTACCTGTAATCCTCACTAGGAGGCCAAGGAAGAAAGATTACAACTCAAAAAAAGAAACAAAGACAATATGCTAACTAATAGTAAAACAACAATAATAAATAAAGAGAGAGATATAAAGTGACATCTCCCTCTTGATATTATCCTTCTTGCATTCATCATGAAAATTTGTCATCGATCTCATAATCATCATCAATGTGATGTCATTCCTTCCTTGCATGAGTTTGGATTTCTTCTTTCAGTGGAAACATTGATCTAGGTTCATTTATGGGGTTTTATTCTCAAACCCTAGGGATGTCACAAAGCCAATTTTTACAATTTTCCTTTTTCAAGTCCAAATTTCCAAAAATGAAGTCCGTCATGTCATTAAAAAATAAAGGGTGTTTCATCTTGATATCAATAAAAGTGAAGAAACAACATCCTGCAACAATTGTCAAGGAAAAATTTAATAAGTAGGATTAAGGAATGACATTTGTAGACTTCAAAAGGTGTAGGTAGGATACAGACTTCCTTCAGAGTCATTATAAAATCCTATCCATAAAATTTGTTTACAGAGATGATTACTCTCAGTCCCTTTGAAACTCAGTTTCTTCAAAAGTAAATTCAATTATTGGAAATGACTCGGTCTATCCTTGTCTTGTTCAAAATCATTGTAACAGTAGTAACAATTTGTCTCAGTTCTTTAGGAGAAATATAATCTCCAAGACTAATGAGGAAATCAATCTCTTTTTCATTTTGAATGCCCCTTCTTAAAATTAAACTTAAGACATTTGAACCAAATAGAATCAATGTATAATCCGTCTCAATAAGTGACCTTAAAAATATCATCTTCAGATTTAGCAGAGTTAATAGCTAGGTTACTCAAAGGGTGAATAAATCCATAAACGACTTGTCTTCTTGGATAAGGTAGTCCTATGTTAATTCCAATGACATTTCTTAACTACCTGTAACCTAGAGAGGAACTTCAGAGATTAAATAATATTTCTAAATATTTGTACTATATCTCAGTCAAATGGTGCAATACATGATAAACATTACTGCAGTACAAAGTATGTTGTATTAAAGATGTGCAACTTCAGGGAAATACTGAACTCACAGATTATTGATTTATGTATATATAATATTTTAGTAAAATGAGAACACTTGCTCCATTGAATGTTGTCGTTTCTTCTTTTAATAACATTCCACAAACTTCCATTTTCATCTTTCAAAAATCAATAGACTTTCATATCTATACTTGGTCTTCATTGACATAGCTCCTTTATGACAAGAGATCGTTGAGGTTTAAGAACGATTAAAATAAAATTATTGTGATGATACATAACTCACATTACAAGGGTTAAAAAAGACATCAAACTTTATATTTAGCTTTCGAACATTCAACACTGTAGTATGCTTTGCATGGAAACTTTTTCAAGCTAGGAGGCAAGCAATATCTCTTGTTGAAATGCTTCAATCTTATCAACTGTGAAATGGAAAAATTACTCAATTATATTTGCGAGAGGCTCCTTTTGAGACAAAAAGTTAGTTACTTCACCAATATACTTTGTGTAAATGGAATTTAACAGGCTTTAATCATAAGAGACATATTTCAAATTTCTTCTGGGGATTGGCCTTACAACATAATTTTAGTGAATCATCTGAGGCCTTTTGACCTTTCACATTGGGTTGAATTTTAGGCTTGTTAGGCCTCTTTGTTAGGTAAAAACGTTGTTAAATCCTCTCGTTGATATATGGTTACAAATCTAAAATATTACTTCTGTTATAATTTAGCTATGATACATGTTGATTTTTCATAGGTCTTCTAGATGATAATTAGTTCTAATGATTTTTTACTTCAAGTCCTTTATTGTATTTACATTCATCATTGAGTAATTACACGTAAGATATTCAACATTAGAATAAGAATAATAGTAGGATTATAGCGAGACAACCAAACAAGAAACACGAAACATGTTACCCTAGGAAGACCCACATGAGTGAAAACCCAATAAGCTTTTCCTTACAGAATTTATTTAGTTCAACAAGAGATACACCTATATCTTCAAGTCAATCACAAGGTAAAACTAACCAATAAAGTAGACTTGGTCAAACCTGGTCCAACTACCTTCTAGTCAAGTTAAACATCTTCCCAAGAGTCTAGATCTGGTCTGCTTTGCTAGGGCTAAATTTCAGCCTTCTTTTGCACCAAAGAAACATGGACCTACTGCTCCAAGGATGCCCATAAATTTTGTCACATTTGCAAAAAAAATTGGATAGAAATGTTTTTGGAATTGTAGTATTGGAATTGATTTCAACATGGTAATGATGTTGCTAGCTGAGTTGACATTGGAATGATTGTGTTGGCATTGATGTCAACAATATGATGTCACTCATGTTGGCATGTGTTGGCATTGTTGATGATTAGATGATGGCATTGATGGAGTTTGATGGTATCATGATGGTATTGGAAGAGTTGCCATGTATATTGATAAAAAGGTCATGATGGTTTGTTGATGTTGCAAGATAGTTGGATGGTGCTGCTACAAGTAGAGGATGCTGCTACAGGATGATCATACAGATCTACATGTGATGGAGATGGTTCATGCAACATTAGTTGAGTTTTCAACTAGGTATTCATGTCTATGATTATGAGAATGGCTTGTTATAGTGATGTGATGGCTTGATTATGGTGCTACAAAGGTATTGCAGATTTTTTAGGGCCATTGAAGCTTGTTCAAATGTTTTTTGGATAGTGGAGGACTTGTTGGCACACTTTCTAACCTTGTTTGTTGGCTTTGTAGGTAAAATTTGAAGTGACACTTGGGAGGCATGTTTGATATACTTGCAGATGTGTCAAAGGCTATGTTATAGGTTTGGAGGATAGTATAGATGCTGGAAAAGGTGATCCAATAGGTGGTAGAGGTTATAAGCCGAATGCATGGTGTTTTCCCTCATCTTTATCAATAGTCACATGGAGCCAAGATTATGGAAGTGGATGGAAAGCTCCAATTGCTGGCATAGAAACCTATGGGAGCAGTTATAGGTCTTAGTCGCATGGAGACAATGTAATGCAGGCGACTGAGGGATTTCATGACATTTTATCCGCATTCCTCACGCTTTTTAGAAGGAAATTAACTTGGAAATTCATAGAGGCTTCCAGAATTGTTTAAAAATGTCAGAAATTGTTTGAAAATGTCCTCTCGTGATGTGAATGCATTTTGTGCATAAGTTAATGTGTTAGTGGATTTATTTGGTCCAATTTGTGCACCCTTGATCCCAACCCCAAGCTCAATATCACCCTACATGTTTTATATACTTGATCTTGGAGCTGAGCTTTGGTTTATGGTGTTAGATGATGAGTGTATGTGTGGAGAGAAGGTTAAATAGTGAGATTATGCTTCAGACCTTGATTAAAGCATATATTCTTTAGTTTATGAGTGTTAATGAATAGTGAGTAGATCTAAATCATGTTGCATAATAGATCGTGTTTTAAGCTATTGGAGTAGAGATTATTTGGAGAGTTTATATGTTGTTGGGTAGTGTTTTTTACGGTGATTCTCACACTTGTTTTCTGCATGAGTTTCTAATGCATTTGGCACATACCCATAGTGTCTTTTGTTGATGACTGTATTATGAAACATTATTTTGTTGTGAGTGTCTGATTGTATTCAGATTTATTGTGGACACAATTTTGCTATTTGGAGAGCATGTGTTTTGTGGATTTTTTATTTGATTTGATGATGAGATATTATTTTCGAGAGCATGAATGCAGAGTTGATTTCTAGTTGAGTAGAGTGTCTTGGATCCAATTTGAAAATAGATGAAAGGATGTCTGCATAGTGGTAGAGTAGTGGCTTCAGAAGAGAGGAGCAAGGACATCGAAGATTCAATGAAAGGCACAATTTGTCCTCCAATGGTAGTTGGATAGTCCAATCAAATTTTGGAAAGGATCGTTGATGATGGTGGCCTTCAGTGGATGGTAGTTCGTAGATCTGTAGATAAAAAATACTTTAAAGTTGATCAATAGTATCAAGTCTCCTAGTCGATGGGTGTTGGAATTTTGCATATGAGATCGAGTCTCCATGCTAGTGGGAGTTAATAAGTTATGTAAAAGACCAATTGCTTGACTAATAGAAATCTAGATCAGAGCAGCAACAACAAGGGTGGTTTTCCCCCATAAGGGTTTCCACTAGAAATATTGTGTCTTGTATGTGATGATGTGATTGTGTGTGTTTCTGATGGTTTATATTGTTTCTTATGGTTTTCAGTTATGCTTATGTGATGCACATGTTTAATGAATTGCTGCTAATATATGTGTGATTCAGTAATTGAAGTTTAAATTGGTAAAAATCGTATATATATCACACTACTGATTCACCCCTCCCTCTCAGTAGTGCTCAAAGGTTTCCAACAAAGGTTTCAGTAGTGAGGTTAGATAAGAAGGACACAAATCGTTTAATAGTTAGATAACTTCGACAATATTCTTCCTTATTTCCTTCTCTTGGAAGAACACATATATAATTCCTGTGAGATTCGAATTATGTTTCCAACTGATGGAGGATGAATGCCTTTATAAAGTCTTTTGGATGGCTGAATGTGGCTGAATTGACTAGGAAGAGGGTCGACTTGGCTTTCTTGGAGCAAAAGTTCTAAATTCTAAATTTATCTTTTAAAAAGGACACGAAGAGCATGCCTTAAAATTTCTCTTTCGACAATAGCATGAAGAATATGCTTTATATTTATTATTACAAATACATCAAGGGATAAAATATTAATTATGGAGACTAACCATAGCTACAAAATTTAACAATTATTACATACATTCTTGATACCACTCCATCCCCTTGAAGAAATGTTTTCCTCAATGCTGGGAATGATGATGTACACCCATAAACCAAGGTTCAATGTACGAGTGTTGACCACAATAATGAAATAGACCAAGGAGTTTGTTCATAAGTCAGGGTCCCACGTATAAGTACTAGTCTCAATGCTTAGGTATTTCAAGAAGCTTGTCTATAAACCTAGGTCCCATATCCAAGTGCTTATGTAAGCTCCCAATTTATGGTACACAAGTTCAATGAATCATTGAGCAGTATGCTCTAAATTCCAACCACAAACTATGTGAGGACCCAAATAAATATATATTTTTCATGTCTAAAATATCATCCACATCAATGCAGAAGGTTGTGGATTTGGAAAGAATGTTACCACAAAACATTGTAAACTATCAAATGGGAACTGTAAACTCAAAACGAGAAATATAGCAAAAAAACCCCAAAAAAGCATGAAAAAACAACCCGAAAATGAAAAGTGTTGATGCTACATCAACACCATTTTTTCGGGGTAAATTTTCAACATTTTTTAAAAATGACGGTAAATCTCAATAAAAGTCTTTTTTTTTTGTGTGTAAAAAACACCTTGAAAATGAAAAGTATTGATGTTGGAATAATGTCTTTTTTTTCACTGTAAATTTTCAACACTTTTTAGCAATGACGTTAAAGATAAAATATCATTACTCTGAAAAACCTTAAAAATCCAACGATTTTCAGGCATGACATTAAAGATAAAACATGACGTCTTTGAAAATCCTTAAAATTTTAACAATTTTCAGCCATGGTGTTAAAGATAAAATACCACGACTCAAAAAAATCTTAAAATTTTGACAATTTTTCGACCATGGAATTAATACCAAAGATCATGACTACAAAAAGCTTTAAGTTTTCAATACATTTCAACCATGACATTATGAAAAAATTATATGACTAAAAAAACTTTTAAAATGAACACTTGAATGAAATAGTCATTATATGAAAAGTAATTTCTTTTTTAAATGCTAAAAGTATAGCTAAATTTAACATGACACACTGAAACAAAAATTTAAAAATCAACCATCAAATTGACACAAGGTGTAGGGGAACTCAACCTAATCGGATGAAAAGTTAAAAACCAACCATGAAATGACACATTGTGGTGGTGAACTCAATTCATTATAACAGAAACTTTAAATTAACTATAAAAATGACACATAATGGGATCAGAATGCTAGTCGAGGATCAACATGGACTCTGAAGAAAAAATAAAATAAAACAAAATAATAAATAATAAAAATGAAAAAATACAAAAAAAGTTAAACATTAAAAAAATGAAAAAAAACTAAAGAAAATACCAATAAATATATAATAATAATAAAAACCCAAAAGGCCCTGCGTTGCTGTTGTAACAAACATTTAATCTTGGGAAGTAAAAAAACTGCTGCCGGAGCTCGAGCCCGTGCATGCCATGCTCTGACTGCGCTGTTGGCCTGCGCAGGTCTGCTAGGGCGCTGCCCTCTCGACCCCTTTGCTGCAGATACGGCCCTCTCGGCCTCTGGGGTCCCCGGACCTGTTCGGATCTGATTGGATCCACCTTTCTGATCTGGTTTCTGCCTCTCCAGATCCGCTCCCTTTGCACTGATCTGCTGCCCAGATCCTGTGTTGCCTCTCAGATCTGTTTTACTCCTCGATATTGGCGATGTCAGGAGCAGGCAGGTGGTGCTGCTGACCCTTTCTGCAGGCCATGGAGACTCATGGATCGCCGCTAGGGCCCTCTCAGTCTCCTCCTCCGGATGCCTCTGCCGCCTTCTCAAGTCTGATCGCCTCGCTGCCCAAGAAGAAAAAATCAGATGCCTCTAAGTTCGTGAAGAAGATCGATGATGTTCCGGAGGTAACCCTACCTCCTGAGGGACCGATTCAGGTTGCCTTGTCTCTAACAGATCGCGCCCTGGTGGGTCAATTCACGGGTCTCTGGCCCTCACCCAAATCAACGGAAAACTGGGTCATTAAGAATTGGATCCCGTTGATCAAGAACAAAGTTACCTCGTATTTTCTTGGAAGAGGCTACTTCCTGTTTGAATTTAACACTAAGGAGGATAAAGACCTGATCTTCAGGAATGGGCCCTATTTCATGGGACCACAAGGCCTCTACCTCAATAAATGGACTCCCGACTTTGATCCGGCTGTGGATGTGCCATCGGCTGTCCCTGTTTGGGTTCGGCTGCCTAATCTACCGGTTCACTGTTGGAACTGGGATTCCCTTAAACACATTGGAAACACTCTGGGCAAGTTCATAGACAGAGCCAATAACAACGACCAATATGATTGTGCCCGGATCTGTGTCGAAGTAGATTTAGAGGTTGGTCTTCCCGAGGCCATCAAACTAAAGGTCGGCAGCTGGACGCATGTCCAAGTACTGGATTACGAGCAGCTCCCTTTCAAATGCCGCAAATGCCACATCTACGGCCATTTTGCTAGAGGATGCCCGAGCAAAAGTGAAACAGAAAAAGGGAAGGATGAAGGATGGAACCAAGTTAAGAGATCAAAGATAAATCATAAGAAAACCGGGGCACAAGGAGCTCAACCTGCCGCTGCCCAAAATATATCCTCGTCAAGAAGTCAAGGAAATAGGTTCGAAACCCTAAGCTCAGCGGAAGAAACTCCCAGGGAAGAGGAGAGGACTGTCAATCCAATGGAAAAATCGAACGCAGCAGTAATAAGACCTGAAGAGAGTAACATGGCAAGGGACAAAGAAAAGCAAACAGAAGCCTCCGAGGAGGAACAGGACTCAGAGGAGTCTGAGGAAGATGGAGAAATCGGAGAAACGCAGACGTCGGTCAGAAGATCTGCAAGGGGCCGAAAATCTGCAAGAGAAAAGAGAGATCAGGAAACCTATAAAGACAAGCTTCAGGGTAGTCAGCCCACGCTGGAAAAACTCCTTGGTAAGAATCCGAAGGCAGCTAAAAATCAAGCTCATGGCTCCAGGGGAGCCCCACATCAAAGAAACAAATGATGAAGACCATCTCCTGGAACTGCAGAGGAATGGGGAGTACAGCAAAAGAAGAAGCAGTAAGAAGTCTTGTTAGAAGAGAAACCCCGGACATTCTTCTGATCCAGGAGACCAAAATGGAGGAAAATGAATTTCTCCAAATCAGCAAAAAGCTCTGGAAGGGAAGTAGCGGACTAGCAGTGTCATCAAGGGGAGCCTCTGGGGGACTGGGCACTCTCTGGAACCCTTTCAAATACAGACTGGTCAGGGAGGCACTCAATAGCCATTGGCTGTTCTTGAAACTACATTCAGTAGAAACAAGGGAGACTATTTGCCTGTTCAATGTTTATGTTCCTAATAACATAGGGGAGAAAAGGGAGTGCTGGGACTCCATAAGACAGCTGGCAGAGATCGAGAATCTGGAAAACATTATTATTGCAGGGGACCTAAATCTCACCCTAAGCTCGGATGAAAAGCGAGGAGGCACCATCGTAAGGGACCCAGCAAGGGAGTGGGTGGAAGACCTAATGCAGGACTGGGACCTGCTGGATACCCCTCCAGATAACGGTAAGTACACCTGGACCAATAAAAGAATAGGCCCTGGTCATATTGCTGCTAGACTAGATAGATGTTTAGTGCAGAGTTCCTTTCTTTTGCTAGGTTTAGAATCCAGATTGCACATCCTCCCATGCAGTGTCTCAGATCATAAGCCCATATTGTTAGAGATGTCAGGCCACAAGGACCTCGGGCCCATCCCATTCAGGTTCAATGCTCTTTGGGTTAAGGAGCCTGAGTTCTTGAAGGTGGTCCAGGACAGCTGGAAATTGCCAGTGAAGGGCTCCCCCTTCTACATATGGGAAGAAAAACTAAGAAGATTGAAGGCTGCCCTCAAAACATGGGCCAAAAGACTTCCCACCCCTGCAAAAGAAAGAAAGCAGGCCCAAGATAACCTTACACAGCTTCAAGTCCATAGTGAAGAGGCAGAAATCACTACAGAAGTTTTAAACAAGGAGGTGGAGCTTCAACAAATCTTCCACAAAGCCTGTCTTACAGAGGAAGAGCATTGGAGGCAAAAATCTAGGAGCCTATGGCTTAAAGCGGGAGATAGAAATTTTGCCTTCTTTCATAAACAAGCTCAAGCAAGAAAAAGCTTTAACTCCATAGCAGAAATCAGAGATGGCAATTTGATCTACAAAGACTTTGAGAGTATAAAGAAATCAGCCTTCAATCACTTCAAAAACTTGTATAAAGAAGAGGGTGATACTGATCCAAATTCTAAATTCCTGGAAGTCATACCTACAAGGATCTCCCCTCATACTAACAAGCAGCTCGAAGAGAAGATTTCCACCCAAGAAATAAAAGCTGCTCTGGACAGTATGGAGCCTGACAAAGCCCCAGGCCCGGATGGCTACACAGCCAGATTCATTCAAACATGTTGGCAGATCGTGGAGAAAGATCTCTGCAAGATGATCCTGAAATCACAAAACTGCCAAAAAATTGGGGGCAGCACCAACTCTGCCTTTCTCGCCCTTATCCCCAAGGAAAAGGGTGCAAAATATTTCAACCGGTTCCGCCCAATCTCTCTTTGCAACATTGGATACAAATTAATCACAAAGGTAATAGCAAACAGGCTAAAAGGCATCCTCCCAGTGATCATACCTGAGAACCAAGGTGGATTTGTTCAGGGGAGACAGATTGTTGACAATTACATCCTGGTACAAGAGGCGATTCATTCGAGTCAACTTCGCAAAGAGAAGGGTATGGTGATTAAACTAGACCTGGAAAATGCCTTTGATCGTGTCAGGCAAAGTTTCCTTTGGGAAGTTCTGAAAAAGTTGGGCTTCGGGTTGGGGTTTGTAAATTGGATCCGAGCAAGTATTGCTGACCCTTGGATCGCCCCCTTGGTGAATGGAAGAGCAGCTGGCTTCTTCAAAGCCTCAAGAGGGCTCAGGCAAGGCTGCCCCCTCTCTCCGCTCCTCTTTGTTCTTCAAGTCTCCGCCTTAAGTTTCTTCCTTGATCAGAAATTGGCAGAACAAGAGATCATGGGGCTTAATATAGCCAGAGGGGTGAAAAATGTAAATCACACTCTCTTTGCAGACGACACTCTTCTGTTGGGAGCTGCCTCAGCAAGATCTGCCTTAAGGTTTAAGGAAGTCTTAGATGATTTCAGTGAAGCATCAGGAAGCAGTTTAAACAAAGGGAAATGTAAAGCCTACTGCTGGAATATTTCTGCTCTTACACTTTCTGCCATCTCCAGAACTTTGGGATTCACTGCTACCATAAGCTGGTCCTCCTTCATATACCTGGGTCTTCCCATCTTTCGTAATTTGGCTTATAGCAGAGATTGGGCCCCTCTTTTGGATAAATTCAAGGCAAAGTTCCAGGCCTGGGGCTTCTCTTGGTTGAACCTCGCAGGCAAGCTAGTTTTAATCAACTCTGTTCTTAATAGCCTTCCCATATTCCAATTTTCTGTGCTTCTAGCACCTGCTGGCATCCTTAAAAAAATGGAAGGCTTCATTCGAAAGTTTTTTTGGAAGGGAGGCAGCCTCAATGACAGAAAAATTCCTTTGGTCAGTTGGGAGAAACTGTGTAAGCCTCTGATGGAAGGAGGTCTTAATTTTAAAGATTTTGGCTATCAAAATATTGCAATGCTGGCCAAACTATTCTGGAGAGTCATAGCTCCTCATCCAGGCTGGGCGCAGCAAGCTATATGGAGGAAATACCTCACAGGTAGCAGGAAAAGAGCCCTGGACAATTATCAACCCATGACAGGCTCACACTTGGTCAAGCGCTGCCACAGAGCAATTTCTCTCATCAGGGACAGGGCGTTTTGGATTCCGGGCAACGGAAAATGTATTAAGATATGGGAAGACAGCATTATGCTGCAGCCTCCACTAGCGACGAACAAATCTCTGCTTGAGCTGAAACAATGGTTGGACAGCGCAGGGTTGGTCACGCTATGGGATATATCTCTGTGGGCCGATAACGTTTGGAAACAATGGAGCCTTCCACCAATGCCTCCAGACCTTGCGCATGCCAAGCATTTGTTGATCGAACTTTTAAATGGGAAAGCGCCTATACGCTCAGGTAAGCGAGACGTAAGGGGCTGGGGATCATCTACAGGTAATTTCACAGTCGCGCAGGGGTACCATTGTCTTCAAGAACGCCCATATGCAGCCCCCGACCCTGCAGTATGGAAGACTCTGTGGAAATACAAATCAATGCCAAAGGTTGACATTTTTTGTTGGCTGCTCTGCCACAGAGGAATACTGACAGATGATAAGCTAAAAAAAAAAGGTTTTCACGGACCATCAAGATGCCATCTTTGCTTCGAAAACGAAGAGACTGCACAGCACATAATGATGGAATGCACTTTCTCAAGAAGAATCTGGCAGACCCTTATGAATTACTGGAAGACAGAGTTTACCCTCCCTGTGTATATTGCTGACTTATTTGCTCATTGGCATACTTGTTATCCAGGAACTCTACCAAAAAATGAAAGATTTAAAACAGCATGGTTCTCCTTACCAAAATTCATATGCTGGCAAATCTGGCTCGAGCGTAACAGAAGAGTCTTTCGAGATGAAAAATTAAATCCACAGCTCGTCACCAACAAAGTCAAAAGCCTCTGGAAAGAAACTTTGGGTGAACAGATCTCAGAAGTCAACTTAAATCCAGATGATCTAGGTTGGGGTGCCTCGCTGGGCCTTCAGTTCACTGGCGAAACAAGGCAGCCCAAGAACATGAAAGAGTGGCAATTCAGAGGAAATGAGCAAGAGCTGTCAGACTTGCTCAGTAGAGAAGTCAGATCCTGTTTATTCTTTGATGGGGCTGCGAAAGGCAACCCAGGTAGGGCGGGGGCAGGAGGAATTATAAAAAATAAGGAGGGAATAACAGTGACCAAATATGCTTGGGGTCTTGGGCATTCCACCAGCATCCAAGCTGAAGCCTTGGCACTTCTGCAGGGGCTTAAGCGAGCAAAGGCAATCGGTGTTTCAGATATAAGGGTAATAGGAGATTCTCAGTCCATCATTAAAGTTTTAATGGAGGACTCCAACCCAGTAGATCTTAGATTGGCTAGAGTGATCCTAAGAATAAGAAACATGCTGAAATCTTTCCGAATTGCAAGCTTCCTCCATGTATTAAGAGTAAACAACAAAGATGCAGATTTGGAAGCCAACAGGGCGGTGTCCCTTTCAGAAGGTTCCCTCCTGGTAGACGAAACTGAGGAGTGGGACTCTATCCCATAACGCTGTAATGTTTTTCTGCATCATTTTACATCAGTTTGTGTGCCTTTATAAGCTAGGGAAAATAACAAAGATAGAATCTCTAGCCTCATGGAAAAATTGTGGATTTCCAAACTTTGAGGCCTACGACCAGATCGAAGATGAAAGACTAAGGGCTAGCCCCGACAATTGTAATCGATGAAGGCTTTAGCCACTAACTAATATAAAATCATACCCGTTCTTTGTACAAAACATAAATAAATAAATAATATAAATATATATATATATATATATATATATATATATATATATATATATATATATATATATATATATATATATAATATATTAAAAAAAACAAAACATAAAATTGTAAAAAAACAAAAAAACAAAATTAACTTATAAAAAGTAAAAATAAAAAATAAATAAAGAGAAAACAAAAAAAATAATACCTCATTGGATTAAAATAAAAGAGCAAGCCAATAAAATGAAAAACTTTAAAAAAACATTAAAAATTAATAAAGAAAACATTAAAAACAATTTAAATTTTAAAAATAAAAATAAAAACATTAAAAAATAAAATTATTATAAAAAAACATTAAAAGAATAAAATTATTATAAAAAACATTAAAGATCAATTTAATTATAAATTTTATTTTATTTATTTATTTAATTTTTTTTAATAAAAAAGTTAAAAAGAAAATTATAAAAAAAGAATTAAAATAATTAAAAAAACACCCACTTTTTTCTCGTTGGCTGATTTTGGGAATCGACACGCCCGATCCAACCACCCACGGGGTCGCGACTAAGGCAGGTCAAGTGGTGTTATAAGAAGCCTCCCTCGACTTGGCCATGACCCCTCCGGCGGTTGTGTTTCGCTAACCTGATTCTTGGAACTTAATTTTTTATAATTTTTAAAATAATTTTTAATGCTTTTATTTATTTATTTTAATATGTTTTTATTTTTTATTTTTCAAAATGTTTTTTATGATTTTTTTTTTTAAATGTCTTTTTCCATTTTTATTTATTTGTTTATTTATTAATTTTAATATTTTGATTTTAATCATTTTTAGTGAAATTCAATGATATTTTTTATTCTTTATGTTTTTTAATGGTATGTTTTAATTTATTTATTTTTGTTATTTTTACTTAAAATTGTATGAATAATTTTTCTTAGAAAAAAAAAAAAGAAATTTCATCATTTTCTTGATATAAAATTCATGAGAACCTTTATAAATTTTTCTATTTTTTCAACTTTTTTTATTCAATTTTTTCGTAAAAATATTTTATTTGGCATGATTTTTTTAACGAAAAGGTCCCAAAATACGTGTTTTTTTAATTATATCTATATGCAAAATGTGTATTTTTTTGTCGTGTTTACAATTAATATTTGTTAGTGACAATTATTTTATGTGTATTGAAGTATTAATTAAACTTATATGAATATATAAAAAATCCTAACCTCAAAATATTAATTGCAAAAAAAAATAAAAAAATTCATTACAAAAAAACATTGTAAAGAAAAACAAAAAGCACAAGTTCAGAAAACCCTTAAAAAACAAATGCCATAGGATGAAAAACAAGAAGATGAATAAGACAACTTGAAAAATGGAAAAAAAATTGTGCATAGTTTGGACATAAGAAAATTTTAAGTGTAAAACATATGCCTTAAAAAAAAGGTTGTTGCTTTTGAAAGTATGCATGAGCCTGCATGAAAATCACCAACAATTAAAAAAAATTTATCCATACTTAATTATATCAAAAAATTTAAACTGTAAAAAATAAGCCCTCTAAAAGAAAGGGTTGATGTTGCATCAACACTTCTCAAAATCAACGTGAAAATCACTAACATTTAAAAAAAAAGGTTCATACTTCATACATAAGAAAATTTAAAGCGTCAAAAATATGCTAAAAAAAAAGGTGTATTCTAAATTAGCACTTTTCAAAATTGGATGATTTTTTATTACCTCAAAAAAATGGCTACTCGGTACAGTTCTCATTTAATAATTACTTTATTGCAAGGGAATATGTAATTTGAAAATTATAGTCATAGTTAGCACTTACTTCCCTCAATGATATTCTCTTGATATGGTGTATTACGGTTATCAAAGATACATTGTAAATAGTTGTTTTCTTATAAATGAACACTATTTGTATACCAATCATCACAAGCCTCTTCTAAATAATACTAGGCATACATTTCTTTGTATACTCTATTTTGATCATGTCGAGGATATCAATCTTATAAATTTGTTCCAATTTGGTCTAAATATCATTTAAGGCTCTCACTATTCCATTCAATCCTCCATTTTCATGTTCCTCGACATTACCAATCTTTGGTTTTGTTAGGGTTTTAAGGTTGTGAATTTTAAATGACACTCCTATATATCCTCAATATTGATTAGAATCACAATTATGAACCCAATTTAGGGATGGTGTAAGAATTATACTTATAATGGCGCTGCTCCTATTGCAATCAAAGAGAGACAATTCCACCATATGAATTTCCCTCGAGGGGTTTGAGGCCCCAACTTGAAACATGCATAAATTTTGTAATATTGTTCAAAACTTAGTACTAAAACCCTAGTTCTATAATGCCACAACTATGCTTGAAATGGCACTAGTCTCACCTTGTTTTAGGCACTTTATAAAAAAATACATACTTTCTAATACTCATGGATACCACTAAAAAGAACCATAGAATTGTTGATTTTAAATCAACAATCCTCACTTTTAGGATTTCTATCAACTAGTTTTTTTTTGTAATTGCATATTTTTTCAAGAGGAACTAAGATCTACAAATTTTCTCTTTAGAATTTCCATAAGAACTTTATAAATGGAGTTGAGTGTCATGACCCTATTTTTTCCATGCCAAAATATACAAAAAAAGGAAAATTATCTTTTTTTTGGCTCAAGAAAAAGCTCGAATGCCATTTGTTATGATCATCAAACCTTAAAATTTAATCACAAACAATGTATCCAATACTAAGATAGAAAATATTGTTTGCGTCATATATTAAAACACCCTCAAGCCAGGGCAACACCATACAATGATCATTTTTATGGAAGGATCAATCCCTAATCACTTGTATTTTTTATGAAGAAGACCTCCTAATGAGCTAACTCCAATATAATATACTCTAATATGGTATTCATAAGCATGACTACATCCTTATACATAGCTATAAAACCCTAATTATAACCTAATATTAACTAACTAGTGGGAATTATTTAATAAATCCACCTTACATTTACTCAATGCCAATGACCTAGTGATCCTTATTTAATTATAAGAAGCATAGTGAACTCAATTCACCTTACATTGAGTGACAACCATGCTTACACTATCGATACTTTAATGGGTCCTTTAATCCCCATTATGTCCCTAGGGATAACACCACCAAGATCTATGTAATTTTATGCACCTAAAGGTTCTATAAATGATCTTTTAATGGGGTCAGATAATTTTTGAAAAAGAAAGTGTTCTTAGGCCATTCAAGCACTCTTGTTGCTAGTGTCACATAACACTCTCAAAGTCCTAGATACATGTACCATTGAGTTGTGATTTCTAGATGTAATATTGTGACTTGAAAATATCCTATTGGCAAAGATCCCCTATCTCATTGTCTTTGTTGATGTCATCGTGTATGATTTGGCACTTAGATAAGTTCTCACATGGTGCAGTTTTGGAGTGTACAACAAATCATAATAATTGTGCACTCTTTGACTCACCATTTTGATTCTACCTACCTTTTCCTTAGAATTGAAATATTTATATACTTTGGGTAGCATCTGTAATTTTTTTTTAATGTAATATAGATCTTAAGGTTGTTAATCCATCCTTAATCCAAAGCATTAAAATTTATAGAATGAAATTAAATATAATGTTGAGTCTGGGGAATAAGTTACGTAAATGTAAAAATAAAAGAGGTAGTGTCCTTATCACCTTGCAACATAAACTTTTATCTTTCCAATTCACTTCACACAATAATTTGACATTATGTCCAAACATGACTTTTTTTCCATTTTTTTTTTTTTTAACATAAAAGAGTACTTGGTATTATATTAATTTGCGCCCAGATTGTGACTAAAACCGGGTGATTACAATTAAGAGCATTGCCAAAAATTGGGCAAGTTGATTTCCTCTGTTGCAGGACTGACCTTTCCTCTGTTGCAGGACTGACCCATTTCTTTTCAAAATTACAAAATTCAACACCACTATTTCCAAGTTTATACCATAGGATTTACACTGTTGGCTGAGTAACAAAACATATTTATAACTTTACATATAAAATTAACAGTAAATTAACCATTGGAATCAATAGGTTTATTCAAGTCGATTCTAGTTGACTCTTCTTCAGTGATGACATTCTCTGATTCAATGATGATTTTTTTCTCAGCAAGTTGGATTTTGAGATCCTTTATCTGGCTGTGGAGAGCGTATATTTTGTCCTCCATTTGTCTTATTTTTTGGTTCTTATCCATATTTCTCTCTACCATTGCACATGCTTCCTCATGTTGCAGATGAAAATTCCTCTTCAGCTTTGCCAGTCCCCTTCTTATCTTGTAGTGTTCCCTTTCACAAGGAGTGCACAGGTGAGGTGTGAGTACAAATAAGGGAGGAACCCTTTCAGATCTACAAATCCATTTCCTAGAGTGCTTGCGTCGAGAACCCCAGTGCTCAGGTTCCATTTTTCCTCTCTCAAGGTGCAAACCCGGCTCAGAGGTCAAATGTCCAAGTGTTCCATCGTCACAGGATCCACTTCTTAGAATATTCCTCTCGCTCACCCTGGAATTACACCCATAATTACATGCAATTCCCACACCTAATTCCCAGCTACAAATTATCTTGTTCCCGAAAAATTCCACCATATCCAAAAGGACCATCCAAGGTAGGAAACACTTCACATTGAGCCTACCGCCAATATATCTTGAGCCCAACTTCAAATTTACAACATGCACCCTATCAAATTCAATATAATGGATTATTTCCAAAACATACAGAGACCAAACATACCTTCCATATCCAAACTGCAACTTCACAACTGCCCACAAGAAACCCCTCTTAGAGCCATGAAACCTACTGCGACCTGAGTGCAGGTTCTCGACCTTCTCACGACAGAGACTTAGGATACATATTCTTGATTCATAGCACAAATTGAAGTTGGCGAGTGGGTTCTTACCTCTAGGGTCCCACGATCTCCCATGTTTGCTTCTCTGGAAGAAACGACCTTGTGTTGGGGCAAATTTATTCCCCCATGCATGAGCCTTTCAATCAAACACAATAGAATTAATTGAGTCCCTTTCTCCGAGGTCAATCACATTTTTCTAATTAGTTGGATCACACGATTGATTTGAACTATGGGCTAATATCCATGCCTTCTCATGCATGAACCTGATCTAATGCCATGTGTCATACACCATTCTATATTGGTGTCACCAATAGCTTTAACGATATTGCATGGGTCACATAGGTTTACCATACGGAACTGTAGAAATTATACAAACAATATCTATACCAATGGATTCAATCTGATCATGCAATGTACTAAAGAAATATACTAAATCCTTCAACAAATTAATTTGCGGAAAATAAAGATGATCGCACAATCACACCAAGTAAAGAAATAAGAAAATAAATCCACAATACAAATATTTTTCCTGGGGAAAGATTGTTGCTCAAAACCCCTCTATCTCTATTGTATAATCAACCAAGGAATCATGAAAGAATACAATGCACTCTTCTCACAAGAGTTTGCTGCACTATCCTGATTGTCTCACATTGATCCAGACAAAATGGGTCCAACACTTAGCCAATTCTCAGCCTTCCTTTCTCACACAATTCATGAGGAATGAAATTCCTATTCTTTAGGAATTTTAGCCTTCCTTGACTGCGCAAACATCATGAGAAATACTGTGGTGTTTTAACTGCATCTGGGTATTTTTATAAAAATAAAAATGATAGTTATCTTCCCTTTAATCTTTGTCTCAACTGGGTCTTCATCAAAATTGACATGCATGCAATTATTAATAGTAAATCATCAGTCACTTGAAAAATCACTGCATGTGAATTAAATCTGATTTAATTCACTTGACCTCTCACTAGTGCAACAATTAGTTACAACTAGTTAGACTGACTTTAACTCACTTAATTGAGTTAACTGATTTCTCATGTATTATACTAATACACTAACTGCAACTTGGACTCTAAAACAAATAGAATCACTCTACATGCCTCACCAACCACCCTCAACTCGAATTTCATGAGATAAATGAGTCTATCACACTTAGTTAACTATTACAAGTGATTATGAGATAAGATTACAATTTATTTAAGGGAAAAATAATTTTGACACATTTTTCTTTCAATTTAATTAAGGAATAATTAAATCAAAAGCCTCACATGGTAGCCATTTCTGGGTGCCATTTTCTAGATGTTGTTTCTGGATGCCAATTTCACTGTTTCTTATTGCAAATTTCAACATGAACCCCTTACACATTTTCCTATGTGTCTTCAGCCTGAGGTTTGAGAGGGAGCGGGGATGGAGTATGAGGGGGTCAGGAGGAAGAAAGGAGATGTGGGGATGGAGGGTGAGGGGACTGGGGAAACGAGAGGAGGAGCAAGGGTGGAAGGGAAAAAATGAGAGGGAAGGGGAGCGAGGGGAAGGGGTCCAACGAAGGAGGGGAGAAAAGGAGGAGAACGGGGGGGGGGGGGGGGGGTCAAAAGGAGAGCCATGATCACTTTCCTAGGGACGAAAAGGTCCTACTTTGTCATTATCTTCCCTTTCAAAGTGTTGTTGTTCTTATTGAGAGGGGGGACCTTTGCCCATATCCAGTTTCTCTCAAACATCATAACTAGGGAATATGGTAGTGATTTTCAATTCCGTTTATCTGGCTCATACACTCTTCTCTTTGACAATCTTGATTTTCTTGGGTGTCTGCGTCCTGGTTAAGTCTTCTTAGAATATGGTAGAAGTGTAATTTTTTAAATTTCCGTCTAATCCGTTTAATTATTTCCGTAATTTGGTTCAAATTATTATTCTGAGTAGCAATATTGTTGACCATGTGTTTTTATGATGATGAGGGAATCCCCCGGGATGTTCATGACCCTGATCCCTCTTTGCTTAGCTATGATGAGGTCAAAGAAAATACCATATGCCTCAACTTGATTGTTCATTTTCTTGCCTAGTCCCCAAGAATACCTATCTACTATCATTCCTTCAAGGTCGATGAGAACCCCTCCCCACCTGCCACCCCAGGAATACCTTTTGATGCTCCATACAACTTTAAAGTCCATTCCTTTTCCTTGCTGATCCACTTTACCAAGCCCTCTTGTGACAAGCGAAGGAGCCAAATTGGCTTGGGTCTCGAAATATTTTTTAGGGGAGTATGACACTTAGGAAAGGTCCACGCATTTAGCCAGGTTGATTCCAGTGGGTCCAATGAGTGGTCCAAGGTGGGTTTATGTAATTCAAAGTAGGAGGAAAGAGCTCTCAGTGAAGTTTTATGTGATGGTGGACGTCTCATCTGAAAAATTGATTTATTTCTTGACATCCAAATATGCCATCATATATATTTTGGCAAGTTTATCCAAAGGAATTTAAGGGAAGCTTTGGCCTGAAGGGAGCCCTCGTAGAACTTGGGCCAGGAGTCAAAAAATATCAAAAGGTCATAGGATCATCTTGTTCTTTGAAATAGTGGGCCAAGATCCACCGACCAAACTGTTTTACAAAAATGGCAGTGGATGAAAAGGTGAGGGATAATTTCTTCTGAGACTTCACATAGAGGGAACCTGAAGGGTCCTATGTAGCCTCTGCTTTGGAGATTCTCAACTGTTAGAATTATTTTTTGAGCCAACATCCAACTTAAAAAATTAAATTTGGGGGTAGCATTGAGAGCCCATATATTTTTCCAAACATAGGATTTTGGGGGAATTTGGCCCTCAAACAAAATTTGTCCATAACCCTCTCTTACTGTGTAAACTGAAATCTTCCACCCCCATCTGTCTTTTAAAGAAAAATAAATTGGAGTGCGTCCTCTAAGTTTTCCCAAGAAAATTTATTTTTCCTGAGTCAAATTTTCAGGTATGTTAACCACCCTCCAGCTCGACCAATTGTCGAAATCATCCCACTCAGATATTTGGGACAATAAAACCACATCCCTATGGGACAAAAACTCTCGAGGCTGAGAGAGATGGGTCCTCTCCTAGGGGGAGAGGTCAAGAATTTGATCCTTCCATATATTTATAGTTGCTCCATTCCCAGGTATTTTACAGATATGGTCTTTGATTAGGGGGGAGGACACATTTAGTAGCCTCCAGAATGAGGAACCTTTTGATGCCTAAAGATGCACTTCCCGATCCTCCAACCTATTTATATACTTTTCTTTGATGACTTGAACCCACCATCATTCTCTATTTGTTTCCATTATCCAGCATAGTTTTTCTCCCATTTCAGTATTAGCCAAAGAAGGGTCACAGATTCCAAGCCCTCCATGTAACTTGGGGGATCTGATTGTCTTCCAATTTACCAAGTGAGATTTTTTATTCTCTTGATTTCCTCCTTCCAATAGGAATTTTCTAATATAAATTTGGAGTTTCTACAACATGTATTTCGGGGCCTAGAGGGTAGAGAATTGATAAAGCAGGAGAGAGGACAACACTGACTTCACCAATATTGTTCTTCCAACAATATTTAGCCATATTCCACCCTAGTTTGTTATTTTAGTTTTAATTTTTTCAAGAATATTCTAGCATGATATTGGAGTTTCTCTTTTGAGGAAAATGGGTATCCCTAGGTAGTTGAAGTCCTTCCATTCATTGACCGTTTTGAAGCCAAGGATTTCTTCTATATTTTTCAATTTTTGGAGTGAGATGTTCTAAGTGTTAACTTGAATTTTTTTATCATTTTTGGCTCCCCCTGAAGCTTTTTGAAATTTATCCATGTTAGCTTTGAAGCGCCTCACAATTACCAGGGAGGCCTCACCAAGGAAAACAATTTCATAAATGAACTTTCCATGATTTATACTTCTGATTCCTTCTTGAAATATTATACCCGGGAGAAGTTGCGCTTGATGATCCCTCTCCAAAAGACGGCTCAAAGTGTCCCCCATTATGATATAGAGGAAGGGAGAGAGGGGGAACCCTTTTTGCAATCCCCTAATGGCCTTGAAGAACCCCAAAACCCTGCCATTTATCAGAGGAGAAATCCATGGATAGGTGATGCATAAAGCAATCCATATTATGAATTTCATATCAAATCCCATTTTTCTCATAACTTTAAAAATAAATCCATGCTGAATTATATCGAAAGTTTTTTCAATGTCTATTTTTGTTACCATACCCTTCTCTATTCTTTTCCAGTTAGAGTATATGGCATCCTATATTAGGATAATTTTGTCAAATATTTGACACCACGACACAAAGCCCCCTTGGTTAATAGAAATCAGAGCAAGAAGGAGAGCTTTAAGTCTAGAGTCTAGGAGTTTTGAAATTACATTATAAGACACATTACATAGTGAGATTGGTTTGAATCTTGCAAAACAGGAAGGGCTTGACTCTTTGGGTATGAGGGCCAAAAAGGAAGATTTGATACTACCACCTATTATGAAAATTTTGAAATAATATCCAATAATTGTACAATATATTTGTGGATTACCTCCCAAAAGGATTGATAGAAGCTTGCGGAAAATTCGTTTGGACCACGAGATTTATCCGGGGAGAAGGAGAAGACCATGGACTTAATTTCCTCCAAGGATGGAGGGGAGGTGAGGGACTTATTAATTTCCGATGATACCAACTCAAGGATAGAGTCCAGGAAAAAATCCTCACAGGGCTGATCACCCAATCGATCCTTCTGATACAGGCGCATAAAATTATCCACTGCTGTACTTTTTATTTATTCAATGTTTATTATCATATTTACTTCATGTTGAATTTGTGTTATATTATTTTTTATTTCCCTGTACTTTGCATGTTTGTGAAAAAAAATTGTATTTCTATCCCCCTCCCGTAGCCAGTTGTTTCTAGACTTTAGACGCCAATACTCTTACTTTCTTCTTAGATGGATGCAGAGAGATTTGAATGTCTCCACTTATTTTTAAAAGTAATATTTTCCTATCGTGGTCGTCTCCATTTGTCCCTGAAGAGAGGCCAATTGGCTTTCCGTGTCGATAATAGCATATTGCCTTTCAATATTGTTTTCTTTTATCCAGATTTTGATGTCCAATTTTAGCCTTTTGATTTTAGTTTCCAAAATAGAGGTGGGGCTTCCATCAACCCACCTAGCCCAGGAGTTCGAAACCATAGGATAACAATTTGATGAATCAAGCCAAAGGGGGGGGAATTTGAATGGAATAGGGCCCAATTTAGTGGAAGAAGAAACTAGAAGGCTAATAGGATGATGGTCTGAGCCACACTAGGGAAGGATTAAGGATTTAAGACAAAGGTTTTACAAGAGCAGACAAACTGAGGCAAGGAACTGGTCAAGTTGTGCTACAATATGCCCCGGCTTGATGCGATTGTTGTTCCAGGTGTAAAGAAATTTATGTTGTTTTACATAAAAAGGACTAAGGTTCCTCCATGTCTTCTTGGGAGGAAACTCTAACCAAGGAGCCTCCTCTTTTCTCGTTTCCCCCCAGGATAGTGTTCACATCACCCCAAAGAATACAATTATTCTCGTATTTAGAGTCTTTTAACTCCAATAGTGACTTCAAACACTCTTTTTTTTTTTTCTCTATTGTGGAAATGCATATATATATTTATAACTGTGACAATTTGATTTAATTATAAACTCTTGAAATAGGTAGCAATCTAGTGAGTTTTTTTCAAGGATCTTACCAATTGTAATTTGTCTGGATTCCACATTGTACAAAGGCCTATCGAAGCTCCTCTCTAATTGTTCGCTTCTATTTAAATGAAACCCCACATAGAAGGGTGAATCAAGGAAATGACGATCTCGCTCAATTTAGTCTCATGGAGCATGGCTACATCTGGTCTTTCTTTTTGAATTAAGGATTTTACTTTTGTTATTATTTTTCTAGAACCACGACCCCAACAATTCCAGGAGACAACCTTCATTACTTACCTCTGTAGGATTTGGTCCCTTTTGCAAGATCGGTTATATTCCCTTTCTTTCCTCCTTTGGTTCCAAAATGAGCTAACTTTCGCGGGATTGTGTATTGGTAGCCAAGTTCCTTGTCCTTCTCTGTATTTTCCGTCCTTTTCTCTTTATTTTTCTTCCATCCAGGTCGTTTTATCTTCCTTTTTTTATTCCTTATCCGTGCTCCATCTGAATTTTCTTCTGCTGAGCTCGCAGGCAATGGTGTTAATGTTATTTCTTTCGAGGATATGAAGCTTTCATCTTCTTCCTTTTCCTCTGTGGATTCTTCATCATTACTAGAGGACTTTGGGCTCGTGGGCTGGACTAGGTTCTGAAGCAAAGTTGAATGAGGGAGGGGAACCTCCTCCCCAACCATTGGCCCCCCATCTTCCTGCATTGTGGTAAGGACTGCAAACTAATTTGGATTTTCACCTTCTTCATTTCCTGGGGTCTTTGTACCCAACAGAGGGGGTGGGTTTATTTGGGTTAGACCTTCATTCCTAGGAATTGAGGTTGAGGTAGTTCCAGGTCCATTATTTTTCTCGTTGTTCCTTTTCTTCCTCTTGAAATTTTGCCATTGCTTGGATGCTTCTCCTTGCAGTTCATAGTGTTCCTTCTGTTTGGGACAACCTTTTTCAAAGTTCCCATTCTCATGGCACAATTTGCATTTGAAGGGGAGTTTTTCATAGTCCACTTCCTAAATGTGGGACCAGTTATCCATACAAAGATTTACCACCGCAGGAAGAATTTTTTCAAGGTCAAATTTTACATAGATCTCAGCGCAAGAGAATAACCCTTCTTTTGGTTCGACACAATCAATGTATTTTTATAGAGCATTCCTTATCAGGCGAAAAGTAGCATCATTTCAGCAACGAAGGGGTAAAAAGGGGAGCTCAGCCCAGACTGAAACGGAGGAGGGAACATCACATTCCAGATTGAAACTATGGCTCCAACGATGAAGGTAAAGCCCTTGGGCACCCATGAAGTAAGGCCCACTTCTGAACACCAGATCCCTCTCCAGCCTATTTTCAAAATAGAAGGTGTAGAAACCTTTCCCACAGATTTTGGAAATAATATCACCTTCAATTAGAGGCTTCCAGTTCCTATCAATCCAAGTGCGCACAAAATGGGGCAAAGACCATAGGCCCATAAATTTCCCAATAAGACCACGATACACGAGCTGCATAGCTCTTGACCGGGCCTACAGAGCGCAGATACAAATATTTGGAAAGTACTTAATTTTTTTCATGAACCGAGAGGGTCCATGCTTTTGAAAGTGGGGAGCCACTGCGACCAAAGTGTTGAATGCAACAGTAGTTGCATCTGTGCCACCGTTCAAGGCTGATGCTTCCATTGGGTTGTCCGACCAAAGAACAAAGAGAAAACAGGGGGGGGGGGGGGCACGGGGGACCAGGCGGAAGGAGGGCAGTGGGGTGAAGAAAGAGGGGAGGGGGGAAACGGAGGAGCACTTAGGAGGAGGTTGAGCCGCAGGGGGAGCCCGCTACACAAAGCTTGGGATATGCTATGTCAAACATCAAGATCACCTTTTCATTAAGTTTCACAATAACCTATATTCAATAATCCTTATGCATTTCAAAATATAAAAGTCAAAACCCTATGAATTAAGAGCTCAAAAAAAAATATATATTTAGTCATCATCATTTCATTACATTACAACAACCTTAAATAAAAAATACAATACAAACTCGTTACATTTCAATACACACTCTTTTTCTATATTGAATTAATATTCAAAATGACGTGAAAAACTTCATTGTCGTTGAGATTTAATAAGCACATAACTCTAAAACATTAATTTCTATTTTAAAAATTATGCATCGATTTAAAATCCATAAAACTAAAAGGGATCCACTAAAATTATATCAAATACCCATTTTTTTTTTATAGAACTTTAGAAATAGAAAACCATTTTGAATAATATTTACCCGCGCATTGTTATATTTCAAGACAATATATCGATCCATGTGTTTTCTTTCACATTTCAATCCTTTTTAAAACATAAAGTTACGATTGGGCCAATCAAAGATAAACTAATATCGATCTATATTAATCACATATCTAGTAAGTTTTGAGAGGATCAAATATGTTGAGTTGCAAACTATTTTAAGAGTGCAAAATATAGAAAAATGTTTACATATTAAGAGATTTGATTCCTCTTTCTCTGCTCCATAAATATGTGGTTTGTGTGTGTGCGTGTGTGTATATGTGTGTGTGTGTATACACACACATACACACATACACGATGTTGAAAAATCTGGAAGTTAAAAATATGTTCTTATGGTTATAATTACTTGTGATATTCTTATGTTATTAAATTTCTTTTGTTCTTCTTTTATCTTTGTTTCATCAAGAAATTATCAAAGAAAAAAAACATGAATATCAGGGACACCAGATGTATGCAGACGGACAGGGAAAAACCCTTATATAGGGGAAAACCCAGTCAATAACTTTTCCTTCAGTAGATTCATATGACAATGAGACAACCAAGACCCTAGACCAACAAATTTCCTCCTCCACCAAGTCATCCTTTTGATATGATGTAACAACCTTCAATATTTTATTCTTGTTCTGGTGCCTCAGCCCAATAACATCCCAGAAACTTCGATCCAGTTTACTACAACTACTGCAAAATTTTCGACCCCCAGCTTCAGAACTTTGTTCCTACAATAGAGACAAAATTCCGGCCCTAACTGCATCTCAATATTTTTGCATGTGTGAGATAAAGGTAGCCCATAAATTCGTTTTTATTCTTCCATCTTCTCTCCTTCTTTTACAGCTTCGCTCTTTTTCTTGCAACCAGTTTATTGCACTATCCATAGCTTATTTTCGATTACAAACTGTTGGATCGTCACTCAAACACAATACGACTTTGAAAGAAATTCCTCTTTCCCATAATATTTTAATGGTATATGTCAAGCAGGCCTAGAATTGAAGAATCTACTTCTAGAATAAAGTTTATTTTGTGAAAAAATTCCTTGCTTTTACTATATGTGATGTTTAATGCGACATGTTTCTCTCCTCTTTTTTTATTTGTTTACTTTATTTTTATATATATTTTTTTGTTTTTTGTTTTTTGTTTTTATATTTATATTTTCTATTATTTATATATATATATTTATTTATTATTTATTTATTTTATTTTATTTTATTTTTATTTTTTATTTATTTATTTATTTATTTATTTTTTTCTGAAGAAATATCCAGGTAGATCCACCCAAAGGGATCGCTTCCCATTGACTTATTAGTAGTGCCTAACCCTGAGGGCATATAAGATAATTGACCCCGTGACCTCCCATTAGCAAGGTATTTTCAACAACATGAAGTCGACCAATTGAGCTAACCCTCAGGGCCCTTTCTCTCATGTTTGTTATAAACATAATAATAATTAAAATAATAAGTTAGTAATTAATGAAAATTCAAGGGGACTTACCCTTTCACTTTGTGACCAATTGTTTCTATAAGTAAATTGTCACGGTGGTTATTCTATTCTTATCAATTATTCTATAAATCAATATAATTTATTACATAAATTCAAGTATAATAATAACTATTATACTTTAGGAGAATAACTATTTAGTTTTAGTGAAGGCCATGAGTGAGAGAAGAAAATTGGAGAATGCTGCTGAAGAATATGTTGTTGCATGATAAGTAGGAGTAGGAAAGTTAATGATGAAGGAATCTTCTGTAAAAAAATCGGTTGATATTCCTACTATGAAAAATTGAGAAGTAGCATCAAGTTTCCTAGGAGACCCCTAAGGTTTTTATTTCTTTATGTACGTGAAAGTATTTGATTGGGGTTTTGTTTGTACAGGTGAATCTCTCAAAGGATTTGATAGCATGCTGGTTACTAATCAGTTTGATTGAGAGATATCGGTCATCCTTGATCCGCTGGATCAAGGAGTGTTGAGGATTTGTGAGTGAAGCATCTCCTGGGAGGAAATTTGGCCGATGCTTTTTGTTGATGTTTAGGTCCCAAAGTTGGAAAGGTTGTGTTGATTAAAGAGATTTTTTTGGGATACACGTGGATATTTGGGTTGGTGGTTAGCAAGTAAGCCTGATGGTACCTAAATAAGTTGAAAGCTTGAGTCCATCTTAGTCCCACCCAAATAGATTTCCCTGGTCAAGAATCTAGTCCATGGCATTGCAATACCTAAATTGTTGAGATACTAATGGATAGATTTCCCTAGTCAGTAATCTAGTCCATGGCATTACGATGCCTAAAGTTTTTCATTATTCATATAGTGTGAGATCTTCCATTATACTTGTATATGATGAATACCTCCCTAGTTAAGAGGGAGTGTGGGAAATTATAACTAGGTTTGGTCATCATTTAATGTACTTAAGTCATCTTGTAATGTACTTGACAAAATAATAAAGGAAAGAATTATTATTGTTATTATTGTGACTTATTAAAGCATGGGTTTCATGCCTTGGTCACCATGTTTTAGGTCAAAGTCCCCATTGAGGACTTCTAGGATTTATTCTAAGTTAATAGAGTCATTTTACAATTAACGAGACCCTTCCTGGGCTTTTGAATCATGTAAAAAGGTTTAATATTGAATAAAATATGAATTATGTGACCTCCACACCAAGTTGGCCTAAAGGGGATCATGTCAGCCTAAGAGACATCTATTTGACCTCACTTGGAGCCTACTAAAGGAAGGAAATCAAATTAATTTGGAGTACACTCTCTCATAGCAAGTTCGATATCTCTTGTAGCTGGGAAAAGTTCGAAGTTTGTTGTCGAGAAGCTGAAAGAAGTGCGAGTTTGGGGAAGTATAAGGAGAAGAAGAAAAATGTAATTTTTGTGCCTCTCACCCTTTGTTTTGTGCACTTGGTGTGGAGGGAAGCTCTGATATATGTCTAGGGTGAAGAGTCTCAAAGAATACTATTGAAAGGAATAATTATCTTGACTGGGTTTTCCCCTCAAGGGGGGTTTTTCCTTGGCACAGTACCTACATCTGATGTCTATTATTTTATATTTTTCTTCTTTGGTAATTGCTTGATGAGCTAAAAGAAAAAAGATATAAAGAATCATAATAATAAGAAAATCCACAATTAATTATCAATAATAAGAAGATATTTCTACGTTTATATATATATATATATTTGTGAAAATTTCCTTTTCGAATGTATATACTTTAAAATGTTTTCACCATGAGATTTTATTTATTTATTATTTTTATTTAAATAATAAAAAATAAAATAAAAAGGGGAGGGGAAACAGAGCACTTAGGAGGAGGTTGAGCCACAGGGGGAGTCCATTACACAGAGCTTAGGATATGCTAGGTCAAACATCGGAATCACTTTTTCATTAAGTTTCACAATAACCTATATTCAATAATCCTTATGCATTTCAAAATATAAAAGTCAAAACCCTATGAATTAAGAGCTCAAAAACAAAATATATTTAGTCATCACCATTTCATTACATTACAACAACCTTAAATACAAAATACAATACAAACTCGTTACATTTCAATACACACTCTTTTTCTATATTAAATTAATATTCAAAATGACGTGAAAAACTTCTTTGTCGTTGAGATTTAATGAAATAAATATTTAATAAGCACATAACTCTAAAACATTAATTTCTATTTTAAAAATTATGCATCGATTTAAAATCCATAAAACTAAAAGGGATCCACTAAAATTTAATCAATAAAATGATATCAAATACCCATTTTTTTTTTTTTTATAGAACTTTAGAAATAGAAAACCATTTTGAATAATATTTACCCGCGCATTGTTATATTTCAGGACAATATATCGATCCATGTGTTTTCTTTCACATTTCAATCCTTTTTAAAACATAAAGTTACGATTGGGCCAATCAAAGATAAACTAATATCGATCTATAAGTTTTGAGAGGATCAAATCTGTTGAGTTGCAAACTATTTTAAGAGTGCAAAATATAGAAAAATGTTTACATATTAAGAGATTTGATTCTTCTTTCTCTGCTTCCTAAATATGTGGTTTGTGTGTGTGTGTATACACACACATACACACATACACGATGTTGACAAATCTGGAAGTTAAAAATATGTTCTTATGGTTATAATTACTTGTGATATTGTTATGTTATTAAATTTATTTTGTTCTTCTTTTATCTTTGTTTCATCAAGCAATTATCAAAGAAAAAAAACATGAATATCAGGGACACCATATGTATGCTGACGGATAGGGAAAAACCCTTATATAGGGGAAAACCCAGTCAATAACTCTTCCTTCAGTAGATTCATATGACAATGAGACAACCAAGACCCTAGACCAACAAACCTTCCTCCTCCACCAAGTCATCCTTTTGATATGATGTAACAACCTTCAATCTTTTATTCTTTTTCAGGTGCCTCAGCCCAACACAATCCCAGAAACTTCGATCCAGTTTACTACAACTGCTGCAGAATTTTCGACCCCCAGCTTTAGAACTTTGTTCCTACAATAGAGACAAAATTCCGGCCCTAACTGCATCTCAATATTTTCGAATGTGTGAGATAAAGGTAGCCCATAAAATCGTTTTTGTTCTTCCATCTTCTCTCCTTCTTTTACAACTTCTCTCTTTTTCGTGCAACTAGTTTACTGCACTATCCATATCTTATTGTCGATTACAAACTGTTGGATCATCACTCAAACACAATACGACTTTGAAAGAAATTCCTCTTTCCCATAATATTTTAATGGTATATGTCAAGCAGGCCTAGAATTGAAGAGTCTACTTCTAGAATAAAATTTATTTTGTGAAAAAATTCCCTGGTTTTGCTATATGTGATGTTCAATGCGACATGTTTCTCTCCTCTTTTTTTATTTGTTTACTTTATTTTTATATTTTTTTTTGTTTTTTGTTTTTATATTTATATTTTCTATTATATATATATATATATATATATATATATATATATATATATATATATATATATTATTATTATTATTATTTTTTCTGAAGAAATATCCAGGTAGATCCACCCAAATGGATCGCTTCCCATTGACTTATTAGTAGTGCCTAACCCTGAGGGCATATAAGATAATTGACCTCGTGACATAATAATAATGAAAATAATAAGAACACTGTCACCGATGAAATAGGTAACCTGACCTCAAAACGGGAACTCTAACCCAAAAAGACTCAAAAAACATGAAAAAACACCCCAAAAACAAAAAAAGTGTATTCCAGAACGCACTTCATTTCTTTTTAAGGTCAAATTTCAACATTTTATAAAATTATGCTAAAAACAAAATTGTTTCTTGAAAAAAAGACTGAAAAAACACCCTCAAAACAAAACCAGTTGATGCTGGAATAACAAAAAAAAAAAATTGTGTCATATTTTTGACATTTTTAAAAATAGAAATAACATTTTTTAATTTTTAAAATTCAAACATTAAAAAAAACCTAAAATTTAAGAAAAAAATAAAAACATTTTAAAGCTTAAAATTTAAAAATATATAGGAATAAAAAAATAAAAATAAAAACAAAATAAAATTTTAATTCAAACATTAAAAAAAACCAAATTTAAGAAAAATAAATAAAAATTAAAAATTAAAAAAATTTAAAGATTAAAATTTCAAAATATATAGAAATAAAAAAATAAAAATAAAAACAAAATAAAAATATTAAATTAAAAAAAAAAACAAGTTAAAAAAGGAAAGCAATTATAAAAAATAAAATATATAAATTAAATTTAAAAAAGAAAAAGAAAATGTTTATTGAATTAGAAAATAAAAAAATAAATTTTAAAATAAAAAAATAAATTTAATAAAATATATTAAATTAAAAAAAAAAAAAACGTTATTGAAATTAAAAGTAAAAAAATGAAAAATTAATTAAAAATAAAAAATGAAAAATAAAATACAATAAAAATATTAAATTTAAAAAAATATATATTAAAAAAACAAATAGAATTAAAAAAAAAAAAAATTTAAATTATAAAAAATAATATATATATATATGAACTTAAATTAAAAATTTATATATTAGATTTTATTAAATTAAAAAAAAATGTTAATATTAAAATAACAAATTAAAATTAAAAAAAAAAATATTAAATTTTAATAAATAAATGAATAAACAAATAAATTTTGAAATAAAAAATCAATTTTAAATATAAAGAAAGAAAAAGAAAAAGAAAACATTATTAAAATAAAAAGTTAAATATTAGCAAAACTGAAGATGCTGAGCGCACGCCTCCCTGCGCGTTCCCCCTGACCTAGCAGCCGACTGCTGGTCTTCCTTTGCTGCGCGAGGCCCCTGGCCTCTGGCCTCCCATGGCCTCTCCGAACACTGCCGCGGAGGGCCCTATTGATCAATCCAATGCTGATGCGTGTAATCAATCTGCTGCAGCTGCGTTTTCAGATCTAGTCAAATCTCTCCAGCCACAGAGAACTCGTCCTGCCCTGTCCAAGTTTGTCAAGAAATTGGATGGATTGCAAGAGGTCGACCTTCCTCCGACGTTGCCTCGAATGGCTGCTCTCTCCTTAGCTGAGCGGGGGCTCATCGGTTAGTTCACCGGCCTATGGCCCTCACCGAAAACTGTTCAACGGTGGATTGAAAGAAACTGGGCAGACAAAGTTAATGGCAAAATATCCATCCGATTCTGTGGAAAAGGCTACTACACGTTCCATTTCGAATCCAGAGCAGACAAAGACCTTATTTTCAGAAATGGGCCATACTTCATGGACTCTCGTGGCCTGTATCTGAACAAATGGACTCCAGACTTTGATCCTGAGCTGGATGTCCCTAATGCTGTTCCGGTCTGGGTTCGTCTCCCGCATCTCCCGCTCCACTGCTGGGGAGACGACTCGGTTAGAGCCATCGGCAATGCTGTGGGAAAATATATTGATCGGTGTGAGCCCAAGGATAACATGCAGGCATGTGCGGGGATATGCGTCGAAGTTGATCTCGGCAAGGGTCTCCCAGAAGCAATCAAACTAAAGGTGGACGACTGGACGCATATTCAGCAACTGGATTATGAACAAATTCCTTTCAAATGCAAGGTATGTCACGAATACGGCCATTTTGCCAATCGCTATTCTAAAATTGTTAATGCTGAATCTGCTCAACCAGAAGAACAATGGGAAACTGTTAAAAAGAAGAAGACTGCCTCGGGCTTGAAAGCAAACTTTGAAGCGGCTCCTCCCAAATCTGCCCCTTCCAATATCAATCCCCCTTCAGCTCCACCCAAAGCTTCCTCCTCAACTGTCCCTACTCCCTCCCCTCCTCTTGGCCCACCCACCTTGGGGCCATCTCCCCTGATCTCCTCAAACCCCTTTGGCGCCCTCTCCCTCCCTGATGACCCCCTGATCCCCCTCGAAAATGACCCACCCATCCTTGTTTCCCTTTCCCAATCCTCCCCCACCCACTCCCTCGCCCCCCCCCACCCCGAACCACTAGAAGCTCTTCGAAAGAGCATGGAATCACCCAAGAAAACCAAAAGAAAGGACCTGGCAGGAAATCCAGCAAACAGCAAAGGAACGAAAACGCTCAAAAAGACATCGCCATGGGAACTCAAAATCCCATAGAAACTTATATATTGGGACATAATAGCAAAGAATCATCACATAAGGAGCAAGAGGGACGAGCAACCCTCCGAAACCCAAGCACTCAATGATGAAAGTTATATCATGGAACTGTAGGGGCCTAGGGCACCCCTCAAAAATTGCTGCCCTGAAAGATCTCATAGACCAAGAGAAGCCAGGTATTACAATGATTCAGGAAACAAAGCAAAGACTGCAAGAGATGACAAGAATTATAGAACAGTTCAGGCAATATGAGGGACAAATAAGTGAAGCAAGAGGAGCTTCTGGTGGTATCATCACAATGTGGAACAAAAACACTTGGAAATGCACATCCAAAACTATCACTCCATTTTGGATCAAAGTCACACTAGAACAACAAGCAGAGGGTAAGCAAATAGTTATTTATAACATTTATGCTCCGAACCACTTCAGAGATAAAGACCAGTGCTGGGCCACATTACAAGAAGACACCCAAAATGAAGATAACAGAAATATCATCATAGGGGGAGACCTAAATCTTATATTACATTCCAAGGAAAAAAGAGGCGGCATCTTTACTTATGATCCTTACAGAACAAAGCTGGAATGCATCATGCAAGAGTGTGATTTAGTTGATATCGTCCCAAAAAATCGGAGGTACACTTGGAGCAACCGAAGGCTGGGCAGAGATAACATTCTGGAGCGCCTTGACAGAATTTTGGTAAATACTACCTTTCTCTCTGAGTTTTCCACTGCTCATGCTGAAATTCTGCCTTATTCAGCTTCTGATCACTATCCCATTAGCATTGCTCTTGAAGCACATTGTCCTTTGGGGCCATTGCCCTTCAAATACAATCCGTTGTGGCGTAGCAATCCTATTGTGGATCAAATTGTCCAAACAGCTTGGCATCTACATATAGAAGGATCGCCGGGATTCATTTGGGAATGCAAGCTGAAGAACACAAAATTAGCACTGAAGGATTGGGTGAGACAGCATTACAAAGAACCAGAAAATGTCAAAGCTGAGCTAAAAAATAACTTGAAAGAAATCCACAAGAAAATCGAGGAAAATGGGCTGTCCCAAGAAGATAAAGCATTAGAAAGCGATATATATTATCAGCTGTACCGGGTCAACAGAGAAGAAGAGCAGAAATGGAGAATCAAATCAAGACAGCTCTGGCTGCATGAAGGAGACAAAAATACAGCCTTCTTCCACAAGCAAGCAACTGTTCGGAAAGTCAGAAATAATGTCACCTTGATCAATGATGAAGAGGGCTGCCCACAAAAAACACAAGAAGCTATCAAGAAAACTGCCTCAGCCTACTACAGCACTCTCCTCACTGAAACAAAGGAAGCAGAGGACTACTCAGATTTCCTACAGCATATGCCCAAAGGAATCAATGAGGATACTAATGCAGATTTAACTAAGGAAATCAACGAAGAAGAAATACATGATGCCATCTGGGCCCTTCAGCCAGATAAAGCCCCAGGTCCAGATGGCTTCCCTATTTGCTTCTACAGAACATACTGGGGAACCATAAAAAAAGATATTGTCAAAATGATAAGATGGGTCCAACGTAAATGCAAAATTGGAGGATTCACTAATGCTACTCATCTTGCTCTCATCCCTAAAGAAAATTGACCCATGACATTTTCTCGTTTTCGCCCAATATCCTTGTGTAACTCTTCATATAAAATTTTGACCAAAATCTTGGCTACTCGCCTAAAACCTATTCTCCCCACTCTCATATCTGAAAATCAAGGGGGTTTTTTAGCCAATAGGCAAATTTCGGACTCCATCCTTCTTGTGCAAGAGGCTATTCACTCTAGCCAAACCCGAAACGAGAAAGGCTTCATTTTAAAGTTAGACTTAGCCAATGCCTTTGACCGTGTCAGACATTCCTTCCTATTTGTTGTTCTTGAAAAAATGGGATTTGCTGCATCCTTTATTAGCCTTATCAAAGCCTGCATTACAGGACCTTGGATTTCCCCTCTTCTAAATGGCAGACCTGGACCTTCCTTTCAATCCTCTCGAGGCCTTAGACAAGGCTGCCCTCTCTCTCCTTATCTATTTATTTTAATGGCTGAATCCTTCAGTAGAGCTCTGGATTATAATCGCCGCATGGGCCTCATCACCGGGATCAAATTTGACAATGGAGTAAAGAACATAAATCACTCTCAGTTCGCCGACGATACTCTTCTAATGGGGGGAGCTTCAAACGTCATAGCCCGTCGTTTTAAAACCCTGCTAGACAAATACATGAGCTATTCAGGAGGCCTGATCAATAATCTTAAGAGTTGTATCTATGGGTGGAACACTTCGGCACATGTTCTTCATAGGATTGCTTGTACTCTCGGAGTCCCTTACAAGCTGAATTGGGAGCATTTTAATTACTTGGGCATGCCTGTGAGTGCCGGCAACTTGAAAGCCTCAGCCTGGGAAGTTATTATCGACAAAGTGAAAAGAAAGATACAGCATTGGGGTACTTCCTGGCTTAACCCTGCAGGGCGCATAATTCTTTTGAAAGCAGGTCTCTCCTCCCTGCCCTTGTACTGCTTTACTCTTTTACAAGCCCCTGCCAGCTTTCATATTAAAATGGATGCTCTCCTTCGTCATTTTCTTTGGCAAGGAGGGAAAAATGAAAGCAAAAAATTTAATTTGGTAAGCTGGAAGCAGGTTACTCAGCCGTGTGAGAATGGAGGGTTGGGAATTAGATCTTCTAAATTCCTAAACCTCGCCTTTGCTGGCAAACTATTATGGAGGCTCATAACTGGGGAAAATGCTTGGTGGAAAACTGTTCTTGAAAAAAAATACCTCTGTCACCCAAGGTACCAGCTCTTAGATTATGAGCTCCCCAACAGAACAAGCTCCAAAATCTGGAGGATGTGTCAGAAAGCTATTCCATTCCTTGCTCAAAACATCTCCAAAGTGCCCAAAGGAGGTAGATATATAAGAATTGGAGAAGACAAAATTATGGGGCAACAGCCCATAAGTCAACGGCCTGGTACTCAGCAGATTCTTGATCTTTTCAATAGTGCAGGTATTCACACTCTGGCCCAGATTTCACAATGGGATCCCCTCTCCCATTTCTGGAAAAGATGGAGTTTCCCACCAATCCCAGCTGTTGCTGAAACCAGTTTCAACAATCTGAAAACTTACCTTCATGGTATAGCACCCTCCAAGCGTCACCTTGCTGACCTTCTTCGATGGGATCCTTCAGGCACTACCTACACCATTAAGGTTGCTTATCATCAGATCTGCACCAACGAGCTTCCCATGGTAATTTGGGCACATTGGAGGTATGTTTGGAAGGCAGAAACTCTGCCAAAAATCAAATTCTTCCTATGGATCCTCTTAAAAGGGAAAGTCCTCACTGCGGAGAACCTCAGAAAGAGAGGAATAATTGGACCTTCCCGCTGTCCAAACTGCCAAAATGAAGAAGAGACAATTCAACATCTATTTATAGATTGCCCTTTTGCTTTAGCCTGCTGGAAGGAAGCATTTCGAAATCATAATCTCCCTTGGGTGCCTGGCACTAGTATATTTGAAGTGCTTCATATGTGGAAAAAGAGCTATCCGTGGGGAAGGAAAGCAAACAATACAACTAGAAGGGTCTGGAACGCCCTGCCCTGTACTCTCCTCTGGAATATCTGGCTTGCTAGAAACAGAAGGATTTTCAAAGGCACAGAAGCAAATGTCAGAAAGCTATATAACAAAGCATGGAATCTCAACTTGGAAACTCTGTCCACAAAGTGTCATGGCAATCTGAAGGTGTCGGATCTAACAGTTGAAGAAAGGAATTATATAAGGCATATTCTGGACAGAAGCAGCATAGAGCAAAAAAGAGGTGGCTCCAATAGCAGAGACTACCCTAGATACAGCTGGAAAATCAGAATGAATGAGGAAGAATTTGCCCGGTGGCTCCAAAACAGCAATACTCATTACCTCTTCTTTGATGGAGCCTCCAAATCCAACCCAGGAACGGCTGGGGCTGGAGGTCTTATTTGTAACAGTAATGGAGATGTGATAACGGAATATGAATGGGGTCTAGGATATGCTTCAAACAACAGGGCTGAAGCATTCGCCCTCCTCCAAGGATTGATCCAACTTCAGAAACTTGGCATATCCAAGGCTACTATTATTGGAGACTCTGCCATCATCATAGGTCTGATGACAAGCAATAGAAATGCCCAAAATCTGAGTCTGCAGCAAATTCTTGAGCGATGTCATTCACTGGATCAGCAAATGAAAGGTAACCAATACTATCATGTTCTTAGATCACTTAACAAATCTGCAGATAAACTGGCAAACAAAGCCTGCGCTCACTTTGTTGGACACCTCCGGTGCAATGGCACTGACCATTTCTCTTTCTTGCCATGATCAGGCTTTACTTGCTTAATAGACCCACCCTACAGCAGACTACTGTTAGTGGTTTTCAAATTTCTTTATGCCTTCTCCCTGAGAAGTTTCAAATCTCTGCCCTCCTTCCAATGGAATCGACCCTCACAGCTCTAGCCTTTCCAACACCAAACTCTGGCGCTATCTGGACCGCCCTTCCAAAATCCTTAAAACTCTGTGCTCATAGTGGTTTCAATAACTTACGCCCCTTCGAGTGGTTTCCTACATCTGTTGACCTTTTCTTATCTTCAGACTTCTGGTCTAAGGCGCATTTCGACCTTGGTTCTACGACAGCAGCCTCTCTGACCGCCCTGACAAAGCATCTCTGTCCCACTATCAGCCCTCCTGCAATCTTGTGCTCCAAATACGTTCTGCAGAAGATGTTTATGAAAAGTCAAAGAACAGCAATTAAAAATCTATCTGAAATGGATGAATGGCGCCTACTTCAACCTCAGAGAGCGGCAAACTTCTACAACAGTGAAAAATGAAGTGTAAAATCTGTCTTCTCTTGCTACAGTATGTCAGAATCTACACTGCTTCTCGCTTTTTCACAGCGACAGAAGCAAGTCAGCACATTGACTCCAACGCCAACTGCATAAGTTGCTGGAATCTCTTCTTTCAAATTCACTGTGTAAAACTGGAGTTTCTCTCCCCCCTTTTTTCTTTTTAATATAAACCAGCAACCGAATTTGTGAGAAAAAAAAAAAAAAGTTAAAAAACTTTAAAAATCAATTAAAATTGAAAATTTGAAATAAATAAATTAAAAAAATATATTAAATAAAAAATAAAATAAAAAACAAATTAATTTGAAAATATTAAGTTTATATATATATAATATTTTAAATACACAATTTTAATTGAAATATATATATATATATATATATATATATATATATATATATATATATAAATAATGTAATTAAAAAAATAATAATAAAAAAATAAAAAATTTAAAAAAGTATTAAATTCAAATAAATAAATAAATAAATACAAAATTTACTAAATTTTAAAAAATAAAATGAAAAAACTAAACAAAAAAAAAAAAAAAAAAAAAAAAAAAAAAATCAATAAAAAAGAAAAACAAAATTTAATGAAAAATATTAACAAAATTTAGAAGAAAAAAATTTAAAAATAATAATAATAAAATTAAAAAATAAAATAAAAATAAATAAATAAATAAATTTCAAATATAAAAATTAAATTAAAACAAAAAAAAATTTTAATTTTTTGAATTTAAAAAAAAGGAAGAAGAAGAAGAAGAAGAAGATCGTGGTGGTGCCGCCAATCGGCCTCCCGCCCAAGTGGCGGTGGAGGCCAGCCGCTGGGCGGGAGGCCAAGAATCGCCCTTCCGCGGCGGGAGGCTGACTCCGGGAATCGCGACAGGGCGATTCCCGGAATCGGCCTCCCGCGCCGCGGTAGGGTGATTCCTAGAATCGGCCTCAGGGCGATTCCGGGGCGGGAGGCCTATTAGCGGTGCCACCACGATCAATTTTTTTTTTTTTTTTATATTTTTTTTTTAATTTGATTTTTTTTTTTAAATTCAAAAAATTTAAAATTATTTGTTTTTTAATTCAAATTTTTTATTTTAAATTTAAATTGTTTTTTTTTTTTTTTAAGATTAATTATTTTTTAAAATTTAAAATTTATTAAATTTTAATTTAATTTAATTTAATTTTTTTAATCTTTTAGTTTATTTAGTTTTTCATTTTTAAATTTATAAATTGTTTCATTTAAAAAAAAAACAGTAAATTTATGGATATTTGTTTTTTAATTATTTGCACGTGGTTTTTTTCATTTTTTTTTGTTTTTTAATGATAGTTTTTTTTTTATTTTTAATTTTCTTTTTCAATTTTTTTTTATTTTTTTTTTAATTTGTTTTTTTGTTAATTTTAAAATTTGTATTTTTTTTCTTATTATTATTATTATTTTAATTTAAATTTTTAAATTTAATTTGTTCTTTTTTGTATTTTATTTTTTTAATCTAAATTTTAATTTTGTAATTTAAATTATTTTTAAATTTTCTATTTAACTTTTTTTTTTTTTTTTAAATTATATGGTTTTTTTTAACAACTTAGAAAAAAAATGTTTTTGATTTTTTTTTTTGATTTTTTTTTTTTTTTTTTTGGTTAATTTTTGTTTTTTTTCTTTAAATTATGTGTTTTTTTTTTCAAATTTTGTCATTTCTTTTGATATAATTTTCGAATATTTTTGTTATTTATTTATTTATTTATTTTTGTTTAAATTTTTTATTTTTACGAGTTAATTTTGTTTTTTTTTACATTTTTATTGGTTTTTTTTTATTGTTTATATATATATATATATATATATATATTTTAATCTAAGTTCTGTGTTTTATTACCAACATGAAAACCACCACTCTAAAAGAAAAAGGTTGATGCTGCATCAATACGTTTCAAAATTAGCATGAAAATCACCACTCTAAAAAAAAAAAGTTGATGCTGCATCAATACGTTTCAAAATTAGCATGAAAATCACTAACATTTTAAAACAAATATTCATACTTCATAAATAAAAATATTAGAGTGTCGAAAATGTGCTCCAAAAAAAAAGGTGATTCTGCATCACCACTTTTCAAAATCGGGTGCTTTTTATGCTACCAAAAAAAAGTAGGTAACAGTGCGGTTACCTATTTCATCGGTAACACTGTTTAAGTTAGTAATTAATGAAAAGTCAAGGGGACATACCCTTTCACTTTGTGACCAATTGTTTCTATAAGTAAATTATCACGGTGGTTATTCTATTCTTATCAATTATTCTATCAATCAATATAATTTATTACATAAATTCAAGTATAATAATAACTATTATACTTTAGGAGAATAACTATTTAGTTTTAGTGAAGGCCATGAGTGAAAGAAGAAAATTGGAGAATGTTGCTGAAGAGTATGTTGTTGCATGATAAGAAGGAGTAGGAAAGATTATGATGAAGGAATCTTCTGTAAAAAAATCGGTTGATATTCCTACTATGAAAAATTGAGAAGTAGCATCAGGTTTCATAGGAGACCCCTAAGGTTTTTATTTCTTTATGTACGTGAAAGTATTTGATTGGAGTTTTGTTTGTACAGGTGAATCTCTCGAAGGATTTTATAGCATGTTGGTTACCAATCAGTTTGATTGAGAGAGATTGGTCATCCTTGATCCGCTGGATCAAGGAGTGTTGAGGATTTGTGAGTGAAGCATTTCCTGGGAGGAAATTTGGTCGATGCTTTTTTTTGATGTTTACATCCCAAAGTTGGAAAGGTTGTGTTGATTAAAGAGATTTTTTTGTGATACACACGTGGATATTTGGGTTGGTGGTTAGCAAGTAAGCCTGATGGTACCTAAATAGGTTTAAAGCTTGAGTCCATCTTAGTCCCACCCAAATAGATTTCCCTAGTCAAGAATCTAGTCTATGGCGTTACAGTACCTAAATTGTTGAGATACTAATGGATAGATTTCCCTGGTCAGTAATCTAGTCCATGGCATTACGATGCCTAAAGTTTTTCATTATTCATATAGTGTGATATCTTCCATTATACTTGTATATGATGAATACCTCCCTAGTTAAGAGGGAGTGTGGGAAATTATAACTAGGTTTGGTCCTCATTTAATGTACTTAAGTCATCTTGTAATGTACTTGACAAAAGAATAAAGGAAAGAATTATTATTGTTATTATTGTGACTTATTAAAGCATGGGTTTCATGCTTTGGTCACCATGTTTTAGGTCAAAGTCCCCATTGAGGACTTCTAGGATTTATTCTGAGTTAATAGAGCCATTTTACAATTAACGAGACCCTTCCTGTGCTTTTGAATCATGTAAAAAGGTTTAATATTGAACAAAATATGAATTATGTGACCTCCACACCAAGTCGGCCTAAAGGGGATCATGTCATCCTAAGAGACATCTATTCGGCCTCACTTGGAGCCTACTAAAGGAAGGAAATCAAATTAATTTGGAGTACACTCTCTCATAGCAAGTTCGATATCTCTTGTAGCTGGGAAAAGTTCGAAGTCTGTTGTCGGGAAGCCGAAAGAAGTGCGAGTTTGGGGAAGTATAAGGAGAAGAAGAAAAATGTAATTTTTTTGCCTCTCTCCCTTTGTTTTGTGCACTTGGTGTGGAGGGAAGCTCTGATATATGTCTAGGGTGAAGAGTCTCAAAGAATACTATTGAAAGGAATAATTATCTTGACTGGGTTTTCCCCTCAAGGGGGGTTTTTCCTTGGCATAGTACCTACATCTTGTGTCTATTATTTTATGTTTTGCCTCTTTGGTAATTGCTTGATGAACTAAAAGAAAAAAGATATAAAGAATCATAATAATAAGAAAATTCACAATTAATTATCAATAATAAGAAGATATTTCTGCATTTATCTCTCTCTCTCTCTGAAAATTTCCTTTTTGAATGTATATACTTTAAAATGTTTTAACCATGAGATTTTATTTATTTATTTTATTTTATTTTTTATTTTTTATTATTTTTATTTATATATTTATTTATTTTATATTATTTTATTTGTTATTATATATATATATATAATTTTATTTTATTTTATTTTATTTTATTTTTCCAGTTCATATATATATTTTCCCCAAGGAAAAATTACATATTGTAAATGCTAAAAGCATATGAGAAAATCACCAGATCCTGATACCCAAGACAAATAAAAACTCACTAGAGAGATAACACTAGTCTACTCTTTTTTACCTTTCTTTTTTTCCACTTTCTGCCAACCACTAGAGTTGAGAGTGGAAGATACAATATTCATTTGATTCTCTTCTACATTTACATACATTTCTTTATCAGAATATGAAATTTCTGAAGCATGAATTCGTTTGGTGCCACTTGCTTCTTTTTCAGATGGGATCTTCTCAATCTGTTGCTACTGAATTGAAGGGATTGGAACTAATGAAGAATAATGCTTGAACTTGTTCTTTTGTGTGATATCCTGGGAATTCTTGTCAATAATGTTTGAATTGTTCTATGGGATTTCTTCATCCTCTGCTTTTTCTCCTTGTGATTTTGAAAATTTCCAGCCCTTTGGATTTTGGGCTTGTCTCTTTTTTATTTTAGGGTCTTTCTTTTTTTGAGGACACAAGTTTTGAAGATGGTTGGTTTGAAGACATATACGACAACGAAATATCGTATCTTCATAGTCAAGAGGCTGGGACCACTACAGATTGTTACAAATCATAATAATGTGATTGGGTAAACCCTTACTAAGGTCTACCTCTACACATATCTTGGAAAATGAGAAATTTCATTTCGAGACTCTATCTGAATCCACCTTTAGGAACTTTCCCAAATAATTCTCTATCCCTTATAATACTTTGTGATGCCGAAAATGCAAGGGTAGATTTTGTAACCTGACCCATACTGGAATTTTGGAGACCACCATGGTATTTGCATCAAAGCCCGGAAACCAAGGTATCATGAATAGACCCGCATTTTCCCAGAGACATGGTCGCTCTTTTAATACATAATCCATATATTTTGTTGTGTCAAATTTGAAAATAAAAAACCCCTAGAACATAGGTGGATATCACAATTTTCAGTCCAAGTAGAGAAAATTTATTGATGTAAAGTCTTCAACTTGGGCCAGAAACCATTAAAATCTGCATATAGCTGCTCTCGCATGGAAATTAGAGTAGAGTTAATTGACCTTGGGCAGGTTTACTATCAAAGCCAAAACTGGGTTCATCTGCTCCACAATATAGGGACTAGGAATATTAGGGTAGTGTTTTGAATTTTTGTGTGGATCAACCCTCCCTTTAACCGCATCCTTGAAATAAATTGGGACTTTGGAGCTAGATCTAAAGACATCCTCCAAGAAGTCTCATGTTAAGGAATATGGTTGAATAGGGTACAATGGCATAGCCCTACAACTTGTAGTCCTGTTACAATGATTTTCCTGCATAAATAAGATTTTGGAGGCTTGCTAGAATACCCAACTGTTCTTGAATATTTTGCTTAAGAGTTTGAATCTGATCCTAGATCTAGACCCTCGTGCATACAAATTTCCCTTTCAAGGATTTTATAAAAATTTGGAGCAGAACTCTTTCAGACAGATCTGGGGTTCGACATCCAAGATCCATCCTTTTTTTGGTCGTGACCAAAAAATTCAAGGGTGGATTGGGGATCTAAGAAGGCTTTACCAAATACTGGTAGAGAAGGGAGTTGAGAGCCTCCCCACCATCGAATGCACGAAGACTCCATTCCATACGGTTCCAAAAATCCCATAGATTTGAAAAAAATCCTTGTGCTTGTGACTCGACGAGGTCTGCAGGATCTATGAAGAGAGGATTATTTGAGTTTTGCAACCAAGATTTCTCGAAAATCAAGTTCTCTCGACTTTGATCAAGGCCTAGTTGCAACCAAGCCTTTATTCTATGTTGCTAAAAATTCTACCAATCGATTTTTTCATACCAGGTATTGCAACGAAGGATACTGATATACAATCCTCCTTTAGCATTCACACACTCTTCATTATCGTTCAAATCTACAATCGAGATAAAATGACCAAATCCAACAAAAAGGGTGTATATGTCCATAGATACGCACTTTCAAAAGCATGATCAGTCCAAAAAATAGTAAGTGCTTCATTATTTTCCAAACTAACCCTCCATATCGTCTTGATGCCAAGAGAAATCAACTTTATTGAACTCCATTCCTTGACTTTCCATTTGCATAGATATGAAGCTAGCAAAAAATCGTGGATCCCATTACCATATCCATCCTCATCAACGAAGATCCTGGTTGCAGGCGTTGTTGTAGGTGAAGTGGACTTGGTGAATATTACATGATTCATCTGCTCCTAGTTTCCAACTTAATAAAAATATAACACAATCAGTTGATATATATATAACTTTTTTTTTGTCCCAGGAAAAAATCGACAACTTTCTATTAAAAATTTAATGAGAGTTACGCTTTGTAGATGCAAATAAGCATTCAAGATGCCCAAAGGGCCCCTGTATACATGTACATTGTGTATCTAGGCTAACTATAAAATTTACATATTTCCAGCAGGGTTGGGCTTTTCACACTTTCCGTTTCTCTTTTGGACAATCTGCCAATTCCCCGAATGTAGGGAGGAAGGAACCAAGGCCAGCTCATTGTTCCTTCTTGGGTTTTCTCTATTAGAGTCTGAACTTTCGGATACATGCGCTCTCTTGTTTGTGCCTGAGCTAACATCTGAATGTGCTTTAGGTGGTGTGGGATTTATCGTCTGCTCGATCATCTGTGAGGTCATGTTGGTTTCCATTGGTTCTTGTAATTCTTGTTCATGGATTCCTTGTTCTTCTGCTATCTGTTTTCCCTCATTTTGGGTTGGGATATCCCCTTCATCTTATGACTCTTGCTCTGGTCCTCCTGAGGGAAATTGCCATCCCTTAGATGCTTTCCATGTTTTCTTCTTCTTCATGTTCTCCCTTATTGCATCCGGGCAGGTGTTTTGTAGATGCCCTGTTTTTCGACATATTCTACACATAAACACTGTGTTTTCATAGTCCAGATGTTGCAGCCATTTTTGCTGATTGTGTTTCAGAATGATACTTTTAGGAAGCCCCTTGCTAAGATCCACTTCTACATAGATTCGTGAAAAAGTGAATATTATCTCCTCCAGTCTATGGATGTCTGTTTTGATATATCTCCCGAGGCTGTTTTCGATACCCTCTAAAAATCCTTCATTCCAGAAATGGAGCGAGAGATTATATAGTCGGACCCAAACTGACATTCTAGTTATCTCCATCATATTGGAGTCAAAATTTGGGAACCAAGGAGAAATGAAAAGTCCAGTTGGCCCCTAGAACCACGGACGTGCTCTATGGATGATGTCTCTGGCTTCTTGTGATGGAAACTTGACAATAAAGTATCCCTTGGAGCAAAGATGTATGTCACAGTCCATGGTCCAATTGGTAAAAATCCAATGGAACAACTCCATTGGTTTTAGCCAGTAGCAGTTAAACCTACATATTATTTCCTGTGTTTCGAAGGCAGACCTATATTTCTTGATCTATGGTGCCTCAATTTTTAGTTCTGGAACGCAGTTCATTTTCTCCACAGTATAAGGTTTGGGCATGTTGTCTGCCTATTATAGTGGTGTTGCTACTTTGTTCTTCCCCTACAGAATATTCCTGTATGATGGGTCATTTGGGGCTCCTATTTTGAAGGTATTAGCTCCCTTCATCTATCCTTGAGTTCTGTTCTGATCAGGTCTAGTCGATGTGCTTCCTCCTGCGACTCCTCCTTTGAGTCTTTGATTCAGGACTTTGGAAGAATTCCTTTGGATATGGTAATCTTTTAAAAGGTTTCCTTCCTGTAGTGTTTTCCCCGAAAAAATCAAACTCTGTTTTGTGGCTGGGATACCTGTTGAGGATTGGATCTTCTTCTTCAGATCTGTGATCTGCTCCGAATCTTGTACCTAGAGGGTTTGGTATTTTCTGCCTAATGTTCTTATAAAAACCTAGAAACAATTTGATGCATTATTTTCCTTTCCTTTTACTTCTGCCTTGAGATTTTTTATGCTTATACCCCTTAGATAGGCCCCTGCAGCAGCACAGTCACCGGATCCAGGGGCCTCTGTTTCCTCACATAGAGGGGTCTAAGAATTGGGACCGGCTCCTCTCTAAACCCTCGGACCGAAGATCATTGGAAGTGGAAGAGAGCTGACAAACCCAAAACCCTAGACAGTAATCGGGACAGAGATTCGACAAGAAAAAGTATAGCTTAACATATAAAAATTAGTAAAATCGTAATGAAGGGAGATAGGCACCCAGAGAAAAAGTGCCCTTTGGATCCAGATAGATCCAATCCCTGTTGTGAGAGACCCTTTACCAACCACTCTGCAAAGGGCCATCGAAACGTGCAGGGGATCCAAGAGAGATCCGCATCCGTCTGCTGAGTCTTCTGCCTCCGATCCACTCCACCCCTACCTCCTTCGAAGCAGTGGGCCTCTTGCCCCAACCACCGTCGCCTTCCTCCTTCGAAAAAATGTGCCGCATGCCCCGGCCGCAGTCGCCTTCCCTCCGACATATTCTACACATAAACACTGTGTTTTCATAGTCCAGATGTTGCAGCCATTTTTGCTGATTGTGTTTCGTAATTGTACTTTTAGGAAGCCCTTGCCGGGTTCCACTTCTACATAGATTCGTGAAAAAGTGAATATTATCTCCTGCAGCCTTTAGATGTCCGTTTTGATATATCTCCCGAGGTCAAGCGATACCTCCTCTAAAAACTCTTCATTCCAGAAATGGAGCAGAGATTACATACGGACCCAAATCGACATTCTAGCTTATCTCCATCATAGAAAGTGTACATTCTGGAACCAAGGAGAAATGAAAAGTCCATTGGCCCCTAGAACCACGATTTGTTTGCGGGATGATGTCTCGGGCTTCTGTGATGCTGAATTGACAATAAAAGTATCTCAAGATGTATGTCATGTACCATGGTCCAATTTGTAAAAATCCAATGCAACTCCATTGGTTTTAGCCAGTAGCAGTTAAACCTACATATTATTTCCTGTGTTTCGAAGGCAGACCTATATTCCTTGATCTATGGTGCCTCAATTTTTAGTTCTGGAACGCAGTTCATTTTCTCCACAATATAAGGTTTGGGCATGTTGTCTGCCTATTATAGTGGTGTTGCTACTTTGTTCTTCCCCTACAAAATATTCCTGTATGATGGGTCATTTGGGGCTCCTATTTTGAAGGTATTAACTCCCTTCATCTGTCCTTGAGTTCTGTTCTGATCAGGTCTAGTCGATGTGCTTCCTCCTGCGACTCCTCCTTTGAGTCTTTGATTCAGGACTTTGGAAGAATTTCTTTGGATATGGTAATCTTTTAAAAGGTTTCCTTCCTGTAGTGTTTTCCCCGAAAAAATCAAACTCTATTTTGTGGCTGGGATACCTGTTGAGGATTGGATCTTCTTCTTCAGATCTATGATCTGCTCCGAATCTTGTACCTAGAGGGTTTGGTATTTTCCGCCTAATGTTCTTATAAAAACCTAGAAACAATTTGATGCATTATTTTCCTTTCCTTTTACTTCTGCCTTGAGATTTTTTATGCTTATACCCCTTAGATAGGCCCCTGCAGCAGCACAGTCACCGGATCCAGGGGCCTCTGTTTCCTCACATAGAGGGGTCTCAGAATTGGGACCGGCTCCTCTCTAAACCCTTGGACCGAAGATCATTGGAAGTGGAAGAGAGCTGACAAACCCAAAACCCTAGACAGTAATCGGGACAGAGATTCGACAAGAAAAAGTATAGCTTAACATATAAAAATTAGTAAAATCGTAATGAAGGGAGATAGGACCCAGAGAAAAAGTGCCCTTTAGATCCAGATAGATCCAATCCCTGTTGTGAGAGACCCTTTACTAACCGCTCTGCAAAGGGCCATCGAAACGTGCAGGGGATCCAAGAGAGATCCGCATCCGTCTGCTGAGTCTTCTGCCTCCGATCCACTCCATCCCTACCTCCTTCGAAGCAGTGGGCCTCTTGCCCCAACCGCCGTCGCCTTCCTCCTTTGAAAAAATGTGCCGCATGCCCCAGCCGCAGTCGCCTTCCCTCCGACATATTCTACACATAAACACTGTGTTTTCATAGTCCAGATGTTGCAGCCATTTTTGCTGATTGTGTTTCAGAATGATACTTTTAGGAAGCCCCTTGCTGAGATCCACTTCTACATAGATTCGTGAAAAAGTGAATATTATCTCCTCCAGTCTATGGATGTCTGTTTTGATATATCTCCCGAGGCTGTTTTCGATACCCTCTAAAACTCCTTCATTCCAGAAATGGAGCGAGAGATTATATAGTCGGACCCAAACTGACATTCTAGTTATCTCCATCATATTGGAGTCAAAATTTGGGAACCAAGGAGAAATGAAAAGTCCAGTTGGCCCCTAGAACCACGGACGTGCTCTATGGATGATGTCTCTGGCTTCTTGTGATGGAAACTTGACAATAAAGTATCCCTTGGAGCAAAGATGTATGTCACAGTCCATGGTCCAATTGGTAAAAATCCAATGGAACAACTCCATTGGTTTTAGCCAGTAGCAGTTAAACCTACATATTATTTCCTGTGTTTCGAAGGCAGACCTATATTCCTTGATCTATTGTGCCTCAATTTTTAGTTCTGGAACGCAATTCATTTTCTCCACAATATAAGGTTTGGGCATGTTGTCTGCCTATTATAGTGGTGTTGCTACTTTGTTCTTCCCCTACAGAATATTCCTGTATGATGGGTCATTTGGGGCTCCTATTTTGAAGGTATTAGCTCCCTTCATCTGTCCTTGAGTTCTGTTCTGATCAGGTCTAGTCGATGTGCTTCCTCCTGCGACTCCTCCTTTGAGTCTTTGATTCAGGACTTTGGAAGAATTCCTTTGGATATGGTAATCTTTTAAAAGGTTTCCTTCCTGTAGTGTTTTCCCCGAAAAAATCAAACTCTGTTTTGTGGCTGGGATACCTGTTGAGGATTGGATCTTCTTCTTCAGATCTGTGATCTGCTCCGAATCTTGTACCTAGAGGGTTTGGTATTTTCCGCCTAATGTTCTTATAAAAACCTAGAAACAATTTGATGCATTATTTTCCTTTCCTTTTACTTTTGCCTTGAGATTTTTTATGCTTATACCCCTTAGATAGGCCCCTGCAGCAGCACAGTCACCGGATCCAGGGGCCTCTGTTTCCTCACATAGAGGGGTCTAAGAATTGGGACCGGCTCCTCTCTAAACCCTCGGACCGAAGATCATTGGAAGTGGAAGAGAGCTGACAAACCCAAAACCCTAGATAGTAATCGGGACAAAGATTCGACAAGAAAATGTATAGCTTAACATATAAAAATTAGTAAAATCGTAATGAAGGGAGATAGGCACCCAGAGAAAAAGTGCCCTTTGGATCCAGATAGATCCAATCCCTGTTGTGAGAGACCCTTTACCAACCGCTCAGCAAATGGCCATCGAAACGTGCAGGGGATCCAAGAGAGATCCGCATTTGTCTGCTGAGTCTTCTGCCTCCGATCCACTCCACCCCTACCTCCTTCGAAGCAGTGGGCCTCTTGCCCCAACCGCCGTCGCCTTCCTCCTTCGAAAAAATGTGCCGCATGCCCCAGCCGCAGTCGCCTTACCTCCTTTGCAAACCCGCGATGCCTCATTTCCACCGTCGAGAAATTGAATCCTGCCGCCTAATTTAGACCAATAGCAAGGAGGCCCCGAGCGCGAGCCAACCCTTCTTGGAGTGTCGTTCAAAAGAGCCGTCGTTGCACCGACCTCCTGCCCTAACCTGCAAAACTTCCCTCTCATGCTCTCCATCCTTCCTCGATATATATATATATATATATATATATATATATATATATATATATATATATATATATGTATGTATGTATGTATGTATGTATGTATGTATATACATATATATATATACATATATATATACATATACATATATATATATATATATATATATATATATATATATATATATATATATATATATATATATATATATATATATATATATATATATCTATATGTATGTAGATATATATATATATATATATATATATATATATATATATATATATCATCTCTTTAAAAAGAGAAAATAATTAAAAATAAAATAGTTTATTAAATTTTCAAGGTTAAAAATGTATATATATATATATATACATATATGTATATATATATATATATATATATATGTATGTATATATGTATGTATACATATATATATATATATATATATATATATATATATATATATATATATATATATATATATATATATATATATATATATATATGTACATTTTTAACCTTGAAAAGTTAAATAAACTATTTTTATTTTTAATTATTTTCTCTTTTTAAAGTTGATATAAAATTGTGTTGGATATCAAAATAATTTTTTCATGGCTAAGAGTGAGAAATATTTTTGTATCTCTTCTATACTAGGATGTAAAATATTTTTTTTTAATGGTGGAGAGTGACAATGAAATAATTTTGCGTCTTAGCTACACTTGGTTGTAATATCAACAATAAATCGAGTAAGCAATCAAAATCACAATATATATTTTTTTCTAAGTTGTGTCAGTCTCCAGATGACTGCACACTTAATCTTTGGCTTGAGAAATCCTGACCCATGCTGGACCTTTGGCTTGATAAATCATGACCTAGGGGCATCTAAGCCAATAAAATTTCTTGGTGATTGTACATAGTCTAGGTCACACCAACCCTTAACATGACTAGATTTTTTCCCACGGAGTTTTGAACAATGACCTTCACATCACAAAGTGCTTTAACAATACACCCCATCACCGTCTATTCTACACCCCGTGGGAAATCATAGTGGAATTATTGATGTTTTATAATGCGTTTTAATTACTGTTTTTTTAAGTCGAAAAACTTCTACTATATTAAAAGATTACATGGTTGATTACATTTTATCCAAATCCTACAAGCCTCACTCTTATCATATTTATTGGCTAGTAGGTGACTACTAAAACAAATAGCTAACTGCCAATACAAATTTATTAACCATGATCTGAATGGGAATGTCAGTTTTGCTATGCTAATATCCAATTTAGAATATACAGAAAGTGCTTGAGGATTGAGAGGTTAATTGCAATTTTAATATGAGCTTTTATGTGTTTTTATGTGAATTTCATGAGAAAATTAACATAAATAAAACACTGAACAACAACATCTAACATACATGAACATCACCATAAAAAGTCACACAATAGCACATGATGAAGGATTTCACCCCGCCCAGGCTACGTCTCCTTGGTCCAACTTCCAATGGATTTGCCCTCTTCTATTATGCTCAAAAGTGTGATTACATGTGTTTATAATGCTCAAACAACTTTGAAACTTGTTCCATCAGCTCCATAATGCCAAAAAATGCATGTCTAGCCTATTTCTACCTCAAATTTTGCCAAAAACTGAAGAAGTTATGACTTTCCCTAGTTGCTCCACTACTCGTTCCACATTTTCCCCAAAATCCAGCACCGAAACCACAATTTCGCCCCAAAAAGCGCTATCAGAGTGCCAATTCCGCCAAAATCAGGGAGAAATTTTCAGGGCATTAATTTTCCCTCTAACGCCTAAAAATCGGATTTTTAACCATATCCATATGGTTGAATTATTTTTTTTTAATATAAAGCGTCAGCGGTTAGGGCTAACCATCGGAATTAACCCCGAACGTGGGCACATGGGTGCGGTGTCATCGTGGTTAATGTTGGCAGTTTGGCACCTGGCACTTAGGGCTCCGCGGTTCTGGCTTCGTCGTGGTCACATTCTGGTGGTGATGTTATATGTTAAACGGTTACGAGTGGGGACGCGAGGCTAGCCTCCCACCTGCGGTCTCGCCTCAAGCGGTGACTAGGGTTGGGGCTAGACCTTGACCCCCTCCCCCAAACGCTGAAACAATGTTAATACAAAACTATGCAAAAATCATAGTTTATTAAGACTTATATGTGGTAGTGTGATGGTATGGCTTGCTATTGGATGCTCTGTGGTCGCAAGTTCGATCCTTGTTGTTGCTTGGACTTGACCCCAAAAATTTTGGTGGCCCTCAGGTTGCCACGTGGCGGCCCCTAGCTGGACCATGTGGCAGCTTGTGGTTGGCCACCAATCCGCCAATAAAAAAATTCCACCAAAATCTAGTGACAACATGCCACTTGGCATCACCTCATTCGACCATGAAGAACCCTTGAACAATTCAATTGTGCATTCATCCTGCCACGTAGGCATGCCCAGTCAGTTGTACGGACAACTGACTAGGTTGTCCTGTATTTTTTTTTAAATTGACTGTTTGACAAAGTGGACATAACATGTTTTTAGGAGCATACGGTGTCGGTTTTCGTGAAATGAGATACGCCAGATTCAAAATGACAAGATTTATGTGGTCGTTTAGGTTCCACACTGATCCGAAAACTTTTATTTTTGAGCATAATTTTGAGCACCTGATCACTCCTCCCCACTGGAATCTTTTGGACCCCAAAATCTCTTTCTTTATTGAACATGTGGATGAGGGTATAGCCCCATCACCCTTCTAGTCTCAATCCACTATAATTTTCCTAAATTCAACAATTTGAGCTTTTCATAAAAAATGATATTTTTCCTTGATTCTGTAGGCCCTGTCTTGCTGTTGTAGATACCATCCTGCTGCAATTTCCCAGAATTTTCATAGCATAAAACTGTCTTTTAAGAAACAAACTTGTTCCCATCTTGGTTGCTAATCAAAGGAAACTTGGATAACTTTAAAACTTTCACACCTCGAACATTGTCGACATGGTGATTTTTAGCTTGTTTTGCCTTGCTCTTTTCAAAATGATGTTGCACTATTTGCTGTACCATTTGGAGTCGTTCAATGAAATTCTTGGGTTTGTGCATGTCGCCACCAAAAGCAACATCCTTCTTACCAAGATGACACAACAAATTATGATGCAAATGGTAAACAAATTCCACTAGGTTTACTTGACTCAAGATTGAATGTACATCTTGAAAGTATGCATATTGCTGAACGTAACTTTCATGTAAAACAAAATGATGCTTGAGTACAATAGTACACAAATAACAGGCCTAGAAGGCATATAAAAAAACTTGTCGCTTATACCTCACTTATACCTTTTGACCAAGTGGAATTGTTGACAAACACCCATCAAATGAAAATTTCCTTAATCACTACAACTTAATCATTGCACCATTAAAATTTTCCGAATGAAATGAAATGGAAAAGTCACTTGAATCAACCTGAAACTCAAGTGACCTTTTCAATTTTAAAATAGAAGATAAAAGAGCTGAAATGATATTTTGCTTCGAAGCATCACATGCCTCTTTTTTTTTGCCTCCCCACTGGAAGACCTCTTGTACACATGTCAATGCATGCCAAGGATCTACAATAGAAGAAATATTAACAAAAATCCCCCCCCAACATTGGGCTGCTCCCAAAAAACCTCTTATCGATATGACCATATTGGGTGTTGACCAAACCAAAATGGTGTCAAACTAGGAGAGGTCTTCCCTCAACTTACCTCCTCCAACATTATAGCCCAAGTACATCAAAGAAGTTTTACCCAACTCATACTTTGACATCTTAAAAAAAAATGTTCATGCCTTATGACATCAAGTATTTTTCTCTTATACAAGACATGTTCATAAAGGATTTTAAAAAAAATGACAATGTCATACAAGTGGACTATCACATCCATAAATGGATCCAATTCATCATTATTCATATGCATGAAAGTAGTAGGAGTATGGAAAAGACCATAAAACATAATAAGCCATCCAAACAAACCTTGTTTGATGTTAAATTTCATCTTCCACATACCTCCTTCAACAAATTTTCTTTGATGAAAGCCACTCCTTTTGTCCCTTGCAACAAAATGCTTTCCATTCTTCTTGGGCACCAAAACCATAGGTGCACTGCATGGCAGAAGAGATGGTCGAGTGATTCCATTGTTCAACAACTTTTAGCTTTGCTTTGTATTTCTGCACTTTGCATTTTTTAAATCCGATGTATGCTAATGTCACAAATAAAACATTCTTGCTGTAAAATCTTTACCAAGGATAAAATCCACAAAGACTTTGGCAAATAACCCAAACAAGCTTCACATGGTAAATACTTGTGTAAATGAGTGCTTGAAACATTTGTAGCATACTGAGTGTGTTGCAACTACTCATCCCAAAGTTTATGATGCTTACTAAAATGTCCACAAATAAAAATGAATTTTACAATATGGAATAATTTTGACTCCCAAATTCCCATACAAAATGACTCATCATCAAGCCAAAATAGCATAACAATGCCAAAGAAGTCATTGTTGCATATGGGTGATTTATTCACAAATATCACTTTTTCAAAATTCCCAACTGTGGGGATATGCAACAAGTGCTTTATAAAGACTTATGATATTCAACTGGACAAGTAGTCCGTCCATTTCTTACCCAACCAGGTGAATGAACCCTCTACTTGAACTTGTTTTCCTTCTTGAGTCGCTTCATGGATGGTCACAACTTGCACCACTTTTTCCTTTGTCACTTCCTCTTCAGGTGCCTGCATGACTTGCTTTCCCTTGTTAGGACGAAGTTTCAGATACAATTTCCAAAAATTCTCTAGCCCATGCCCACTAATATTGCAATGAGTGAAAACGTTTTTGTGAGCCTCTCTTTAAACTTGGATGATAATTTCCCTTCTTGGTCTCAATTCCAATTAAAATATTCATCTTCTTGACTAACGCTTTCCTTTTGTGGCACTTAGCTACACAAAGGTTAGGTGCATGAAATAAAGTGCATGAAAAAAGATTCCACAACATGTTATTCAAACCATCATGTGGTTTGTCATCATAAAAGACCTTTGAATAATCAAGATGCTTATACCTCTCATGGTTTTCCTTTGGCTTATGCGTTTTACGTGAGGAACTTGAATGGCGAGAAGAACTTGTCTTAGTGTCTTCTTTAACTTGCTCATCTCTCTTTGGAGATGTTTTTCACTTCATGTCCTCCTTTTTATTTAGAAACCAAGATGGTACCAATTTCGAATGAAAATCCAAACATTTTTCCTCCTCATGTCCTCTCTTATGACAAAAATAACAAGATACCCAAGAGCTATTGCTGGAAGACCATTCTTCCATTTTGACATAGCCCAAACCTTCATATCTAGGTCTCTCCTATGCCTCAATTGAATGGATAATGCCCTGATTTTTCACTCCAAGGCCTCCTCACTTGAAACCCATCTTGGAGAAGATATTTGTTCCTGTGCCTTTGCTATGCTTTTCAAAGGCTTAAAAAGAGATTAAATCAACATTTTCATGTAAAGAAATTGCATGTAAATGCTTACCATTTTCCTCATATTTCGACTGAGGGAAAAATATGCTCTTAAAATCTTTCTTGATTCTTGAGGTGTCCTCTTGAACTCTTGGTCTTTCCTCTTTCATCTCTTTGGACTTTTGTGCTGATAAAACCTCATCCTCATCATCATGTGGACAAAAGGTGAAGAATTGGCCATCTTCCTTCTTTTAGGGACTTTCTGCACTAGCCTCTTGTATAAGAGTTGTTGTGGAAAAAGATGATGATGGTGGAGAAGATGGTGGTTTATCACCATTCTCATTACCCACTCTTCATGGAGAACACTCTACTCTTGGAGGTCTAGAGCTTTCACCCTGAAGTCTTGTGTTCCTCTCTTCATAGAGGACTTTCACCATTTATGCCATGTCAAAGAAAGCCTTCCTAAAAGCCTTCACATCCTCTGACATACTTGCAGGCTCTCCTCCATGTGATATGGTTACTGAAGCCTTAGGTACAATAGGAGGTGAAACTTCTGGTGGAGATTGTGACAACTCTGCCCTCCTCCTTGCTCCAATTTGAGAACTTGCACCCAAAAGCTTTCCTTATCCTCTCTTGAGCTTCAACCTTGTAAGCATTTAAACACCTGCAAAACAAATTAATCCTCCTTGCACAAGCAAACCTAGTGCTATGATAACAACTTGATTTGAATGGGAATATTAGTTTTTTTGTGCTAAGATCCAATTCATAATATACAAAAAGTACTTGAGGATTGAGAGGTTAATTACAAGTTTAATATGAGTTTTTATGTGTTATTATGTGAATTTCATGAGTAAATTAACATAAATAAAACACTGAACAACAACATCTAACAGACATGAAAATCACCATAAACAGTCACACAATAACACATGATGAAGGAGTTCAAACCGCCTGGGCTACGTCTCCTTATTCCAACTTCCAATGACTTGGCCCTCTCTATTATGCTCAAAAGTGTGATTACATGTGTTTACAATGCTCAAACAACTCTTAAACCTGTTCCATCAGCTCCCAAATTCCCAAAAATGTCTGTCTAGCCTCTTTCTACCTTGAAGTTCACCAAAAAATGAAGAAGTTATGACTTTCCCTAGTTTCTCCATTATTTGTTCGACATTTTCCCCAAAATATAGCATCGAACTCACAATTTTTCCCTAAAAAGTGCTATCAGAGCACCAATTCCACCAAAATCAAGGCGAAATTGTTGGGGCATTAATTTTCCCTCTAACGCCAAAAAATCGGATTTTTAACCATATTTATATGGTTTAACTATTATTTTTTAAATATAAAGCGTCGGCGGTTAGGGATAACCGCCATACATAACCCCAGATGTGGGCACATGGGCGCAGTGTTGTTGTGGTTAATGTTGGCGGTTTGGCACCTAGCAGTTAGGGCTCCACGGTTCTGGCTCCGTCATGGTCACATTCCGGTGGTGATGTTATATTTTAAACGTTACTAGCTGGGGCACAGGGCTAGCCTCCCGCCCGTGGTCTCGCCTCTAATGGTGACTAGGGTTGGGGCTAGACCCTGACCCCCTCTCCCCAACACCGAAACAATGTTAATACAAAACTATGCGGACATCATAGTTTTTTAAGAATCATATGCGATAATGCTATGGTATGGATTTTTGTTGGTTGCTCTGTGGTCACGGGTTCGACCCCCGTTGTTGTTCGGAATTCACCCCAAAAATTTTGATGGCCCTCAGGTTGCCACATGGCGACCCCTTGCTGGGCCACGTGGCATCCTATGGTTGGCCACCAATCCATCAATCAAAAACTGCCACCAACGACCAATGACAACATGCCACTTCGCATCAACTCATTAGATCATGAAGACCCCCTTGACCAAGTCAACTGTACAGTCACCCTGCCACGTAGGCATGCCGAGTTAGCTATATGGACTGATGACTGGGTTGTCCTGCATTTTTTTTTTTAATTGCCTGTTTTACAAAGTGGACAGAACACGTTTTTGGGAGCATACGACATCGGTTTTCCACGAAACAGGTTGTGCCAGATTCATAACGACAAGATCTATGCAGCCATTCAGGTTCCACATGAATATGAAAACTTTGATTTTTGAGCACTTGATCAAACCAAAACTAGAATGACAAGTGATACCATAAGACGTCCAAAATTAGAATGTAGCCAAAGACCATTAAGGGGATAAGGAGTTGACCAGAGCAAGATGCTACGATTTAAAGCCAGGAGATGGGGGAGGTTTGAAGTCACAATGAACATGTTTCTCCATATGGGTCAACCTTCCTTCAAAGAGATCTGGTTTCTCTTGTATTCTCCATTGCCACCTATGTAAGGTTGCTAAACAATCTCGTACTTGTCGTTGATTATTCTAGAGATCATTCATGAAATTCATGACTGCATTCTTGTCATCATGATAGTCCCTGCAAAGCTACTCCAGAAGGAGAGCTACATGTTGTAGTTGAAAGTCAAAGTTATCAAGAGAAGGGGGTAGTTCCACAATTCTAGGTGATCAGGCTGGGCTGTGGTCAACAACCTTGCCAAGGCTAGTATCACCCAAAATATGCCCACCGTTTTGTCCCCTCTTGCCAATTCCCCTTCTTACTCACCCCTGATGACGATGCATTGTCAACTGAGCTGCACTATAATAAACTTTGCAAATATGTTTATTTCCAATGTACCGCTAGATATCAGTAGAACCAGTACCATGAGTCCCCTCACTCAGACATAAGCATAATCGAAAAAATAGTGAACCGAGAAATAAGGTGTTCTCAAGGCCCATGAGAAAATGACTAGAACCCACCAAAAGATAGTTTGACCACCAAAGGAATACCACCAAGAGGGCAACGAAATGTCGTCATTCAATGTCAGACCACAAGCTAGGAGTAATAGGAAACAACCCCAGAACCCCCAATTCGACCCCAGAGTCTATAGAAAACCTTGAAGTCACCAGAATGACTAGTAAATAGGTTAAAATATCTAGGAGCAACCTCATCTATCCCCATGGTTATGACAACAAGACATCGGAATTCCTCAAAACCCACCCATATGCCAAGAGAATCTGTTGTTCTATGAACCAAACAACTAGCTTTCTCGACTGAGGGAGAGAACAAACACTGACCCTTCCGAACAAGCCCCCCATAACACCAACAAAGCAATTGAACCTTACTAACCAACCCAAATAATGTTACAAAATCCTAACTAAATTAACATAGGGAATCTAGAGCTCCCCAAAGTGGAGGCAACAACCAAAATATCTACCAATTATGAAATAAAACCACACAAAGAGATTAAGATTCCATACCTTCCTCTAGGCCAGCGATTCCTGAGAAAAAAATTTCTAGCGTTCCACCATGCAAAAGGCCAACAACACTACTAACCCGATGGTCCCTCAATAAGTTTTCAAGCAAAATATCCTTATGTTGGGGTCCTAGTTGCACTTGCACTGGGACAACGTACCAATTTCCTCGACTATCTAAGCTCTAGAGTTAGACCACTATGCTTCCATGTTCAATTCCCACACACAACATAACCTATGTAGATTAACATCCTGCTCAATTAAGGCATACCAAATTCTCGTTGTATTACCACCCATACTAGTTTTAGGACTGCTAAGCCTGCAACTTGCACCCTTGCCTAAAATCTAAATCGATCATCATGAATAATTTTAGACCTTTTTCAGGACAAGAAGAAAAAGCTAAATCGATCATCATGAATAAATAGTAAGGATACAACATTGCCCGAATATAGTCGTTAGAAAGCTAGCCAATGTTGAGTTAGTTAGTTAATTAGTTGTTAAGTAGATTATTTAAATATTTAATAATTATTAAAAATTAAAGATGATAAAATAAAATATTTTAAAAATATTTTTAATTGTCCTGAAGATGAACCACACTGGTTGGTTCGAAAAGCGTTGACAAAACATGATCATATGTGATTATCACCGAAAGTAGTTCTTTACAAATGAAGATGAACCACACTAGTTGATTCTAAAAGTGTTGACAAAACATGATCATGTGTGATTATCACCGAAATTAGTTCTTTACAAATCATGGATCACAGAAGCCAAATTCTAAAAATTTGAATATTTCAATATTTTAATAAATATTTTAAATATTATAATAATATTTTGATTAATATTAGAAGGAATTACAAAATTTTATTTAATAATAGGGAAAAATATATTTTGTAATTCCTTCTAATATTAATCAAAATATTTATTATAATATTTAAAATATTTATTAAAATATTAAAATATTTATTGAAATATTCAAATTATAAAAATTATAAATATTTTTAAAATATTTTATTTTATCATCTTTAATTTTTAATATTTTTTAAATATTTAAATAATCTACTTAACAAGTAATTAACTAACTAACTCAACATCGACTAGCTTTCTAACGGCTATATTTGGGCAATTTTGCATCCTTACTATTTATTCTTGATGATCGATTTAGCTTTTCCATCTTGTCCTGAGGATGAACCCCATTAGCTGGTTCGAAACGAAATCATAGCAATGTGATTAATTCGAAAGACATCTATCTACTTTATGGATCACAAAATTCTTAGATCTAACTTGAAATGTATAGTGAAATAGATGTTTTAAAATTTATTATTAATATGCCTATCAATATTCCCCGATCGGGGTGTCATGTCATATTGCCAAATGGTGGCAAAGAACACGGGAGGATTTGGCCAGCAGCCACGCGCCAGTTATGAGCATTCATAGCTCTCACACGAACGGGATAATGGTTCATCGATCAATGTACTGTCACATTGGATTCAGGAGAATATCAAGTGTGATGGATATCTAGAGCGCATTTTGCAGTGTTTGGGCGATGGTGAGTTTGAGGCGGGAGAGACCACCCCGTGCTGTGGCATCTTCTCTCAAGCCATGGCTTGAGCCTCATGCGCAGGGTGCGATTTGGAAGGATAGGGAGGTTGAGAGTTGGGTCTGGTGATGTATGCGACCGTGGGATCCTAGTAACCTGGATTTTGGTGTGTAGTGCGCCGTGGTGGAAGTAGCTTCTGCTCCACTAGTGGTGGGAAAGAAGCCCAATTGGGCGAGTATATTGACTGGTAAATGATTCTGGGTGGTGGCATGGCTCGTGGTGATAGTGGACGAGGCAGGGGAGCGGTGTTGGCGTGGGCTCAGGTGGCGCTCTGGAGTATTGACTCCCTGGTGCACGTGTCGGTATTGGAATCCATCCACAGACAAGAGGGGAGGGGATCTGTTATTCGGGATTGTGGTGTGTTATTGCAGGCTGGCCGTCACCAGTGGCAGGGTGAGAGGGGTTGGTTTCCGCACTGGCGATTCGAACAGAGGTGGGGAATCTTGTGCGGGAGAAGGGTATTATCACCCAGTGGGAGTGTGGAGTGGGAAGAGTGGCTTCATGCATATACAATGAGGTAGAGCTTGTAGAGGTGGTTTCAGGTGCGACATGGAGGAAAGAAGGTCAAATGGTAAACTGAGCTTTGACTCGGAGTCCATGGAGAGCCAATGCTGGGTGGCAGCGATGGTGGTCTCTCCATCTCATTCTCCAGGACAAGTCGACGCTCTGATCACCCTAGAAGTGATTTCAGCCGTACTCCAAAATATTCAGCTCAATTTGGACAACATGCGGGAGCAAAGGTGTGAAGAACACAATGAGCTTATTGCATACATAAATGATATACAACATATTCAGAATGAAACTATGGACGCTCTAGAGAGTTTATGACCCTAGCTGAGGTGTTCTCATGACCACCTTCGAGTGCTGGAAATCCAGGTAGAACATATAGACTACCATGTCCACAACCGTGAAGGTTTTTTTGCAATTCCGTCAACGATTCCTCCAAATCCGCCTCCATGATGCTTTATGTTTTAATGTTTTCTGCCAGTTTTGTGCTGGAAATAACCATTGGCACCGTTTGCCTTGGCTTGCACCCAAGTCAACTATGTTTGGGAGGCCTTCGATGCTTGGATTGCTCAAATGTAATACAACTATATTGTTGTGTGATGTAAATTTTGAACTGATAATATAATTATGCTTTTGACCAACAAAAAAAATGCCTATCAATATTTATTTACCATAATTACAATAACTCATTAGAAAAAAAAAAATCAAATACTCAAAATAAACTCATAAACCTTATATCCCCATTACCATGCACATTCTTTTACTACCTATTCTTACCAACACCTTTTTTCCATTGTATCAAATACTCAAAATAAATTCATTAAGCTGAAGGCTTTTTACTGTGAAATTATTTATGAAGACACTATTCAGATTCGTAGTCCCTAACAAAATCTGAACAGTCCCACTCACCATCTCGTGTGGCCACCTCCCCAAACAGTACCTCACCTAAACCCACCCAACATCTAGTGTGTCCACCTCACTCAAACAGTACGTCTTGCACTGCAACTTCCCTTGGACATTGAATTTATCTTGATCTTTGATCAATCAACGAGATTTCGTTGAACATTTTCATGGATATTATTTATGTTGTTCACAATCATTGTGCCTGTTTTGAGCTGTTTATAATTTTCTCTAGTTGTGATAAGCAAGGCCAAAACCAAGGATATTCCTTTGATAAACTAGTACAGATTCCAGAATCAATCCTTGCTGCCATTTCTTTTCTTGGAAACCGTTATTTCGTGTTCTATAGGCCCATTAATGCATCCTAAGAGAAGGACTCTAACACTTGGTTTAAGTGCCCATCCATGTGCATAATTTTCCCGGCCACCACTTTCAGGTGTATGAATGGTTTAATGTCCATTACATATTCATCGTCCATGGCAATGTTCATTATGGATCTAAAAATCATCATCGTATGTATTCGGTCATACTAAGTCATCTCCCATTTAATTGCCAGCTAAGGTTGAGGTGACAGGGATTTAGACCATTAATATAATTTGAATACGATGGGTATATAATTTGAATTTTTGAAAATGAGAGGGAGAATTTATAACATTAATTTATTTATTTAAAAATTTGAATTTAAGCGGACGCTTATTTGGACGATCTGTGAATACATAGCAGTTCTTACATGTCATTTTGCGCCTGGGTGTCCCGTGAGTAAATTTGGAGAGAAGTTGGAAGAATGGGAAAAACATCAAAGGTCGGCGGTTCGAGTCATCAGTTCTTCGTTCACTAAAATTCTCTCATCTGTCGAAGCCCGCCCTGAGATTAAAGCGCTCTGCGATAAATCCAACGGTGATAGCCTAAAAAATTACATAATCAACAACATTGATGAGTTTGAAACCCTTCAGAAGGAATTGCGGTGAAGTTGGTGATAAAGGCTCTCGAGAGCTATGATTTTGTAGAGTGCGGCTTGAATCACATAGAGGAGAGGAGGCCCCAAATTTCTATAAACAGAAAAGCTCACATCTTACTCTTAGATTTCATTTTCCTAGTTTTTGGTAATGATGACAGCCCTGTTGTTCAATCAGATGTAAAGGATTCGAGCCGGAAGATTGCCAAGGCTTGGAGAAAAGAAATTAAATTTGAGAAGTATTATATGGTTCCCACCGGTAAGGGGGATCTTAGGGCCTTCCTGAAGCTCTTGGCCTCGTTTAGAATCGCAACATATTACCCGAGGGATGAGCTTTGGGGGTTACTGTTTGCTATTTCAAGCAGCGAGCAAACTCCTGCTTTGGGGGTTACCCACATATTGCCATGTTGTCTCGTTACGTGTGGCCAATGCACAAATATCGGTTCCTCCTGATCGAGTGTTCATATCTCAAAGAGAATATTGTCGCTTTGCATTTGGGTTCGTCTGTTTGAGATTTCGATTAGGGATTTTGCTTAAGATTTCGGCTTTTCCGCATCAATTAGCAGTAACAGATGTTGTGTGCCTTGATAAAGAATGGCAGGTGTCGTTAACTACGCATCTGCAGCTCTCTCGGTTGTTGCAATGATAATGATGGGAGCAGCAACAACAACAAATGTATCTGCACCATATCCCAGTCCGAAACATGGAGGTGGGCTCTGCTTCAATGGCCATCGTTCCCTCTTTAATCGGTGCTCTCATGGCATCATCTTGGCCTCTCGATTTTACTGAGATATATTGCGGCTGCTTCTTGGTGTCAGTAATGGCCACAAAAGATCATAAGGAGGCGGACATTATGGTCTGGAGGTTATTCTTTTGTGGAAGAGAGACACTATTTTGTATGAGGTGCATTTATTTATTCATGTGTGTTTAACCATTTCAGTGATAAAGCGATATTTCACAGTCCTATTGTATGTTGATAATAACATTGATTAGATTTGAGAGAATGATAGAATTTAACATATTGTAATAGCATTGGAGGATTTATGGTTTCTGTTGTGCTACCGTTTTATTTGTAAATTTCTTCGAACAACATCATAGCATTGCGGATTTAGGGTTTTTTGTTATGTTAGCGTGTTATTTGTAAATTTTTTGGAACAATATCATATTATTTGTGTACTACTTTCAACTAGTTCAAATTCAAATTCCATATAGAGCATAGCTGATTTGTAATCCATATTTATATCAAATGTATCTCATACATAAAATTAAATAAATAATTGAGTGTGTTTTACAACCATTTCCATTGGTTTGAGCGCAATTAAAAGTGTAACATATGAATGTGTAAATAACGTTGAGGAAGAGTTTATTTCACATCGACGCTATGCATATTCATACAAAATATTGAAAAAGAAAAGAAAATTAAATTCCCTTTTATATCCTCGTCATAAATTGCATATTATCTCTATAACGTGACAAATCCAATATGGTAATCCCAATGTAAAAGGTAAGAGTTGCTAACTAATTCACAATGTCACCTTGGAGGGAAAACTCCAGTGTGAAGACTCGAGTGTGAGCGTTTATTTTTATGGCATTTTGGTATGTAAAGAACAAAAAATTAATTATACAAGTCCAATTACACTTAATTATGTATTTAAGTAGTGTAAAATAAGTAAAAAAAAAAAATTAGAGAGTTGATTTTGGGAAAAAAAATACAATTAATTTTTCTCTCTTATTCATTGAGCTATGGAAAAGGAGATGTGATAATACCCATGACCACACACCAATAATGCTCTTATCTAATTTCAACTGTTTTGATTATTTCAGAAATCATATTTGATTTCTGGTTACCTTACTCATAAGCATAAACATTATATCTCATTATTGTCGTGAAACAAGGAAACTTGATATAATTATGGCATATTGGAAATAAAATATGATTCTTGGTTACCTTACTCATAAGCATAAGCATTATATCTCATTATTGTCATGAAAGAAGGAAACTTGATATACTTATGGCATAAACAATTAGGTCACATAGAAAAAAGGTCTTAAAAATCCTTGTTGAGAAAACTCTACTTCCATGTTTGAAATTCTATGAACTTTACCTTTGTGAGCTTTATATATATATGGTAGGCAAGGAAGGGCTTCATCTTTTAGAGGTGGCCATGAAAAGAAACCAAATCTACTAGTATTGACACACTTTGATGTGTTTAAGTGTTCAATATAACATCATATATTTTCACATTCATATATGATACATCTTAAACATTTGACATATTTCAAAATTTTCAGGTTATTGTTCTTTCCTTTTTTTGTAGAGGAGTAAGATTCTCTTTAAGATGTCTTGGTATCACCTAGATATTTCATTAGATTTATTATAGATTGCAAAAATTTACACAAAAGTTGCTTCAATTTAAAACACATTTTACTCATCTCTAATTTCTTTAACTTTATTATAAATTGGAAACATTTACACTTAATTTTTTTCAATTTAAAATACATTTCACTCATAATACATTTCACTCATATCTAGGGCTAACCATGGAATGTTTTTTAATGATTACAAGCTTGAAACATTAAAATATTTAAAATGAATTTTAAATTTCTAACAATTTATCAATATTATTATATATAATTATAATAAATAAAGTTACTGAATAGTCTATTTAAAATTCATAAACCAATTAGAAACAAGTAACGAAAAATATTTATAAATTTGTAATTCATTCAGTTCTAACATCTAGTCTCGGTTTAAAGACAAACATAGAATATAAGATGGATTGGACATATAGGATGCCATGTCCATGTATTTTAACATAAATTATAAACAAGTAACTCATTACCCACCGACACCATTATCATATGTGCACCATATCTCTCATTCCTTGAAAATTAAACATGATACCTGGATATTGTGGCATTTGGGCAATTTCTCAAATCCCTCTCTCATCTCCCTGATCCAATTTGGGCCTCTCTATCTCCCATATAATAACACCACACAAATTCTATATGCATGAAGCTACAAGAACTTGTGACCCACAATTGAATAGGATGTCAATCCTGCATCTACCATCCACATCATCATCCTCATCCTCATAAAGTCTCGATTTGGATATTGAAACCCGCTATGTGCAACCTCATAGAAGTATGTTAAAATAAAAATAGAATATTTTCTAAACAGAAAAGAAATGTTGACAATAAAAAAACAAAAAAATATGCTATGAATATTTAATTAGTGGTCCGTATGACCTAATATAACTTCCATGTAAAGTAATTAGAAGTAAAAAATAAAAATAAAAAAAATATTTTAACACTTGGTATCAACTTCATAAATATCTATATATAGAAAAAAAATGTGCTTGATAAAATGGCGCAATTCACCTATTATGTAAAATGGCTCAATTCACCTATCTTCTATATATGCACATATCTTTCGTATATGCACAAACGGATATTCGCATATATGAAAGTTGCACATATACAAAATTTGTGCATATACGGAGGATGTGTAGTACACATTGGCTGAAATTGCACATGAATTATGTATTTGCACATCCTCTATATATGCATAACTTCTGTATATGTAGATTCTATCGTGTATGTATAGTTTATGTATATGTGCGTCCACCATATGTGCACAAATTCCATATATGTGCATATACGGAAGGTACACATACACATAGTTTGTGTGCTACTTGAATCTTCGTATATGCGCGTATATTCCATATATGTGCAACTTATGTATATAGATATATACGAAAGTTGTGCATATGAAAAAGATATGTGCATATATGGAAGTTGTGCATATACAGAAAGTATGTGATACAAAATATGTGCATATATCTAAGTTGTGCAGCTTTCATATATATACATTTTTCGTATATACACATTGTTGGCATTATAGTTTTAGAATTGGTGTCAAAAAACTCTTGGTATTGCCAATCATATGTTTGTGTGTTGAGTGCTTGGTGATGCATGATTGGTTGATGCTCTTGTCAGTTGGAAATGATGTCAACATACCTATGAATAGACCTACTGGAGATGACATGGTTACTAAGGAGATGGATTTAATACATGTTTAGTTAGTTGGAGATGTTGATGATGTAAGTGTCATAGATGCTTCTATGCTGCTATAGGAGATGGAGATGCAACTACATATCTTGGAGATGTTGAGGTTGCTTCTTGAGGAGATGGAGGTGTTGGTATTGGTTCTAAGGTTGACATAATAGGTCTTGCATGTCATTGACTTGTTCCTTGCATATTCATTAGTTGCACACTTATCTCAATGGCTTGGAGGAGTGTTCAAAGATTGATGAATATGGTCCAATAGGCGATAGAGGTTCTAGACTAAGGAACCGATTATTTTACTGAGTTTTAGCCCCAGTCGCATGTATGTTGAGTCAAAAGAGTGACTGAAAAGATATGGAAGTTGCGCATATACGGTGGAATCCACATATACAAAATTTGTGCATATATGGTAGATGCACATATACATAGGTTTTGCATATATGGAAGATGTGCTTATACATAATTCATGTGCAAATTCAACAACTGTATCTGTGCAACCTCCATATATGCACAACTTTTGTATATGTGCAACTTCCATATATGCGAATATCCATTTGTGCATATACAAAAGATGCACATATGCAAAAGTTGTGCTTAAACAAAGCTTGAAGTTATGCACAACTTTCGTATATGCACATATCTTCCGTTTATGCACAACTTTCGTATATGTACATATCTTTTGTATATGCGCAACTTCCATATACACACATATCTTTTGTATATGTGCAACTTTCATATATGCACATATATGGAAGTTACGCATATACGAAAGTTGTGCGCAAATTTCATAATATGCATATATGAAAACCTCCATATGTACACAAATTTTGCATATGTGCACATATTTTGTATATGCACAACTTCTGTATATGTGTATATCTTCCGGATATGAGATTATGTTTCGTATATGTTCATCTACCGTATATACACAACCTCCTTATATGCGCATATACGGAAAATGAGCATATACGAAAGTTGCTCATATACAAAATACATGTGCATATACGAAATATGTGCATCTACGGAAGTCGCACAACTTCTATACATGTGCATATTTTTTATCACATACCTTCTGTATATGTGCAACTTTTGTATATGCACATATCTTATGTATGTGTGCAATTTTTGTATATATGTATATATAGAAGTTGCACACGTACAAAATATGTGTGCATAATGGAAGCATTGCATATACAAAGGTTGAAGTTGTGCACATGCATGTGGATATACATAAGATATGCGCATATATTGAAGATATGCGCATATACAGAATACATGTGCATATACAAAAATTGCGCATATACAGAAGTCATACATATACAAAAGTTGCGCATATATGGAAGATATGTGCATATACAGATGTTGTGTATATACAAAAGTTGCACATATACGAAAGATATATGCGTATATATAGAAGTTGTGCATATACGAAAGATATGTGCATATATGAAATATGTGCATATATGGAAGTCACATAAATTTTTTATATGTGTATCTTTTGTATCACATATCTTCCATATATGCAAAGCTTATATATATGCACATATCTTCTATATATGTGCAACTTCCATATATGCGCATATAAGAAAGTGCATATACGGAAGTTGCACATACATTGAAATTGTGCATATATGGAAGATATGTGCATATACAAAAAATCTGTTCATATACAAAAATTGTGCATATAGAGAAGATTTACTTGCACATCTTGTATGAAATTCGTTGAATAGAATATACTTCTCTACTCTTTGAGCACTTAGTCACTTTCAATGCTATGGGCATTACTAATAATATAAGAGATGCCTATCCAAACTTTCCCTTTGTGTCTCTTAACATAGAAGTAATGCCTTCCATGTGAGACATGTAGATGGAATATCCTACATATAAAACATTTGGACCTATAGTTGACATCATAACATTGATTAAGATATTTATTTGATATTTGTTTGTTTAGGGAAAAAAACAAGCTTACTTAGTCTTAGGTCATGGTCATCAAGTTGTAATCCAATTCCAAATTGGACTGATTATCTCACTCTACGTATAAGAATGAAGTGAAATAACCACAAGCATTATCTCTTTCCAAGGACACGTCACTAATATCGAGAAATACACATATGAATGAAAAAAAGTTCCATGCATATTACAAATGTCATGCATTGAAGAATGATATGACACCCTTGGTCAAGTACATAGTTGGTTTGCCTACACTTAATTTCGAGAAAGGTTTTATGACTAATAAAAACAAGTTACACATAACATGATGGTAAAAAAAATTAGCTCCTAATAAATATTCAAGGGGTGTTAGAGTGCTTTTCTTGCCATCTATATCCAAAATGCACTAATTGGGACATTGCAGGCTAGATAATACTTGAAGTTCATCATCCATGGCATGTCTTATGGTAGATGGATCCACCATGTTGAGGATGGATCCAAACTACCTCTATGATATTTATGTGTGTGATGGGTTATATATTTTGTATTAATTCAAAGTTCCAACAAGATTTGAATTTTCACACCCATATTTTACATTTTGAATTTTCCCACCCACTCGGTTAACTATCAACTTCCTTACCTTCTTTGTTTTTATGACCTAGGGTAGGTATTATAGTGGAGATTTAAATAAGATGTTGTAATGAAACATTTAATTAAAAAAATAGTATTAATAAAGCATAATACCGCTCAATTAAAAAGGAAACAATAATAATAATAATAATAAGTCTGAAGTCAATTTCTTATATTGAAATTTTATTTTTATTAATAAAGGTATAAACAAATTCTTTTAAAAAATTCCTAAAATACATATAGAATTGAAATAATAATAATAATAAATCTTCAAGTGTTAGCGCAAATGGTCGAGTTCTTGTTTCCAATGCAACCCCCTAATGGTTCAAGGGGCCAATTCTTCTTGATGCCCAAGGTTAGTCTTTGTTAATAAGTCTGCAAGAAGTCATCCATAATAATGATTCATATTTATAATCATGATAATTCAAAACTTGATGTTTAGATTTAGTTAGTAACTGTATAAAAATGCTATATGGTACAATATATAATTTTTATAAACTTTATATATATATCCAATGCCAAGAAAATTCCAAAGCATCTAAAATATGTACTAAATAATATCGGCAAATACTATAGTAATATTTGGACAAATATAATTTTATTAATATACCAAACTTTTCTTGACTTTGAGGGAGTGTATAATTTTTTGGGCTACAAGGATTCCATCCATAATCTGTCGACCTCCCACAAAACCTGTTTGCAAAGAGACATGCTCATAATCAACTAGTTTTGACCAAATTCCTCCTTGGTTATTCAAATTGATGGACTTTGGCAAGGACTGGGAAATATTTTGATATATGCAAAGACGAGCATACGACATGTTTTGACCTCATTTAGTGACTTCAAAGACTTTGATTAACTTCCCCAGTACATTCTCAATACTCTCCAATATTTTTGGGATCCAAAAATCAACGATTAGGGAGTGCAATCTTATCCAAATAGGTGTTGACTGAAATTCCTCTTTATCAGGGTTGAAACATCATTCCCAGTGTCGAATGTAAAAACCTGCATTATTGAAAAAATAAGCCCCCCCTTCAAAGATTCGAGCCTTGTCTTCAAAGATGAAAAAATCGCTGTGAAGAAGCCTTTAGGCCACTGACAAAGATCAATATCACCCTTCAGTTTCCATTTCTGTGAAATCCACCGCTCTAGCTCTCTTTTTGTAGGCTAACCTCCTATAAACTTATAGATAAAGGCATGATATTTCAGCCTTTTCTGATGGTCCTCCAAGCATTGTGGTGGGATGGCGAAAGTTGGATTCTAAGGAGATTTAGGGATACATCTACCTTGGATACTTGCTTTCCATTTTGCCCCTAAAATCAACATTTACAAGGAATTTACTTTTGTCTTCTTTGCTTTGTTCTACCTTGCCACAGATCCAAATACAATATTGTTGAATGAGGGGGAGGCGGAACTTGGTCCCCATTTCAGAACACTGACAGTATGCTTGTAACGACCCAACCCGAATTATATGGAACATAGAAATATTAGCATGCATATGAGACCTGCATATGATAGCTACATATGCATGTATCACGTGTACGACACTAGTACATGCACTAATAAATTATGAAAAGAAACTTGGTGTAGAGTAATGAGTGAATTATTGAAGTATTGAGTAAATCCCTAACTCACCATAATATAATGAATGTATTAGTTATATCTACCATTATCATAATATAAACTAATACTGTGTTCAAAGAAAATTAAAAGCAATGACTTATGCAAATAGATGATAATATTTTAATAAAGCTAAGATATTTATTAAATAATAATAGTTTAATAAAACCAAGATATTTATTAAATAATAATATTTTAATAAATCCAAGATATTTATTAAATAATAATATTTTAATAAATCTAAGATATTTATTAAATAATAATATTTTAATAAAACTGAGATATTTTAGAAATCAAAGATATTTATTAAAAGATGATATTTTAATAAAGATCTGGAATGGAGTTTGTGTATAAAAGGAGAAGAGGGGTAAACTTGATGGGCATGGGTAGTGAATGAGAAAACTGACCCGGATGCTGTAAGAGGAGTTCTAACTGCGTGATACATGAGCAGTGAGTTCTAGAGTTCTATAGCAAAGTCATGGAGTGATCTTTATTGTTATTGGAGTTTTGGGCACGGGGGCCAGAAGGCTTGTCTTCTATCTGGGGACCGGAGAGGTTGACCTCAGATAGGGTGGGAGGAAAACGATGGTTTGGTGACGGGAGCTGGAGCCATGATAGATCAAGAACATTTTCAAACACGGTTCCAGGTAATTATTAATTAGTCAATTGATATATATTATGTTTCAAAAATCCCACTCTAAATTTGGTAGTATGAATGTTGTGAATGATTCTAATTTTGAAAATTAAGGGCTTTACACTTATGAATTTTGTTAAGGATGGTTAAATTGTGAAATTATGGTCTTTACAATGCCAGAGACTATATAAAACCCTAAGTACTGGACTTCAAGGGTTAAAATGGTGATTGCAAAAATAGGGTCACGATAGAATTCATTCCAGTGTGCTTCAAGATCATAAAAATGTTTTATATTACAAAATTTAAGTGAATAAAATTACATTGGGTTATTGATGCTTCTCAACTTTGGGCACATCTCCAATTAAGGTAGATCAATACTAGTTTTACCTTTAAATTATTATTTTATATTGTTTTGAATATTTTTAATTTTATAATATGTTATTTCAAATAATTATATTAATTAAAACTAGAACTTAGTGTAGAAGTAGTTTATAGAGAAAGTAGTGTGATAAGCAGTTGAAAGGTTCGACATTTTTTGTGAACACTTCACTCATCATGAAAGACTTTTGGAATGGTGTTGTCTAAACATGCTACATATCCAATTAAGATATATTTCTACTAGTTTTATTTTTAAAATTTTATTTTATATTGTTTTAACTTTGGGTACATCTCCAATTCTAATACCCCTAGGTTCATGTGAATTTTCTTTTAGCTGCTGAAATATTTTGAGTAATGGCAAGGAAGCCAAAATTTACTTTGTGGAATAATAATGACGTTGTAATTAATATATTTTTGACTAATATTAATGAAATCACCTTGAAGGATTAACTTGGAAAAGTACATATAATTAGTGAGATCATTATTCCAATTTGGAATCCAATGTCAATGGATAGGATGGAAATAAAAACTTTCCCAAACTACTTCTAAAAAACCTTATGAGTTAATTTATTTGATGAATTAGATTGGGAGATAAAAATATAATAAAATCACCCAATGTGGGGGAAACAATAGTGCAGGGGAAAATGCAGGGTTTAAATGAAAAGAAATATACTTTTGTAATAAAAGCCTAGGCTATGGGAATAATCATACCCTAGAAAAATGGGACGCCATTTAAGAAAGCCTGCAAGGGAAAACAAGGATAAAATACCTTTCCCAAGAAGACAAGAGGTTTTTGATATTTGGGGAAAATATATCTTAGCATGGGGTAGGACCAAAGGTGTTGGTTCATGGTTGGGTGACAAACTATTCTTTCCAATTTAATTCGGCTATGTTGACCAGCGAATCTTGAATTTGTGATAATATGTGTTCTAGAAGCCTCTAACCCGTTATTATTGTGTAATGTTATAGTTCATGTTAAAGATGATTAAGGAATTGATATGACATTGACTTTTATATGGTACATTATTTTCTATGTTAACATGATAGAAAGTTAGGCGCCTACATTGAAAGTGGAAATTATGTGGCACTATGTAAATGTTTAATAGTGAAGTTGTAGTAAGTCAATTGCTCAGATTAAATATTGAAATTTTGACCGTTAACTATAATGTCAAAAAGAATATGCATAGTTAAAATTTAATGGATAAATAGACGAGAGATATTTGTTCAGGTCTTCTGGTCTCAACCAGATTAATACTTGGTCTTTGCCTTATCGTATTTTATTAGTGTTCATATAATATTACTACCAGAGATTGTTTTCACACCATGATTCTATATGATGTTCTGGATGGTGAGAAACATGTGTTAATTATAACTATTGTAAGTAATTTCTATTTTGCCAAGGACGCTATCAATATGAACCCTGGGAATATCGATTTAAATTCTAGTCTAAGGGAATGCTCGGAAAATATATGGGTAAACTCAGAAAAGTGTGAGTGACTTCACTTAAATAAAATGGTATAGGGGTTTCATTTATATGGGACAATCGTTCTCTGATATTATTCCCTTACCTAGGACTCAGTCTATGAAATAAGGATATCGCTTTACCTAATCTTGGTCACGATTACCCTTAAGAAGTTATATAAATCGCAATTGTAGCACTAGGGTGCTAGTAATGAGGGAGGGTTAAGTCAAACTTACCCATTAATCACCTGTACCCACGACAGAATACAGTGACGGATAAGGATTATGATGATACATAATTGAATGGGTTACTGTTGGTCATCAAAATATGATGACAAGTAGCTTAACTATGAAACACATAATTAGATTACGATAGCATTTTTTAGGACTGATATAATCGTTGAAGACTAAATTCTATGCCAGTTACTGTTTTCAGTATTACAACTACAAAATATCCACACATAAATACAATGTACAAGGGGTGCAGGAAAACAAGATCAGACCCCTGGAATATTGTTGAATCCTACAACCATAATTTAACTGTATAATGCTATGGAAAATTAAACAAATCAAATCGTTCATATATATCTAAAGTATTATGATGATACGTAATTGAATGGGTTACTACTGGTCATCGAAATATGATGACAAGTAACCTAACTATGAAACACATAATTAGATGTCAATTGGAGGTACATGACACCAATTAAGATAGATCAATACTAGTTTTATTTTTAAATTATTATTTTATATTGTTTTGAATATTTTTAATTTTATATTGTGTTATTTTAAGTAACTAATTAATTAAAAAAAAATTAGTGTAGAAGTAGTTTGGAGTAAGTAGTGTGATGAGGAGTTGAAATGTTCAACTTTTTTGGTGAACACTTCACCCATCATCAAATACTTTTGGAATGGTTTTGTCTAAACATGTTACATCTTAGAGTTTTTGGAATTTTCTTTGGTGAAATCTTAACTTTTATTGTTCAAAATGAAATTTTGAGTGCATATATGGATTTGACACCTTGAAAAACCCTTTTAGTGAACACTTCACCCATCATCAAATACTTTTGGAATGGTGTTGTCTAAACATGTTACATCTTAGAGTTTTTGGAATTTTCTTGGGTCAAATCTTAACTTTTGTTGTTCAAAATGAAATTTTGAGTGCATATATGGATTTGACACCTTGAAAAACCCCTAGGGCACTCAGATTGTAGAGAGTTTACAACTCAAATTTGTGCTTCCAATAAATTCTTGCCCAATTCTCTAAAAAATAGACAAAATTTTGCCACAATACCCTCCCAAACTAGAACAAATAGACTTCTTTTTTAAAATTATCATACTCATTTTAGATTTGACCTCACCAAACAATTTGGCCCATCATGAATCCCTAATTATTTATTTTGAAGATTTGGTACTCATTTTTAAATTTCAGGTGGCATTTATTTTTTAGATCTCAATGTGTTGAATCAAATAAATATGGCCTAATATAAAAATGAGACCATAATTGTTTAGTAAAAAACATTTAAATTTACAAATAATTACATAATCTCTAAAAATTTTCCTTATCCAATATAAAACCCAAAAAATATCCCAAATTTAAAATATTTTTATATTTTTTGTTTTCTCAAATTTAATAATACATTTTGAAATCATTAAACTTTTCATCAAAATTATAAAAAAACCAATTTTTTATTTTTATTTTATATTATTATATCAAATAATTCACATTTATCTGACTAAAAAAAAGTGTTTTTTTAAAGAATTAATATAATATATAATGATAAAAATCTGCATATATTTTTTCTAAATATTTAATTATTAAAATAAAATAAACTTTATAAATATTTAAAATTAATAGATTTTAATTAAATCAAAGAGAAAATGGTTGGTGAACATTTTATTTTCAAAAATTACCAATATTCCAAAAATTATAAATTATATATTTAAAAAAATAATCTAAATTTAAAAGAAAATTTGATGAATAATTTCACAACCTACAACAATTCATACCATATTTACGAATCCAATTTCATGGCTCCCAAACACTGAAGACTTATCACTTATCGGTGAATTAACTATTCACAAATAATTTTCCAGTTCCATGGCCATCAATCCATCAAAGTTTGGAAAGGTTGTTCCACTCTAGAACATATAGACGAACCCGGCCATGACAGGCTAGGTGTTTAACAAATGTTTGGGATGGTGATCGATTGGTTCTGGTCTGAGTGGCAATCAATTTTATGCTTCAAAGCTCAATCAAACTAGCAATGAACATAACGCTTTTGGAAAGGAAGGATACACTTGTAGGTAACTATAAATATAGAAAATATATCGGTGGGAAACTGGATATTTACAAGAAATAATACACCAACAAGTTAATCACTTAATGCACATTAGGCTTAATGGCTTAATTCACATACACTGTTCGAATCGTGGGGGCCAATTCCTCTTCGCCAATGCACAACCTAAGCTTATCAAAGGATTCTCTATCTCGTGTTTGTTGATCAACCTATCGTAATTTTTTTCCAAGGTCGAGAAAAACCTCCTCAGTTCCTCTCGCCCGACGTCGTTTTCTGACGCCCCTTCGTCTGAGTTTTGTGCCATTGTTAGAGCCTTTTCATAGGGCGATAAGTCAAACCAGAGCTTGAAATTCTTGCAAAACAAAGAAGTGAATAAAAGTGGTAGAGAAAATGGGTTCTCTGGTCTAAGCTCACCGTTTCAATATCAACTAAAAATTTCAAAAATTGTTTGATTTCCTTAAACCTACATCCACGAAACCCATCGAAACACAGTCAAGAAATATTATTGCAGAGACATGTAACAAACGGACTGCACCACACAACACAACGTTGAAATTCGCTTATGAGAGAACCTTCATCATCATTCCACACGCCACATTCCATAGATATTTACACGTGAAATTCCTAGAACTTGGAGTGGTTACACTTGAAGAGACCGACATTCCCCCTAGACTAGGAGACTCAGAAATAGAAATCAAGAAGACTCTATTGTTATATACTTCACTTCCCAAAAGAGGAGTGGGATCAACGAGAGATTGCACTGGCTCGACCACTTCATCAACCAATGGTTGGGTCAATTGTTAAGAAACCATAATAGGTTCAAGAGTAGAAGAACCTACAGAGTCAGACCACAACCTTTGTACCACACAAATATCAAGGCACAAATGAGGAAGATGATCTCCCTTGCATATCTCACAAGGGAAATTAGGCTTTAATCTTTTACGCCTAGGTTTCTGATCAACGTTAACGCCCCCAGCATGACTAACAACGGCTAGTGGAGGGTGTCCAACATGACTTGCAAAGGTTAGAGACTCTTTCCTAAGAGAGAGAGGACTTGTGCCCTCATCTTGACTCACAAAAGCAGGTGAGTCATCAACAACATTACTCACAGGGGTAGGTGACGCATTACTAGTATGGTTTCCAGTGACTAGAAGTATGCCCCCAACATGGCTTGCAGTGGCTGAAGGCTCATCTCCAACATGACCAACAGAGGTTGTTGATGATTAATGGAGAGAACTCTTCTTCTTCTTATTCCTCCTCTTTATCTTCTTTTTATATTTCTTTTTAATTGAGTGGCACTGCTCTCGTCTGGTGGGAGAGAAAGCTTAAAAAAGGTAGTATACATTTGGGTAATCTATATTCCTCTTGGTCTGATTTTATTTATGCATTGAAAGATAAATTCTATCGTTTGGGCTTTTGACAAAAGGCTTTAATGGAATGGACATATTTGAGGCAAGGCAAGGGCCAAAGTGTGCAAAGTTTCACAAAGGAATTTAGGAAATAAGCTTTAAACTTGGCCATTCCATTAGATTCACCTGATACTGTAACAAAGTATATTGGCGTACTATGTAGTTATATCAAGCGTTCTTTATTGTAGTTTGAAACTACTACTATTGATGCAGCCAATGTGAAGGCCATCCATATTGAAAGAAGGGGTAAACATGACACGAGGGATCATCCCAAGAAATCATCATCTGTGGCATTGTGTCGGGGACTCCATATTTGTATGACAAGAAAACAATTTTCTTCCTACATGAAAACAAATACAATCTCACGAAAGATGAGGTGGAGTATATTGTCAAGGATCATCATGTGAATATCAATGAAAATATTGTTAGCGTAGGTCAGATGAAGAGGTTGATCAACTTCAGCAAAGGTTTCATTCTCATGGTTGTGAGAGCAAAGGATGCAAAAGCATATGAAAATTTCCAAGATTGTGACCTCGTTCAAAAGAAATAATTATATGATATTGTTTCTAACTATTGTGGGGGTTTTCAGGAACCAAGTGGGTTACCTTCAGGAACAAAGTGTACACTTTATCACTTATAGGATTGTCAATAAGACATTATACAATGAGGATATGCACTCTACAATGGATAATTTGTTCCAAATTAGAGAACAAGTAAAGAAAACCTTTGCCAATAGTCTTGTTTAATTTTCATATCCAATCCAATCTTGGCTCTAAATCTTAGATATAACAATGGTTGTGATTGTGAACTCTTGAATATCCAAATCTGAATAGTTTTTGGTGTCTGTACAGGGACACTAAATTATAAGTCACAAAGAAATGTGGGATCAAGTTTGTGATATTTGGAAAGTGTTTCTATGAACTTGGATGTGATTGGATGTTTTTGAGATATCTTTTTGGATTCCATATCTCTAGCATTGAATTTTTGAAAGGAAAGTAAACAAACAATTATTGTAATATGGTATTGAGATGCAATCTTTTCAAGGTGAGAAAATAATATAGATTAATTAAGGTGCAATCCAGATGCATTTTTCTTATAGAAAGAAAGCAAATTTTTATTTTTTAAGCATAAGAAACAATGATATTATGAACATGATTAATCAAATCCAACAATAAGTTTCTATTTTTAGTTGCGAAATCAAAATCCAAGGACAATTTTTGATACAACCATTTCTTGTTGAGATGGAAACTTGTTTGTTGGAGAGTGAATAAAAAAAGTCAATCTAGGACCTCTTGGATTAGGTAGCCATCAAGGTGAGCCTTAGTTTCTCTTCTTTCTTACCTTCAATATGCTCAAATTGTGATTTTTGTGAATATGGAAGTAGTGAAAGTGTTAGTTTAAAGCTTCTCTTTCATTTAATTGAAACATTTTCCACCCTTACTTTAGTCATCACTTCATTAATTAGTTAAAATTATGAAAGCATAAGTGAAGTTATAATAAAAAAATTAATGTTGTCTATGTTGAAATATTGTAACATCATATTATTATGTATAATTGTGCATACACAGCTTGCAAATTCATAAATCACAACAATAATATTGCATGCACAAATTTAATCTATTGTTATGTATTAATAAATAATATTTAATATTAAAATGACATATCAACTAATATCCATACATAGAACTAATATGCTTTAATGCTCAACTTGTTTTACACATAGTCTTATTTATTATTTTCCTTGAATTTGAATAAATACATAATTTGAAGTCATATGTTCACACTCTTTTATTTATCTCAACCAAAATGTTTGACTAATGAAAGAGTGAACACTATGACTCAAAAAAACAAAATGCTACTATTTATATATATGGGTTGCCACATCTCCTCTCTCATATCTCCTCTCTCATAGTAAAAAATCATGGAAATATAAAACATGATTGAAGACAAATGATTGTTTGATTAAACATCTTTCTTGGTTTCTAAATACAATTCCACGTTTGTCCTTTTTGAAATTTATTTTGGGTGGTGTGAAAAATACCATGCTTCTTATAGATTCTATGATTCTTCTAAGAAAAGTTAGAAATCATTTATAAATGGCTTAAAAATTTATCAAAAATAATAAAACACGCATAATTTAAAATTGAACAAAATATTAAGCATGTCAATTTATCTTACATGTTTAATTACATTTATTCATTCAAGTAAATTATCCAAATCACTTCTAATATTAATAGTGTCCTTTAACTATTAATAATTAGAACAAGTCAAAATACATCATATTATTGAAAATTTTGTCATTAAAATTTTACGTAATTAGAAATTTATACTAACAACTACATTCATAAAGTAGTATATAAATTTACTTCATACATAATAATCAAATATATCAATCCTTATTCCATAATTTTCATCCAAAATTAAATATTCATCTTTAATTACTATAACTCAACCAAAATAAAATTACCTTGAAATCTATTACTGATAGGCTTTAGCCCACTCGGAAGAACTAATGTTCAACTAAATTCAAATGAATAAATTAATGTAAAAATTCAAATTAACTGCCCTCGATTTCAATTTCAAATTCAAATTGTAAAGCCATCTTAATAGTATTACATACAATGCATTTGTTTAAATTGCTGTCACCTCAACTTGCGCTGGCAATTAACTAGGAGATGACTTTTTGGACCGAATCCCAGCCACCACTACAGTTGATGATAATAATTTAGATCCATCATGCACATGGTGGATCATATTGCATAAGCCATGGATGATGAATGTTAATCCATTACCATTAGGTGGAAAGTCGGAAAGAATTGGCCGGAAAAATTATGCACACTTTTGACGTTTTATATCAGTAATCAGACTTGTACTCCTTACAGTGTATTAAATCGAGTAGTCTTTAGTACGACTTTTTAATGGAAAGTCGGAAAGAATTGGCCGGAAAAATTATGCAAACTTTTGACGTTTTATATCAGTGGTCAGACTTGTACTCCTTACAGTGTATTAAATCGAGTAGTCTTTAGTACGAATTTTTGAAGGCTTTTACGGTGACTTTTTACGGTGTAATTTCTCTAAATTCCCATAGGAATTTATTGAAAATAGAAGTTTGATTGCTAACTTTGCACAATCGAAGTGTCTTAGAGGTTTTTGAGGGTGCTGAATCCATATATAGAGTCAAAAAAACTAGTTTGTGTTAGAAATTAATGGAGAAAGTTAAGTTAGGATAGGGTTGAGATTCTAATTCTAGATCTCAGATCCTAATATTCAGGGAGTGGTTCAAACCACCCATTTGTGAGAAAGCCTATATATACTAGGTTGTTCTCTTGATTCATGTATTAGATTATTTGAGTGTGTTTGCACACTCTCCAGGTTCTCCCCTGGAGAGCCATTTCATTAATTTTATCATGGTATCGGATCTTCAGGTCGAAGCTAAGTGGACCTGTGTTTTATAAAGATATGAGGACGTGAGGTTCCGTGGAGGATTGTTGCGGTTGCGTGTTGAGAAGCGATCTGCATGAAGAGAGCTCGGAATGCAGTGTGAATCTGTTGTGTTGTTAACAACGTGCTGCGGAGATCGATTATAGAGTTTGTGCCTGCGGAAATCGATACTAGGGTTCGAGCCTTTGCTGCTAGGACGAAGAGGCTGGCTGCTGAACGCTGCCAAGGCACAAGAAGGGAGCCCACACGTTTTGGCTGTGCAAATAAGAAAGGAGGAGTGCAGCACAGATCTGCCTAGATTTTCGGCTCCAGAATCTGGTATATCTGCCCAATTCTCCGTGTTTCTTTTTTGTGAACTCTGTGCCAATATCGTTGCTGCTAGTTCCGTGAGCAGAGCCACCGAGTTCAAGAGATAAGTTACAATGACCTGTGTAATGCTGCATTCGGCAGGAAAAACTGTATTGCTGTCACGTTTTGTGGGTCTAAAATTCGTGGACTGCGTCACCGGTGAGCTCCCAAGCAGAGAAGAACGCTGCTGCTGTATGAGAAAGAGCCGAGATTGGTGATGACTACCAAAGAATTTTTCGGTTTCTTGCGACTCTGCAGAAATGCAACCACTGCCCAGAATGTCTGTGATGAGTGCTGCTAGTTGTGAAACAATGGTAATTGGTTGAATTCAAGAATCAATAATTTCTCGCGTGTTTTTTTCACAATTTTTTCAGTGTCTGCTGCTAAAGCAAAGTCAAGCAAATCAACCAATTTTTTCATGCGGAATCAAACCAATCGTTTGGCGAACGATGGTCAGAGTTATTTTTTTGTACGAAGAAGGCAGAGAGGCCTTTGAAACTGTTGCGCCAATTTCCAAAAGTGAAACATTTCTTTTACATTACGTGAACTTCACTTAAAGGAATTTTTTTAATATAAGCATTTTTTTAAAAAGAACATGAATTCTTTTTTATATAAAGAGAATTTTTCATGATTCTTTTATGAGTGGAGATTTTTTTTTAATGAAGTTCTTAAAATGAGTGTTTTTTTTTTTTTTTTCAAAAAAGGCTCTTTCAATTAAAGAGTGTTCTTCCTTTACTTAAAGGATTTTGTAGAGCAGATCAGTGTTTCCATGAGCAGGTGCGTGGATTGCAGTGGGATTTTATTTTTATTTTTTGGGCAGTGTTTTTGCTTTGAACCTGTTGCGTAAGGTTGTTTGGGCTGCGATGCATCAGAATTAGACATTGATAGCGTTGTCAGTTTGTTGAGAGGTCATTTGCTGCTCATTGCAAGAGCTGAGGGCACTAAGCCCTGCGTGGCATAGAAACCACAGTCTACAAGGTTCTACTATTGAAGAGCTGCCAAAGGGAGGATTCCTGCCTGCATGGTAACGAGGTTGTTGGAGCTCATAAGAGCACTGAGTGAAGTCGAAATCTGGAAGCAAGATAAAACCAGATAAGCTGGACCTTTTAACAACATGTCTATATTCTTAGATATTTTTTATTCTGATGATGATGATGATGATATTCTCATGTTGGCATTTGGAGGCTTTAGCATGAGTAGTATTTTTAAGTCTGGAATTTTTTGAGAAAAACAATGTGGTTCTGTTGATGACCACGAGAAACAAGAGGCACAATCCGTTGTGCAAGATCCTAATATTGAAGAGTCACAAGTTGATCTTCAGGAAGAATGTAAAGATGAACAAAGTGTTGAAGATCAATTTGATGAGCCACATGAAGCTGATGGCGAAGACGTGGCAGAAGAAGACAGAGCTGGAGAGAATTTAAAATGTGATAATCTCATCAATATTTATGTGTGTGCAGATGACAACACTGCTGAAATTTACATGGGTGACACCAGAGATGGTGAGAGAAAACAATTTTCTATTAAGCCTATCATAACTTTCAAAAGGGCGAAGATAAGCATTCAAGCTTTCCATCACTGGGGAAGAAATGAGGCAAAGATACATCACTATCTTAGGGCAAAGAAAGTGAAGATGAAGCCTCATCCTCAAATGAACAAGCACAGATCTCATGCAAAGAATACTAAGATGAAAACTTTGTTAGCAAGTTTTTTTTTATGTCCTTTACCATTGTAAGCCTAGCTGAGACTAGACCGGCATGCATATGTTATCATATGTTATTGTTCTGTACCCTTTCTCCATTAAGGGAGAGTGTTAGAAATTAATGGAGAAAGTTAAGTTAGGATAGGATTGAGATTTTAATTATAGATCTTAGATTCTAATATTCAGGGAGTGGTTCAAACCACCCATTTGTGAGAAAGCCTATATATACTAGGTTGTTCTCTTGATTCATGTATTAGATTATTTGAGTGTGTTTGTACACTCTCCAGGTTCTCACCTGGAGAGCCATTTGATCAATTTTATCAGTTTGAATAACAAAAACCAAGATTTTACCTCAAAAAATTTCACCCTGAAACTTCAAAAAATTGCACTAAAGACAACTCCGTATTAAATAGTGCATAGCCTTAAATAAGGCTTTCCGCTTTTCTTTCCTTCACTCGTTACCTGCAAAAATATGGCATCCGAAAGTTCTTGTTCCTGGACCAACTCTGTGAAGACGTTCCTCAAGTCCAACAAGGATACACGTTGAACTCTTCCATAAAGTCTCTGGTATTCATCTGCAACTGTTTCAATTCCCTATATCCATTGTCGGATTCTAAGCAACTGGGTTATATTTGTAGCTGTTCTCTTTTCCTTTCCTGGCTTTTCAGAACTGGCTTGACTTGCTATCTGCAAATTGATAGATTCGAGGGATTTTGAAAGTTTCTTGTCATTTCAGAAAACCACAGCGTTTTCCGGACTTTCCAATAACCAGCCAGCACAGCACACTCACGATATCCTCAAAATTTTACTTACTAGCAAGCACACTCACGGTATCCTCAAAATTTTACTTAACGAAGATTGGATAAATATAAGTGAAATCCACACATTCAGCCTTTAACTTAATTTGGATATTCTGAAATACCTACTTTTAACGAAACCAAAGCAAATATTGTCAAATATGGTCAAATATGGCAGTCATGGCCTGAAATTCTTATTTCTGTTCTCGTATTTAAAATCGCTGAGATCTCTTGGCCAAATCTTTCATAATATCTTGGCCAGTTTCCAAATGGATAGATCAATGTTGTATGGATCTTTAATTATAATTTTATTTATTTTATATTAACAATCAAATTGTAGACCCATGTGTCACATTTATTTAAATCTCTAAAATTAATATAAAATTTGACTAGAAAATCACAAATACGTTAAAATAAATCAGTATGTGTTTTAGAAAACGGAATAAGATTATAAGCAAAAAGGCTGAGAAGAGGGCACGGCACTTCACAGCGGTTTTTAATTTCCCTCGTCAATTAACGAGCATCAACCATAAAATAACTACATAGAAATAACCTTACCCCACAAGCATGCACGGAGTGACTTTATAATTTTTATGTTATCAATAAACTAAAATTTTGATATTAGAAAGTGTGAAAAAAATAAATTTTATATTATAAAATATTATAAAATTTTTATATTTAAAAATTATAGTTAAAAATGAATAAAAAATTAGTATTAAAAGTTAGAATGGGTAAGTTATATATTAAAAAATTGTAAAAATTTTAAAATAGTTTTTTATTTGGATAATAGTTATTAGCAAATTGGATGATAGTTGTTTATTGCAATTGTTGCTATGAAATTTAGTTAAAGGGATGTATTTTCTATGATCACCACAAAGATTAATCTATACACTTATTGTTGAATAAATTTGGATTTGAAAGGGAAAGAGATTCATGTGTTGATTACTTGAAGCTTATTTTTAATATTCAATATCTCATTTTTTATATTAAACTTCAAGTGTGAATTTTTATTATTTATATTATTATATTTGACTTACACATTTTTCAAATTTGCAATACTAATAAATTGATGCATTTTTTCTTTCATTATTTTTGGATAATATTAAATAGACATAAAAAATTATTTTTGGATAATATTAAATAGACATAAAAAGTTAATGTTAGAAATAGGTAACCCAATATCATTCATTTCACTCAAAAAAAAAAAAAAAAAACTTGTTAGTCTTTATACGATGTATACTCTCAAATTTTTGGCGTATTTCATTTTACATTGATAATTTTTTTGTATATCTAATCCAATTTAAATTTGGTAATTTTCTCTACATTGATAATTTTTTTTTCTGTATGGAATCCAATTTAAATTTGGTAATTTTCTCTATTGAATCTAATTTGAATTTGGTTACTATGCTACTCATATTCATTCTATCTATGATAACATTCTTCATCGACCAATTTTTTCTGTATTTAAATTTGGTAATTTTCTCTATTGAATCCAATTTGAATTTGGTAATTTTCTCTATTGAATCCAATTTGAATTTGGTAACTATGCTACTCATTGTCTCATCGGGTTCTCTTCAAATCTTTCTATCTCCAAGGCCAATTTTTCCCTTGATAAAAGAGATACTCAACAGAGATATCCTCTAGGAAAGAGGATATCAACTAAGTGCATTTTCACTTTGAGATTTTTATAGGTATTCCACATCATTGTAAACAATTTGCAAATTCATTCTCATTTTGTTTGTTTTTTCTGGAAAAAAACATTATCAAATTGGTGGGTGCTATGGGTTCATTTGGTGCACTTGAACAGTTATATGGCATGATGTATGGAGAGAGAAAGACATGGTAGATAGAAGTCTATTCAAATAGGATTAGTCACTCTCCAACAATCATTCATATAAAAATTATCATATTATTATCATATTAATATTATGTTGAAGATTATTAATTTTTATTTATTTTCATGATTAATAGGAATTCTTAAAATATATATATATAGAGAGAGAGAGAGAGAGAGAAAGAGAGAGAGAGAGAGAGAGAGAGAGTATTAATTATGGAAGTGGATTGAAAGCCTAACTCTTTAAGGACCATAAACAAGGTAATTCCATGTGACATAGTAAGTTTTCATTACTGGTTTGACAACTAAATTATGATAGGCTTACCCACTATGTAAACAAAAAATATAGTATCAACTATTTATATAATTGTTTATGTATCAAAAAAATTTATAGAAAATTTGACATATTTTATTTCTTTTTAAATCTCCAAAAATTAATGTGAAGTTAAATTAATTAATAATATATCTCCATTATATAATTTCATTAAATCATAATGGTTTATTAAATCATTGTTTTCAATAATATATATTCATTTTATTGATATTTAATTTTGGCATATAAAATATTTATATACATTTTATTTATCATTATTGCATTGTAGTGACATCTATTTCATTTCTTTTTTGTATATTTATTTAAATTTTATTGCTTTTTGATGTGTATTTTGAAATTTATTTCAATATATAAATATGATTTACACTTTAACCTATTACATAATCTTTTTTAAATAAATGTGAAATTACTTTTGCATCATATTATTATTAAAATTAATGATACTTAATGAGCATGCATTGAAGTTAATGCACTTGATTGTTTTGAATTTCATTAACATTAAAATTAGTGAATTGAATTATTTTTACACCATATGGTTGTGCAAATTATTGTATCTAAATATTTTTCATCATTTCACTGTGAAAATCAAGACATTAAAACATTTAACATTATGTTTTCATCAATATTAATGGAAAGTATTGTTTACTTTGATTGTTGTTGACATTAATTTAACTTTATCATTTTACATTATTATATTATTTAAAGTTATGTTCTAAATTTTTGTTGTGGTGTGAACCATTGTTAATATCAATACAATATCAAATAATTTCACAAATCATCTTAAATTGTAATGTTATTGACATTAATATATTTCATAGTGAATCATTGTATGGTGTTTTTAAAATTAATGAGTTATATCTCTTTGGAGTTGTCTTTAGTGCGACTTTTTGGAGTTTCCCATGCCTAAATCCGGGAAAATTTTTTGAAGTGAAATCTTGATTTCTGTTATTTAAACTATTTTTTTTATATGGATTCAACACCCTTAAAAACCCATAGGGCACTTTTATTGTGCAATGTTACCCATCAAACTTCTATTTTCAATGAATTCCTTCCGGATTTTAGAGAATTAGACTGAAAAAATCCACCGGGAAAAGCCTTCAAAAAATTGCACTAAAAACAACTCGTATCTCTTTAACATTGTAAAAGCAAAATAAAATGGAATCAATACTTTAGAGTAGAAAACACACTTAATAAATAATTAAACTTGACTTTAAACAACTATTTTATTAAAAATATAACAACTACTTATAACTTGATGCTCTTTTATACTGTTATGATTTTAATAATAAACCTATCACATAGAATGAAAATGGAACATACCTTTAAAATTGGATAAATATTTAGCAATATATCAAAATTCTATTCAGAAGTTTTATGTTAATGTTTGTTATATTATTTTGGAAAATCAAAGTTGGATTATTATATTTATACCAACTAAGTTAAGAGTTTTATCAATATATATATATATATATAACAAATTTGTTTTGATGGTTTGAAACAACTTTGATGGTGTTGCTTATCAAGTTGTTCCCCCTTTTAAAAATAGCCAAATAATAAGGCATAGTGTACATGGTACATCTCTTGTGTCACATAAGGGATTTGAGCTAGCTCTTGAGTCATAGTGGCTACTTCAATATTTCCCAAGGCATATATCTTTATAGATACCTCGTAGTTTTAGTGTTTAGAATTTATTTCATGTCATTTTAAAAAATCCCAAAGAAATTGAACTCTTCTCTTCTCTATCTTCTTCCTGCAAAGATTACCATTGTTCTAGGACATTTATCTTAGTATAACACTCTTCTTAAATTTAACCTCTTGCTACATTGTTCAGAAGATATATAGAAACTCAAATATTGATTGTATTTTATTGTCCATATATTTAATTTTGTTATTGCTTTCCACATTCCACTCTTATTAACATTTCTTCAAGATTCCTTTAAAGTTATGGGTACAAATGATAATATACCTTATATCCCCATTACCATGCACATTCTTTTAGTACCTATTCCCACTGACACATTTTTGTTCATTTCCTTTGGAAATCGTATCTTGAAAAGTAGAAAAGCAACTGATAGATTTTAAAATATGGACTACCTACTCCTACCGACACATTTTTTCCATTTCCTTTGGAAATCGGATGTTGAAAAGTAGTAAAGCAAGCAATAGATTTTAAAATGTGGACCAACAAAATTGGAGAGGATTTTTACGCGGATTGTAACCTTCCAGCGCGGGCAACGCGCATATTGAGAACGATCCAGTTACATCGTCACAAACCCTAATTGGAAACCAAAACCCCATCATCATCAACAACTAAAATGATAACAAATCCTAATAAAAAAAACCAAAACTATATTATAAAAATCTATAATATAACCCATTCAAGACTGTTCTCTCCACCAATATCTCAAGAGAACAATTTGGCTTCTTAAGTGGCAGATCCATCCACGATGCGATTGCAATCGCCCAGGAGGTTGCTCACTCCATGCATTCTGCCAAGGAAGAAGCTTTAATCATGAAGGTCGACTTACATAAAGCTTATGATTCTGTGGACTGGGCTTTTATCAGGCTATTGCTTCTCAAGATCGGCTTTCCTATCCGGGTCATGCGATGGATTTTGTCTTGTGTCTCTAATGTTAGATTTTCGGTTATTATTAATGGCTATCCATCGCGTTTTTTCAAAGCAGGACGGGGGCTGAGGCAGGGGTGCGCCCTCTCTCCTCTGATCTTTATTCTGGTGATGGATGGATTTAGTAGACTTATGCATTTCGCTGAGCGGAGAGGATATATAAAGGGTTTTACCTTTTCAAACGCTGTCTCCACCTCTCATTCTTTATTTGTGGATGACTTGTTGCTCTTCGGATATCTGCGACGGAACCACTGGTTCTATATTCACATTATGTTCCAACGCTTCAAATGTGCTACAGGCCTCAGCATCAATTGTGGTAAGTCCTTCCTTTTGTATGATTTTGGTGATGTACAGGAGATTACTTTCATTGCCGAGTTCATGGGGATTTCAATGCGTCATTTATCAGATGGATTTAAATGCCTGGGCTTCTTTATAAAACCATGTGGTTACAAAAACAAAGATTGGTTATGGATCATTGATAGGTTAAGGGACAGGATCCAACGATGGAATCATCGATGGTTATCGATGGGTGGCAGGTATATTCTTATTCAATCAGTGCTTTCTTAGATGATTGTCTATTGGGCGCATCTTCTTTATATCCCTGCAGGTATTATCTCAAGGATTAACGGTATCATCTCAAATTTTCTATGGGGCGGGGCCAACCTCGACAAGAAATATCATCTCTGCAGCTTGAAGGATATCTGCAAGCCCAAGGGTCTTGACGGGTGGGGGATTCTCGATCCCGGGTTTTTTAATTGTGCGCTGTTATCTAAATCATTTTGGCGCGCAATCACATGTCCGGGCTTGTGGAACGATATTATAAAAGTCAAATATTTGTCGGAGAATGCATTACAATTGATTATCTGCAACTCTCTGCCCTTTCCTCGTTTCATTTCATGTATATGGCGTAGTTTCAGAAAGATTATCCCTCTAGTTTTTCCTCGGCTCAGTTGGAACTTTAGAGATGGCAGTAATATTCCCATTGGAACGGCTTCCATCCTTCAGCTGCCACCAGAATGCGGTCCATCTCTGCACCTTATACACGCTCTTGCTCATCAGGGATTTCATTTTTTCTCTCAGATTATTCAGTGTTGGTATCATTCTGCTCCTGTCATAAAGACAGCGGAACAAATCGACTTGGATGGTGCTGTGTCAGTTGAATGGAATTCTTTCCGGGACTCAATCCGCCGGGCTGGATTTAGCTACGCTACAGGAGGTGATCAAATTGTGTGGGGTGGTCCGATTCGAAATGGCTCTCCCATTGTTAGAGACATATACCAATCTATCATTGCATCGGTCCACTTTATGCAGAACTCTAGCTCGTTTAGAGTTTTTTGGAAAAGGAAAATTCCAAATAAAATCATTATTTTTGGATGGCTTTCTTGGAAGAATCGTGTCCTCACGTGGGACAATTTGAGGAGGAGGGGGCAACATGGTCCTGGTTGGTGTGTATTTTGTTTGGTGGCAGAAGAATCGATCACTCACATCTTTTTTTCTTGCCCCTTTGTTATTCACATATGGTGTCTTTCAGATTTTTCTTCCCGGATCCCTCATGGCGACCTGTGGACTTCATGTCCACAGCTATTATATGGGACAAATTGCGCAGTCCATTTCGATCTCTGCCATTCTTCTTCATTTGGGAGATATGGCTGGCTAGAAATAGACAGATTTTTGAACAAGTCCCCATTCAGATACATAAAATCTTTTACGCCATCATGTCATGGATGGATGATTCCCCACGTGAATCGCAGGAAATCATCGATGGTTCCCGTCGAATCAGACCTCATGTTATCTCCATTCCTGCTATTTACTTTGATGGTGCTGCTGTTAATGAATTCACCGGTTGTGGGGCTTGGATAAAGATCTCCGAACATGAACGTTTTCACATCCACTGGAATGGGGGTCCAGGATCCAACAACAAGGCTGAGATTATGGCATTGTGGGGTGGCTTGCTCATTGCTCTTGACCTCCAGATTCAGGTTGCTGGTATATATGGAGACTCTAAATTGGTGATCGGTTGGGTATCAAATGAGGCTCATATGGATTCTCCGTATCTGAAAGGGTGGTTTGACAGAACCAGAGCGCTATGGTGTCGTTTAAATTGTCCTCCTATTCACCATATCTACCGCGAGAACAAAACCAGAGCTGGCCGCCTATCCAAAAGGGGTCTTCTGGAGGTGTTTGGTTCTTTGAAGGTTGCACACTTCCAAAATGGTCAACAGATGGACTTCCGCGACATCCCCCTTCCATAAGATTATATTTCTATTTCCTTTTTTATCTGCAATCGGATGGTATCGGTTATTTTTGGATCTACAAGTTTTGGCAGCACCAACACAACACTCTTTATATATTTGCTCTTTATCATTTATGCTCACAAAAGGAGTTTCTCGCTCTCGTTTATTTCTACATCAGGCGAGCGTGAAAAATTACAGGTCCAGAGTTCTCCATGACTACCTTCTCTGGTCTCGTGCATCCTTTACATTGCTGGCATTTTTGATCTCTACATATCTTCCTCCCGGGCGAGTATCTGCGGCAAGCGAGCGGGCTTATGTGTCAAGCGAGCGTGATATTTTTTTCCAGGCGAGCGTGATCCCACATATTTAGGCAGCCCTATTGAAGTATTATACCTGTACCTTTATCAAGTTTTATCATCTTCTGATATGGGCTGATTTCATCTTATATTCATTCCTAATCTGCTATCACAGGAGCATCCTCATTTTTCCATATAATCACATCTACTGCTTATTCCAGTTATATTTCCTTTCTCGATATGAATCAGGTAGATGGAATGATTTTTGATCCTTTTGATTTTCTTGTTTCTCACACATGACTGTATATGTAACCGGGTCGGATCATGACCCGTTCATGAGGTTGTCCACTCATTAGAGCCTGCTCTAAATTGAGCAGTATTTACTGGGGCAAATGATGGCTGTTTTCTCGCTGTTTCTCTACACAGCTGAGATTATATGAATATGTACTGTATATATATTATCAATATATTCAGCGTTTTTTTCTTTCTGAAAAAAAAAAGATCCACAACCCCTTTTAAATATGATATATTCCAAATAAATATTATAAAGTTAAAATAATTTTTTATTTTTATTTTTAACCAAATAAAAATGTTTTCACTTTGTTATTTTTTTTTAAAATGTAATTTGATCCAATTTTAAATTATTTACATAACAGATAAAACATTACCTCTATATTGTGTATTGGGCGCAACAAACCCTATTATAAGAAGAAAATTCAGGAGAGACCTTTGCATCCCATTTCCGTTTTCTTTTGATCTTGCTATTTGTGCATATATAACATCGTTTTCTGTCTTGCTATTTGTGGATATATATCCTCGTTTTCTTTTCATCTTATTGACAATTGCGACCTTACAGATCCATGGAGGTTCTGATCCCCTCACAGCCATCTATTCAGTAGAAAATACCCCCATTTGCCGCAAACAGGTTGTCGGACGGGCAGACTACCCGGCCCTCTCGGTCATTCAGGTTGCGGAACCAGAGCCTAAACAATGTGAGGCTCAGGAGAATCTTTGACGCCTTCGACAATAATGATGACGGGAAGATCTCTGTCGACGAGCTCGGCCGTGCCCTGGAGAACCTGGGCTTACCTATCCCACTGCCCGATCTGGAACCGACGATTCGCGACTTCTTCCAGGAGGGGGGCGACAGGCTGGATTTCGAAGGGTTTGCTGCCCTACACCATTCAGTAGGAGACCAACTCTGCGGCCGTGACACCCCGACAATGGGGTATGCGACTGGGGAAGAATAGGAAGGGGAATTACGGGAGGCGTTAAGGGTGTTCGACGAGGACGACGACGATTTTATTGTTAGAAATTTTAAAAACAAAGGGAGTAAATGCTTTTCCCTCAACACACAGAGTTCACACAGAGTTGCGGAAATTACTTTAACCAAGACAGCACAATTACTGAAGTTTACACAGAGTTGCGGAATTCACTTAATCCATACCATACAGTTGCGGAAATCAAATCTTATGAATCCTGTTTTCAATATAGAGTGGCGGAGATTAAAATCGCAACTATGGAGTGGAGCAAATATAATCAACTAATTTTACTCACGGTGAAACAGAGTAAAACATAGTGTTGTGGTAAAACACATACGTCAAAATTCCAGAACAATATCGCAACTAACCAAACTTTACATTAAAACTTCAACACATGAAATACATCAACATATGGAGATTGCGACTCCTTCACAAGTAAACCAAGACTTCTTACTCGGATTTACATTCACCAGGGTTGCAGAGTAACACACAGTAAAAACTGTTTTCACGCACCCACCAAAATTTGCTCCACGATTTTCTCCTCTTGTCTTTCCAGACTTACATCCGCCACATTACACAACACTCTCTATCTTGTTCACTCTGTGTTACTCTCTCTGACCTTACATGTAAAAACTAAACACATATATATCTAACACATTTAATTCATGACAGACACATTTAATACAAAGTATGGGCAAACATCATTTTTTGAACATTACAGAAGTTGTGTGGAGTAAAAAACACTTGTGGATTAATTGTTTGCCCATAATCGTTTAATAGCAATGCATTAAATTCTATTTGACTTTGATTATTTAAGTCTGTTGCGGAATGGGTAATTGTCCTCTGCTCAGAACTTGTCCTTCTCTGCACACGCAATCCGCAACCTGCAAAACACTAACTGAGGTATGGTTGCTGCCAGTTCATTTACTGCGGTGGTTGAGATTAATTTCCAACACTCCCCCTTAATCGCAACTGCCGCCATTGACCATTCCCAGACAATCTCTAAGATAAACAAAATTTTCACGTGGCAATGGCTTTGTGAAGATGTCTACAAATTGTTCTTCTGACCTACAATGCTGCAACACAATCTCATTGTTATTAACCAATTCTCTTATGAAATGATATTTGGCATCAATATGCTTTTTCCTTTTGTGAAAGACAACATTCTTTGATAGTGCAATTGTTGAACTGTTATCACAGAAAATAGTGGTTGCTCCATCTTGTTCATGACATAAATCCCGCAACATCCTTTTCATCCAAACTACTTGACACGCTGTTGTTGTTGTTGCGGCGACATACTCAGCTTCTGCTGATGACAATGACACTATCGGCTGCTTCTTGGAAGCCCATGAAATGGCTCCCGAATCCAAATGAAAAACATATCCTGACGTGCTCTTTCTGTCATCAACACTTCCTGCCCAATCACTGTCAGTGTAACCAATAAGCCTAAAATCATCAATTGCGGAGTACAAAACGCCATACTCCTTTGTCCCATTGACATACTTTAAAATTATTTTCGCTGCTTGCCAATGTGTCTCCTTAGGTGTCTCCATGAACCTCGACACCAAACTCACTGCATACATTATATCAGGCCTAGTTGTAGTCAAATACATTAGGCTGCCCACCATGCTCTTGTATAATGTCGGATTGACATTCTTGCTGCAATCTTCCTTGCTCAACTTCAATCCCATGACGGTTGGAGTTGGTGATGACTTGATGTTTTGCATATTAAACCTCTCCAAAATTTCTGCTACATACTTTGCTTGAGAAATAAAAATTCCATTTTCATTTTTCTTTACTTCTATGCCCAAGAAGTATCTCAATAACCCCAAGTCAGTCATTTCAAACTCACTTTTCATGACTGCTTTGAAATCAGCGATGAGAAAATCATCACTGCCTATGAAAATCAAATCATATACATATAAAACGACAATAATAATCTTACCGTCACTTTGTTTGATGTAGAGAGTAGGTTCACCGTCACATTTGTCAAACCCATTTTCCAGCAAGTAAGCATCTATCCTACTGTACCATGCACGCGGTGCTTGCTTCAACCCATAGAGAGCTTTCCGCAACCTACACACATTGTGTTCTTGGCCTTCTATTTCATAGCCAGGAGGTCGTGCAACATACACCTCCTCTTTCAGCACTCCATTTAAGAACGCTGACTTTACGTCTATCTGATAGACTTTCCATTTCTATTGCGCTACAATTGACAACACTGTACGTACTGTCTCCATCCTTGCAACTGGCGCAAATGTTTCTGCATAGTCTCTTCCATGCTGCTGCTTGTAACCTTTCACAACAAGTCTTTCCTTGTTCCTTTCAATCTTTCCTTCAACGTTGCTCTTGGTCTTATAGACCCACTTCACTCCAATGACTTCTTTACCTTGTGGAAGGTCCACTAACTCCCATGTGTCATTCTTTTCTATTGCTTCTATCTCTTCATCCCCTTCCGCAACCCATTTCTCTTCCTTCACTGCATCTTCAAAATGGATTGGGTCATCTACATGAAACAATAATGCAAATAATGAATTTAGACCAGCGCTGCTATCAGCTTCATCTTGCTGATATATTTCACTTATATTTCTGAATTTTGGTCTTCTTGGTGTGCTTGAAGTTCCACTTGAACTCGAGGGAGTTTCAGATCCCTGTGGTGTGCTTGGAGAAGCACTTCCTTGATTTCTCAAGGCTGTTCTGTTTCCAGCTTGTGGTGTGCTCTGTTGTGCTTGTGTAGGTGGAGGAGGAACCACCATGGAGGAATTATTTGTTGTTGTGCATTCCTCTTGCTCTTCGTGAGACACACATGTCTTCACATTCACCGTTTTCTCTAAGCTTCCATCCTAAGCTTCTTCTTCAATGAACTGCACATCTCTACTGATTATAACTTTCTTGGTGGATGGATTATAGAGTTTATATGCCTTGGACTCATCACTATATCCAACAAAGATACACTTCTCCCCCTTGTTGTCCAATTTCTTCCTTAGTTGATCCGGGACATGTGCATATGCCACACATCCAAATACTTTCATTTGAGTGACAAACTATTTTGTTCCACTCCATGCTTCTTCCGGAATTCTGTTCATAACAGATTTGGTTGGGAATCTATTCAAAATATACGCTACACAATTGACAATTTCAGCCCAATGCTCATTTGGAAAATGCTTTGCCTTCAACATACTTCTGACCATGTCCATGATGGTCCTATTCTTCATTTCCGCAACACCGTTTTGTTGTGGTGTGTACCTTGTGATAAACTGCTTGTGTATGCCATTCTCCCTACATAAACGTAGGAAATATTTGGAGATATATTCTCCACCTCTGTCAGTTCTCAACACTTTGATGTACTGCCCACTTTGCTTCTCAACAAGAGCTTTGTAGTGACAAAACTATTCAAACACTTCACTTTTCTGTTTTAGAAAATAGACCCATGTCTTCCCTGTGTAGTCATCTATGAATGTCAAAACATAATGGCTGCTAGCTAGAGATGGCGTTTGCATTGGTCCACATAAGTCTGAGTGGACAATCTCCAAGGGTGCTTTTGCCCTTATACTCTTCCCTACTGGGAATGCTTCTTTGTGTTGTTTGCCCAAGATGCATCCTTCACATAAGTTGTCCGGCTTTTCTATGAGTGGAAATCCCTTTACCATGCCTTTTCTATGCAATAGGTTCAACCCTCCAAAATTGAGATGTCCAAATCTCAAATTCCATAACCAGTTTTCGTCTTTCACTTCTTCTTGAAAGACCTCTTATGTGACTGCTGCTACCACACCTCCTTCCTTCAAGTCTGTTATGAGCTTGAGAGGAAACATCCTATTCTTTTTCATATGCACTTCAACAATGACTCTTTTACTTGGAGGTATATCCATGATAGTACACACATCATTTTTAAAAAACACATTGTAATCCTTGTTCACGAGCTGTCCAATGCTTAGACGATTACATTTCAGGCCAGGCACATAATATACATCTGGCACAAATTTCTTTTCTCCCTTCCTTGTCAATATTGACACTCTTCCTTTTCCCATGACAGAGACTTTGCTATTAGTCCATGTTGTCACTTCAAACTTCACATTCTCATCAAGATTGACAAACATTGCTATGTTTCTAGTCATGTGGTTACTACAACCTGAGTCTAAAAACCATACATCATCTTGTTTTTCTTGTGCTACATTACATGTTAGAAGCACATTACTCTGATTCTTATCTTCTTTTGTAAAATTTTCATTTTGCCTATTATTCATGTCATTTTGTTTCTTTCTACATTCATTGACATAATGTCCATACTTTTTACAATAATGACATTGGACTTGGGATTTGTCATACCTTTGTCCATGCGCTTGACTCTGGCTTGAGCCTTCACTTTGATTCTGCTTGAGCCTTCACTTTGATTCTGGTTTCTGCCCCTTCCACTTGTGCTTGTAGGGCTACTTCTTCCACCTCTGTGTGGGCTTCTTCCTTTTCCTCGGTAGTTTGATCTTCCTCTACCTCTACCTCGACCAAAAGACATTTGTGTCTTGAATGCATGCTCCAATGAGGAGTCCATTGTTCTGTTCAGTCTATTTTCATGAGACATCAGGGATGCACAAAGCTCATCCACTGAAAATTGTGATAGATCCTTTGTCTCTTCTATTGCCACTACTATGGCATCATATCTTGAGGGTAGACTTCTCAAGATTTTCTCCACTATTCTTCTTTCCTCAAGTGTCTCTCCATGAGACCTTATCTGGGTAACCAACCCAATCACATGTGTGAAGAATGAGTCTATGTTATCAGACCCTTTCATACAGAGAGTTTCAAAGTCTCTCCTCAGCATTTGTAGCTTTGTTGTATTCACCTTCTCCATGCCTTGATAGGCTATCTTGAGAATATCCCACGCCTCCTTAGACCTTGTTGTTGCTGAAATCCTTGGGAATATACTCTCATGCACTACTTGAAAGAGATAGAAGAGGGCTTTGCTGTCCTTCTTCTTGTTATCTCTCAAGACATCTCTCTTTGTTGTTGTCAAAGCAGCCAATGTTGTTGCATCTGCTGGTTCTTGGAAACCTTGTTCCACTAGCTCCCATATATCTTGTGAAGCAAATAGGGCTCTCATTGTAATGGCCCAATAATCATAATTTTTTCCATTTAGCTGTGGTATTTGTGAATTAGTCAAGCTTGTGTTTGTCGCTGCCATTTTTTTTTACTGTGTAAACAACTTTCTCACTATGTAAAACTTTTCTTACTGCGTGAAAACTTTCTCACTGCTGGAGAATACATTCCACAAAATTTTTTCAAAACTCCTTTTAACTCCTCAGTAAAAACACTATATTTTACTAATATTTTAAACCCGCTCTGATACCATGTTAGAAATTTTAAAAACATAGGGAGTAAATGCCTTTCCCTCAACACACGGAGTTCACACAGAGTTGCGGAAATTACTTTAACCAACACATCACAATTACTGAAGTTTACACAGAGTTGCGGAATTCACTTAATCCATACCATACAGTTGCGGAAATCAAATCTTATGAATCCTCTTTTCAATACAAAGTGGCAGAGATTAAAATCGCAACTATGGAGAGGAGAATTTTACTCACGTGAAACAGAGTAAAAAGAGTGTTGTGGTAAAACACATATGTCAAAATTCCAGAACAATATCGCAACTAACGAAACTTTATATTAAAACTTCAACACATGAAATACATCAACATATGGTGATTGCGACTCCTTCATAAGTAAAACAAGACTTATTCACCAGAGTTGCGGAGTAACACAGTAAAAACTGTTTTCATGCACCCACCAAAATTCGCTCCACGATTTTCTCCGCTTGTCTTTCCAGACTTCGCTCCACGATTTTCTCCTATTGTCTTTCCAGACTTACATCCGCCACATTACAAAACACTCTCTATCTTGTTCACTCTGTTATTTTTTTTGGTTAATTTAGTAGTGCCTTGCTATTTTCTACTTATCTTTTAAAAGCAGGTTACATAAATAGAAATTTTGCGGCCTCAACCTGCCCGTAGGAAACCAGGTCTATTGGCCACCTTAATGCTTTAAAAGCCATCCATAACTGAAAAAGTTTCATTCTACTTCTTGTTTCATACGCTATCTGACTATTTAATCTATTATCAAAATAACTGTTTGGACCTATAGTCCTTTGCAGAAAACCAAAATTAATGCTATTAAAGAAACTAAACTTCTATCCATCTAAAGATTCAATTGGGGCAGGATCCTTTGCAGTGGATCCTGGCATATCAGCTTGTTGCAGTAATTGAATCTGGTTCTCCATTCTTCCAATACGATCATCAATTCTGCTAATACGGTCAGTGGCTTGGTACTAAGTGACCTTGATGTGTTGCAGTTGATTATCAATATCTTGCAGTAGATCTAACATCTTTGGTTATGGCTTCTCTCTGGTAGGATGAAAATTCTCAATTGCCTTGGCTCTCAGACATTTAACAATCCAATACGTGTGGACTATTTGATTAAAAAGAGATAGGCGGCCTCTAGTATTTCCGGGATCAGTCACAAAGTCCAGAATCTCTGCTTCGGCATCGCTGTCTTCCTCATTTTGCTGGATTTATCTCTCCCAGCCATGTATTTCCTGTCTGACCTATGATGAATTGCCAAGTGAATAGGTGGTGGAGAGGTTCATTAACACCTCTTCCTTTTTCTTTCTCCCTCTTTTCCTATTCTTCTCTGTTGGTTGCACCATCTTCTATTTCCCTTTATCAGTTGTATGGGCCGACGAATTTCTTGTTTGCCTCTTGACCATTGTGAGATGAGTTATAGCTAGCCTGTGCTCTGGAATGAGACCAAGCAAATAAGAAAAGGAAATAAAAATTAAACTTTGTAAGTCGATGCCCATAACAGCTTTTGGATGGTTTTGAAGCTCCTCGACGTTAGTATGAATCCGCCGAGTCCGAATATGATAAAGAACCCAGTGAAATACCAAGCACCTACGAACAAATGTTACATGACCAAGACTGTTTGGAAGGCGACGAGGTTGAGACAACATATGACCAATAATAGAGTATGCCTGTTAGTATGAATCTTTCGTCGTAAAAGATCACTCTAGCTACACATAACAAATAGCCCTAACATCGATTATGGCTACAAAATATCTTTAAGTCTGCTGCACAAACTCAGATGTAAGCACAAAAGACATTAAGTAGATAAAATATAATATGGCTCCATGCATCCAATAGACAAGACAAGAACAAATTGTTTAAAAGAATGATTTGTATTATATTAAAGAATGGGGCACCTGAGAGGAAAACAAGAAAGGTGTTTTCCGGTTCTCCTCAATGGGACGGGTTCTTGAAAGTCCTCACGTTTTCAGATCTAAAATTCCTCTCTCTTATTGTGGTAGAAAACCCTGACAAACATAGAACTCAATGGGAGCTTACAAAGAAAAAAATGGAAAATGGTGACCAAGAATAGATTTAGTGTGATCTAATGCAATGAAGGTGACTAATGAATGGGGAAAACCCTCCTATTTATAACAAAATATTGGGGCGGCCTAGAACTCGGTGCATGAATAAAATATTATTAATCGAATTCTAGAAGCACCCTTTAGGAATATTTTATTATATTTGTTGGAGGGAAAAGGATTATTGACTTGGGTCAATTCCTTTATTTGTAAATAATAAATAAATAAATGATTTATTTATTATTTTAGGGAAATGATGGAAATATAATTAAATAAATAATGGTTTATTTAATTATTTATGGATGATTTAGTCAAATTTAACTAAGAATATTATTTAAATAATGATTTAAATAACTTATTCTTAGGAAATAATTAAATAAATAAGGATTTATTTAATTAAGTTTCTTGTTTTGAGTTAAATATGACCGGGAAATATAAACAAATAAGTTATTTTATATGGTGAAAGCAATTTTACTTAGGGTAAAATTGGTCTTACATGGTGTACTTGGGTTCATCTAATAGTAATAGGTTAGATGACCAAAAAAATTCTGTAACAATGCCCAGACCCGTAACCCCCGGTAATGACTCCTATGAGTTTTAACCAATATACTAAAACTTCCCCAGCTATCAAACCCCAGGCTAAACAGCGCTTTCAACAGAAAACTAAATCTGTTGACATTGACAGTAAATATTAAATTTGCAACCAGAAAGCAGGATATACAGCTGGAGCCTTGTAAACTGCAGCAGACCTTCCTATCAGCATTATGGATATCGGAATAATCCACCATGCAACCTCTGGTTTTGACAATTAAACAAGGATGACGCCGCCTACTATCGTGCGTAAGGTTATTGGCCTTGTTAAATCAAGGGTCACGGAAGCAGGGCTCAACCACTGGTAACTGAACTAACACAAACCATACAAAACAGCTATTGCAAGGATTTCCTGACTTGTTCCTAACCAGATACATTTCCCCAATTTTGGTGATGAGCATGGATTTAGGAAGGAAAATTACATACCCCAGTAGAAATAGGAGCCTGGTGCTGATGAAGACCGCTACCGTCCTTATACTCCTCTGTGCATAAGCTGCAATGGATGTTTCACTACCTCTGTTATTCCTTAAACTGGTTCGAAACTGTTTTGTGGGATTGATGTTTCCCTCTCCACTCTCTGACAACACAGGCTGTCTTTCTGCTCCTTTTGAGGTGGGATTGATATTTTCTGCTCCTTTTGAGGTGGCAAACTTTTCCCAGCTTCTCCCTTTGCCTTGGATTGCTGATAGCACATTCGTGCCTTCCTAATCGCTTCATCCATGGTCTTCGGATTCAAAAACTCAATCCTTTCCTTCATATGAATTGGAAAACTGCTCAAAAAACGTTGCACCTTGGCTTTTTCATCGCGCAGGTAAGGTACATATCTTAATAAAGACGTGAATTTTGTAATAAATTCATTCATAGTCATTTGGCCTAGTTTCAAATCATGAAACTCACGGGACTTCTCATCATAAAAAATTTCAGTCAAGTAATTTTCTTTAAAGTACTGCTGAAATTCATCCCAGGTTACATTTTGGTCTTCTATTCCTCTTACATTTTTCACTTCCTCCCACCACAACGTTTCCTTCTCTTGCAATTGGTATATGGCCAGGCGAGCTTTAAGTTTGTTGTTATAATCGTACACCTGGAAGTATTTATTCATATTTATTATCCAAGCCTTCACCATTTCCTCTGCCTCTCCATCAAAGGTAGGAGGTTTGATCTTCCAGAACTCTCCCTGTAACTCCACCTTCTACTTTTTCATCTCCTGCTCCTCCATAACATTTCCAGATTCCACCTCATTATGTGTTCAACTTTTATGGCTTTTTGGCATTCGACTGTCTTCCACATGATCATGTACTCCTTGGCGTTGATCCCTATTTTCCTGAGTATTTCTCTCAGGGCTTGGTTATCCACTGGGAGGATTATGTCTATCCGACAGACTCTTCAATATCCTCTCTTGCTCTCTCATCAATCTTTCGTTGTCACTGCGAACTTTAAGAATTTATGTTTGTAGCTGTTGTACAGTATCCAACAATCTATTTGTTTGCCGCTGTTGTTCTTCCAAAATTATTCTTGTCTGTTGGTGCTGTTCCACACTTAGTTGCACCCACATTTCAGGACTGACTTCAGGATTGGTCACAGGCTGAGTCTCTCCCGTGTTTCTGGGTGGGTGTTGACTTAATCCTCTTCTCATGAAGAATTATAGGAACTATTGTTCCTGTACTTATCACAATATCAAATCATTAAATTTCATGAAATTCCTAACACAACAGTTTAGTATGGTTCTGGCCCATTTGGCCCAGTTTATAACTTATGCTCTGATACCACATGTAACACCTACCTTATTAACAAAATTACATACTATCTACATGGTTAACAAACCTTAAACTAATTGGGAATATAAATGTCAAACCGCATATGAATAATATATAAATATATTACATTGCATATCATTTAACATATATGCTATGTACCTAGATTATTTATGTTTGTAATCCCGAAACAATACTAATCATTTAACACCCAGGTACTGTTGGGTCGATTCATGTGTACGCCATCTAGATTCTGCAAATCAATTCAATCAACATTATAAAGCATAACTACAGTTTCACTCCGGTTACAATTATGAGTTTTATATTTTAATGCAAAGTACCAGTCTCGAATTACTCCAACATTTACGACTAACCCTGGGTTAACGTTACCGTCACCAGCTGTCCCAATGAACTGGTGCCTCCTCCGTCGTTGGATCATGGCTCCTCGTGATTGACGGTGCTCAGAACTGATGGGGTGGGTTTGGGTAACCACCCACCCTCCCATCTCCCGCCTCAGACTCATTGTTATGTTCATCGTTGGGAAACTTTGGCTCTGCAACCTCATTGTTCGTTGGTCGAATTGCTACTGTTTGTATTCCGCCGTTTTCCATGGATTTAGTTTAATTGTCTGTATGCTAATCTCATCGCATCGAGGTATTTTCTTCTGGTGATTCCTCTCTGTAACTTCCTGTGGAACCATACCATGGCTCCACAGGTCTTTCCGTTTGGTTATAAGCCTCTCGTCTTTCGATTTCCACCGGTGGCTCATTATTTTGCCAAAGTGTCTCCGCGGCTTGATTTGATTCTTCATTACCCTCAGCAGACTTCTGCAGTCATGGCAACAAGGTAAGTTCAATTTACGGTACTCCTTTAAACAACGGTTTTTCTTTGCTATCCATATGGTTTATGTTTTTGAGTTACCTCCATTAAGCTTGACTAGTTTTCTTCCTAACTCTTTCTTGCTATTCTCTGCGGGGTTTTGGTTAAGTATCGTTTGGTGCTTGTGGGATACCAGCTAGAAGTCTTGGCATCGACCTTCTCTCTTTCTTCTCCAAACAATAAGTGTTTTTCTGTCATTTCCTCCAGAAATTATTTATACAATTGCAATTGTAACACTCGACCTCCCTTCGCTTACCCTGCAGGCAAGGTCCCTAGCTTTCGGGGAATAGACTTAAATGCTAGTCTAGTTTTCTGTTTTTTTGGTTGAAGAGTGAGAGCCATATGAGCTCTCTTATGGCTCGACATTACTGTTTTATGTATACATTGTAATTTTCTGTGTTCACAGAGTTATTTTCTTTCAATTAAGGGTTTCACTTTCTCCTTTTAAGGCTACGCCTTTCTTGACCTTGTAAATGGATTTTTAAGATTCCTTCATCGATGCTATTTGTGCTATACAAATAACTGTATGACTTATTTTATTTCACTGTAAGTGTATGTAATGAACCAGAATAGTTAATTTGAAAATTCTGGGTTTTCTTTGTAATACAAGGACTCTGTATTTCTTTCAGTTTTCCGCTCAAAGTTTTAATAGTTAAATGGTTGCATGGTTGATTTAAATTGATAATCTTGTCTTTCTCCATTTTTAGCATAATAATTTAGTTTCGTTATTGAGATTCTTTGTTTATATCCAAAATGCCCTCTCAATGTTCCGGTATGGATTCTGTTAGGACCGGAACCAGGACTTTGTATTAGGTTCTGACTCTAAACCCACAGAATCACTGTTGTCTTTCATAGAGAGGATCCTCAGCTCAAGATTATTATGTCGTTTGCACAGATTAGGGTTAACTTTGTCTATTCTCTGTTTATAGAAGTATTTGAAGAAATGTATACTATTTTGTAAATCTTAATAGCCAGCACTCTTACATTCTCTGTGTAATTTTTCGAATATCCTTCTTTATCTTTACAGTTGCTTTAAAAGAACTAAATAAAGAGTAAAGTATTTCCAATATTATTTATCATTCAAATTTGAAAAATTGTTTTCGATTAGTTTTATTTTTCCTAGGAAGAGAATTCTTGCACACTCGGCTACTTGCCATAATGTTTTTCTATATGAAATTCCTATTTCTTGTACAATACATTATAAATAGAGTTTTCAAGTTTATATTCTCATATATTCAAATTTTGTCCTGGAACAACAAAATAGAATCTCTGATATATCATCATTCGCATGCTATTCTTGTACAATATTAGAAATAAATCTATGGTACATCTTCATATATTTGCATTATGTTCTTGCGCAACATAATAATAAAGTTTTGTTACATTCCCGTAGACTCATGTTCTGTTTATGTACAGTAATAGAATTAAATATTGATATTTCCTATCACATTCACATTTACTTTCATCTGCTATAAAAATTTGTAACTAGATAAGAAACATCAAACAGTAAACTTATGTGTTGTATGTACCTACTTCAGAGTTTAGGATTTTGTCTCAGTAACTGTCGGCCCACCCAACCTTGAGCGAGGCAATTACATCCTGTGCTCCCCCCTTGCTCCACACCAGGTCTGAGGAATTTCTATGAGACAAGAAGTCTGACTTCGGGATTGAAAAATCCAGTCTAGCTTCTCTACGGTAAGTTCCTTGACCTCCACTGGTACTTCCACCAGCTCTGGACAAGTCAGAACCAACATACACTGCTTAGGCCCTAACTCTTCTACACAAAACCCCATTCCCTCCTAGGATTTTTCCTTAAATCATTTCTAGGGAATGTAACTGTCAAGATTGTCTCAACCTCTTCCTAAGTTTCTTGAAATATTTTTACCACATAGTTACTTTCACCTTTTACTCAAAATAAAACTATTATTTAATTAAATTCTTTAAAATAACAGTCATGTGTTAATATCATTAGCGAACGCCTTACTAATTGATAATATGTCTAAATAATTTATACATCAACACGTAAAAGTAAAAAACTAAATAAAAAAGTGACAATCATAAAATAAATATTTTAACTTTTATTATTAATATACCTATAAATCTTTATTCACCATAATTACAATAATTAGTTAAAATAAAATAACCCAAAATAAAAAACCTATCAAACACTCAATATAAACTCATATACCTTATATCTCCATTAACATTCTTTTACTACCTATTCCTACCGACACATTTTTTCCATTTCCTTTGGAAATCGTATCTTGAAAAGTAGAAAAGCAAAATGTGGACCAACAACCTTGGGGAAGAGTTTTACGCGGATTGTAACTTTCCAGGCGCGCGCAACGCGCATATTGAGAACGACCCAGTTACTTGTAACAAACCCTAATCGGAAACCAAAATCTCAAAAACCTCTATATTGTGTACTGGGGGCAGGGATGGAATTTGACGGGTATTTTGCCCGTCATTAACCATTTTACACGTATTTGCAGGGTAAAATATATTGCTGCCCGTTTTCTCAGATGTGTGAGGAAGGAGAGAAAACTTCATTTTGACGTTTGAAAAAAAATTGAGAACGTTCTTATATCTCTATTTTATATTTATTAAAATTTTCTATTTTTATTTATTAAAATTTTCATTCACCAATTGTATTTTTAAATATTACTATATTCTTATATATCTATTTTCTATTAACTGTTTTTTAAATGTTAATACAACTGCTACTGCAACTACATTCAAATATTAATAGAAAATATACAAAGCTTAACTTACTTTGTGCTGCGAAATTCTAATTACAGAAAAACTACCTAATTCCCAAAAAAGAATAAAGCGTTGGCTAGCCTTCAAAAAATTCAGTGTCAAAAATTTCAATGGTGAGTTTCTACACCCATCATATTGAATTTCAATAGTGAGTCGCTGCAGGCAGACTCAAGCAGCAAGGATGAATCGGCGCTGAAATTTCAATGGTTTGTTGCTGCAAGTAGGGTGTGAATCGCTGCATAGAGGGTGGATCGGTGCTAGTGGCCACAATTTCTATGAGGTTGGAGCTTGCAGCCTGTAGCATGGTAAGTCCAAAGTCCAACACACTTGCAAGTTGCGCTTTCAATGCCCAGTGATTTAATTTTCATAGTTCAGTGATAGGGAATCAACATTAGAAATTAGAACGGACATTTTTCACCAAATCCATTGCCATTTTTCACTTAATCTGGAATTGAGTTTTGAATTTTAAATAAAATATTCATATTATGTCTCTCAAGGATTCAATAGGATTTACAAATAATTTAAATTTATTTAATGCCATTAATTTATTTAATTGAAATTACAGACAATCAAATTTAAATCTTGTTTAATTGGATTTATAAATAGTTTAAATTTAACTAAATTTACAAATAGTTTAAATTTATTTTACAGACCAACAGTTAGAGATAAAAATTTATTTAATTCCGCTAATTTATTTAACTAGAATGAAGGAGGTAGGGTGATCTTTCCATCCCAATGCTATTTTTGAAAGCAGCTAAGTTCTCTTTTTGAAAGCAGCAAATTAAAAATGGGTAGATGTGCTGACAGAAGATATTTTATGAGCACCACCTAAACTATGAAAGTTCTGCACTTATTTTTTCCCAAACTAATAGATTGGGTATATATAGACATGCTGTTTTTTTCTCTTAACAATATAACAGATTGGATATATATGGATTTTTATTTCTTTATTTTTTATTTTCTTAACGATGTAATGGATATTTAAAAACTCTATAGCTTCTAAACGAAGAAGAAGAAGAAAACTATGCACATCACATTACTTCTTTTTCTATTTTTTTTTTCAATTAAATATCAAGTTTTTATAGAGTTGAAAGTGAAATCAATAATTACTTGTTAAGAAATAACATTAAATTTAATATCAATAGCTGGTTTTTTTTAAGTGATCTACATTTATTTTCTTTTCATTTCATTTAATTTTATGTTAAAGGAAGAGATAGGAGAAGACTAGATTTACAGGGTTATAAATAGTTGTAGTTGTTTTTTTACATAGTTTTCCTTTTCCCAATGAATAAAAGTGTGCAAAGAGTTAATTTTAATTTTGGATTGTGGTTGGTATTTGAAAACAGAAAATGGTCATGTTGTTTTAAACTTGGTGGATGCTCAATTTTTGTTTTTCTTTGTGTGATTTTTTCTAGAGGAAACTAGATTCTAACCATACGACTATGGGTGACGCAAAGTACAAACTCCCCGCAAATTGGATTTGGGGTTTTTTGGCCACATAAAAGAGGAGGACAATTGAAAACTAAGGTTGAATCACCAATATTTCCTTCTCACAAAAACTACTAGTATGTGGTCTGTAATTTTTACTTATAGTTTTAATTATCTAGATGAAATATGGTGAATTTAATGGTTTCTTTTTTAACTTGGTGGATCAATTTTTTCCTTATTTTAAAAACCAAACACATGCTGCCAATTTCTTTGAGTAAATTATGTCGCCTATCATTTAGAAATTTCCTTATTGTGTATTAACTTGCACTAACTTGAGAGACTGTTATTAACTTGCACTCACTCTTTCCTAGTATTTGCTTTATATCAATGTAGCAATGCCCATGAAAATTTATAATACAATGTGTTATTTTCTCAAATTTGTACTAAATTATTCTCTAAATTTTAATTATTTTCCAATAAATTGTCTTCTAATTCATTAATTTCAAAAAAAATTAAGACTTATATTTTTAAAAAATTGAAGGCTAATTTTTTAATCAACCCTGTATTGGTGAAGGGTTAATTTATTATGAGAACATCACCAATGAAGGGCAAAATTTTAAACATAACATTTCTTTAAGGGGAGCATAATGACCAAAAAGTCAAAAAAAAATTCTGTGACGGGTAAAGAGAAATCCAAATTCCAACCCTGACTGGGGGCAACAAACCAAGAAAATCCAGGAGAGACCTTTGCATCCCATTTCCGTTTTCCTTTGAGCTTGCTATTTGTGCATATATATCATCGTTTTCTGTCTTGCTATTTGTGGATATATATCCTCGTTTTCTTTCCATCTTATCGACAGTTGCGACCTTACAGATCCATGGAGGTTCCGACCCCCTCACAGCCATTTTTGCAGCAGAAAATGCCCCCATCTGCCGCAAACGGGTTGCCGGACGGGCAGACTACCCGGCCCTCTCGGTCATTCAGGCTTCGGAACCGGAGCCTGAACAATGTGAGGCTCAGGAGAATCTTCGACGCCTTCGACAGTAACGGTGACGGGCAGATCTCTGTCGACGAGCTCGGCCGTGCCCTGGAGAACCTGGGCTTACCTATCCCGCTGCCCGATCTGGAACCGACGATTCGCGGCTTCTTCCAGGAGGGGGGCGACGGGCTGGATTTCGAAGGGTTCGCTGCCCTACACCGTTCGGTAGGAGACCAGCTCTGCGGCCACGACGCCCCGACAATGGGGGGCGCGACGGGGAAAGAACAAGAAGAGGAATTACGGGAGGCGTTCAGGGTGTTCGACGAGGACGGCGACGGTTTTATCTCGGCGTCAGAGTTGAAGAGCGTGCTGACCAGGCTGGGATTAGCCAACGGGGAAGATGTTGAGCAGATGATTTGTACCGTGGATAAGAATTCCGACGGGCTCGTGGATTTTGAGGAGTTTAAGCACATGATGAGGAAGGTTGTGACGGATCACAGTTCTTGATTTAATGAACATCACAAGATTTCGTTGGTAGTATTTCTCATTTGATTTGCGAAGTTCAAGGGTCAATTATGCTCAGATTTACAGCAATTTGTCAATCAGGGCAGGTAAGGTTTCAATGTGATCCCGGCCAAATTTAAAGGGCAGGTCAGATGTCAATCTTAAAAGATTTGGAAGATAATGTAATGCAACATTTTATAAATGATAGTGCATTTGCTTCGACAGCTCATATTGCGATTTTATTCAGGCATTTGGCAATTTATTATCTCAGTTATTTCACTTTACCTTTTCAGTATATATTATTATTCGGTAGGGTTTTAAATATTATAATGATTCAATTTTTTTCAAAGTGATAAACTCTTTTATACATTTAATATGTTTGTATAATGAGAAATTATTGTCTTTAGTGGACTCTAGTTTATTGTGGGAAATTATTGTGTTTATATAAACCAGTTTTTTGATTTTATATGGATTCAATACTCTCAAAAATCTCTAGGGCACTTAGATTGTGCAAGATTAACAATCAAACTTCTCTTTGATGAATTCCTGTAAGATTTTAGAGAAATTACACAGAAAAAAGTCACTGTAAAAACCTTCAAAAAATCGCACTAAAAACTACTCCTTATATAAATGTAAAACAAATAAATTATACTTTTCATTAAATATTTTTATATAAAAATAAGTTTTATTTTATATATAACTTAAAAGGGCTACTAATCAATTGAGGATTTGAACTTTGTATCTTTGAGTTCTATTATTCACAATTTGGTATTCACATTACTTTTATCACTAATAATTTTTTAAGAAAAGTAAGAGAGATCGAAACTGAACAACATGCTAAAAATCTCAACTGAAATGATAGTTGGAAATTAATAGCTAGACCCAACTCTAACTTAATAATTTTGTGTATATTTTTATAAACATATATATTCTATATATATATAATTTATTTATTTATTTACTTATTTATTTTCATTTTATTGTTCTTTATTTATTTACTTATTATATTAAAAAAATTTAACCCTCATTATATTTTATTTTAATTAAATAATAATATTCTTAACCTTTAAATAAAAATTTCTTAACCTTTTTTAATAAAAATTTGTAATTTAATTAATTTATTTAATTTGAATGTGTAACTAATCTTTTTTTAATAAAATTTCTTAACCCCTCTTTTTAAAATTTTATATAGAAATTTCTTAAAAAAAAATTTCTTAACCCATTTCAACTAAATTTTTTTAATTTAATTTGAATTCTTAATAATCCATTTTTTTAAATTTCTTAACTCTTCTTTAATAATTTTTTTTAATTTGGATTTCTTAACTAACTTCCTAACTGCTAGTTTTTAACGGCTAGTTTTTAACAACTAGTTCTCAGCGGGCTATTCCTAGGCAATGATGCATCTCCTCTATTTATTCATCAAGATCAATTAGTTTATCCACCTTGTCCTGAGGATGAACCACATTAGTTGGTTCTTAAGGTTGACCTAATCCTAATGATGTGATTAATTCGAAAGACATTTCATCTACATTATGGATCACAAAAGTCTTAGATCTAACAATAATAATTTTCTCTTTTTTATTTATTTATTATTATTTTTATTTTTATTATTATTATTATTATTATTATTTTAAATATAAAAATTAACTATTTTTAATAATTATTCACACTCCAACCAAAGCCATTTTTTGTTCAAAAAATTTGAAGTGCTTGAATCTTGTTTTTTATGGCAGACATAGATGCAACACCATCAAAAACCTTTAAAGCACCTAAAATCTTGAAATTTGACAAATATACCTCAAAAATCTCCCCCTAATTTTAACAAAGATCATGCCAAAATTTCTACTATTTTTCAGATAAATTTGACCTTGGTTAACATTAAAAATTTTAGAAGTAATAAAATAAGGAGTTGTCTTTATTGAGACTTTTCGGAGTGAAAAAATTTGAGGTGAAATCTTGATTTTTGTTATTTAAATTGGTTTTTTTATTTTATATACGGATTCAACAGCTTAAAAAATCTTTAAGGCACTTGGAAAGTGCAAGATTACTCTGGTGAAATCTTGATTTTTGTTATTTAAATTGGTTTTTTTATTTTATATACAGATTCAACAGCTTAAAAAATCCCTAAGGCACTTGGATTACTCATCAAAGTTTTGTTTTCAAAGAATTACTGCCAAATTTTAGAGAAATTACAACAGCTTAAAAAACCCCTAGGGCACTTCAATTGTGCAAGATTACTCATCAAGTTTTCAAAGAATTATTACTGGATTTTAGAAAAATTAGACCAAAAAAATCTACCAAAAAACATTCAAAAAATCACACTAAAAACAACTCGATAAAATAAATTAATGGATAAGAATTACACTCATTTATTACTTTATATTTGTAATATGCATGTTGGTGTCTTCTAATCCCACGATTTGTTGTTGGGAAAAATACTGAGAGGGGGGGTGAATCAGTATTTAGGACTGAACAATTTTCATTTCTTTCTCTTAAAACCATATGTTACAGTACTGCATCCAATATGTATGTCCATATATCTTATTATGTCTTTACTTAGAGTATTTCATCAGATAAGCATTAAGCATGAACAGAAATAACAGAACAAACCATCACACAAAACAACACATATGAACACCAGGATTTATGGTGGAAATCCAATTCGGGAGAAAACCACCGCTGCTGTAATCTCAGTCTTCAATGTTTATTGTAGAGAAAACTTCTTACAATATATGCTAGTGCAGACTTATACCAGCACGCAGGCACCCACTTGCAGAAGGCTTCAACCTTCTCTCATTTCCCAGCCTCTCCTGGAAGGGAGCTACTACCCCCTGCTCTCGTTTACCAGCTACCACTGGAAGGGAGCTACAACCCCCTCTCCGAAGTCTTCGACCCTCAGCTCCACTACGGACCACGTTTCATCAACTTTCATATACTACATACCTTGCCGGTCACCAGATTTATTTATTTTCTGTATACTCACACCAGTTCCTCATGATTTCGTCCGTCATTCAAACCAGAGATTCATCATTATATTCATGGGTGCATCGAAGTTTCAGATTTATCAGTTAAGAACAGAGCTCGCTCATACATATATTCTTTTTAGAAAATTTTATTCACCACCCTTACAATGCACACATCGTTCTTTATTTTTCTTCTCCTTATATAGTTTTCCCTTTATTAAAACCATGAGTCAAAACCACGAACCGCTAATGGTATTCCTCTGACAGTACTCCTTTTAGTTTATCCCACGGGGCTTTTTGATCTCCTTTTAATTTTTATTTATCAATTTGAAGAAATTGATAAATAAATATATTTACAATTTTGAACAGAACTTTAGGATTAAAGTTAACCCTTCGCATTTTAACCCTTCCAAATAATATGGTAAACCTTTGACCCCGGGCCCACAAATATAATCAACAGCCAATCAAATATGCACATGGTACCGTAGGTAAACTTCGCGCAAGTCCAGCGTCCGATCACCGTTAGATTAGCAAGCTTCCAGATCATATCGCTCGACCTCCGATATCGATCGTTAACGTGCGATGGCCCACTATACCTGTGTTAATCTTTGTGCACCTTCAACAAATGACGACCGTTCAATGACCCCTTCCTAGATCAACGACGCTCAACGATATCGCTGGGCGTCCTGGGTCGAACTATAACACGCGATGGCGCACAGTAAAAAGTGGTTTTATAGAATCGTACAGGGACGTGTGTCGCTCGTTCTATGGAATCGCTCCCCACCTCTTGAATACTGCTTGCCCGTTAAGAGCGGTGAGATGAAAACCATAAACCGCCTTCACTGTTCCTCCTTCGTGATTCCGCCCTTCGCTCAAGGTTCCGTTCATGATTCCAAAGGGTTATTCTGGGTTTGCGCTATGACTCTGGTCTATCTTTAGCAGGATTTCCAATAACCAACGAACAAATGTAGTTCTCTTCCGACAAGATTTCCTTACAAACATTGACTCGTGACAATTCAATGTCATTCCTCAATTATGCTATGATATATATATCATGTCAGCCTTCCATTTTGGAGTTCTATCCTGTCACAGTTCCGCTTCTACCTGTACATTCAAAAACATCATATCTCTACCACCATTAAGTTCTTCAAAGGATACATTGAATGCCTCGAGAGCCCCCTATATATTCAACCAAGTAATTCCACAGTTCTTCATTAACATATACAAATCTTAGCCAGATATTCAATCTGTCCTTCAATCTATTACCTTGTCTCTTCCTAGCAGCTCTCCCTTTGGTCATCTCCTTTGCAAACTGTATTAAACCCCTAATTCAACTCTACTGTTATGTCTCATCTGCTGCCTCTGCTACCTTTCTGTCTCTTTTGCCTTATGGATAGTTTAGGTGCTGCTCCTGTCTTTGCCAGTTCCTTTGCCATCAATGACAATATTTCCCCCTTTGGCATTGATGGCAATACACTTCCTCTGATGGCCTTACAGAAGCCCTTTGTTGCTTTTCCTCCCCCTTTGACATCAATGGCAAAGATTTTGATCAAAATCCTTTGAACCGATAATGCCATGCTCCCCTTGAGATCATGCTGCATCTTCAAACATAATATGACCAACAATTCATCCTTTTCATATGACCAATGCTCCCCCTGAGCCTGTGCATTCAAAGATGCCTAACAACACTTCACAACCAATTTAATCTTCTGTATTTAAGTATACCTGATCCTCTGCTTGGCAGAGACTACTCCCAGTTTCTGCCGGAGATATTCGAACGCTTCCCTGGGTATAGGTTTGGTAAATATATCAGCAACTTGTTCTTTGGAGGAAACATACTCCAATTTCACCTTTTGTTCAAGCACTTGTTCACGTAAGAAGTGATATTTGATGGGAATATGCTTCGTCTTGGAATGCATAATAGGATTCTTTGAGATACTGATAGCACTTGTATTATCACACATAATGGAGATAGGAGGTTAACATTTCATTTGAAAGTCTTGTAGGGTTTGCATCATCCAGAGAAGTTGAGTGCAGCATGATGCAGCAGCCACATATTATGCTTCTGCTGTTGATAAGGCAATGGAGCTTTGCTTCTTGCTGAACCAGGATACTAACCGGGGCCCCATATAGAATGCACCACCACTAGTGCTTTTACGATCATCAACACTACATTGTCATGTCAGTGTAGCCATCGATAAGATCAGCCATTCTTTGGATGCATAGTCCAAAGTCTTGAGTTCCCTGTAGATATTTGAATATTCTTTTCACAGCCTGAAGATGAGACTCTTTTGGATTGGCTCGGAATCGTCCAACAATCCCAACTGCATGCATGATATCTGGTCTTGTCCCAGTGAGATAAAGTAGACTTCCTATCATAGATCTGTATTCGGGTTGATTTACTGTGGAGGAATCATCATTCGAACTGAGATTACATCCAGTTATCATTGGTGTACTTACAGGTTTGCAATCTTCCATGCCATACTTCTTCAGGATTTTCTTGAGGTATTTTTCTTGTGATAAGAATATGCCATCTGTTTCTTGTTGTACTTGCAATCCAAGAAAGAATGTTAGTTCCCCAAGCAAAGACATTTCAAATTCTTTCTGCATATCAGAAGCAAATTTCTGACTCAGACTCTTTGTTACTTCCAAAAATGATATCATCAACATATACAACCACAATAAATAGTTTGTCATTTTTAGTTTTTGTGTACAAGTTGCTATCGGCAGACCCTTTTGAAAATCCTTGTTGATGAAGATATTTGTCAAGACGATAGTACCATGCCCTTGGAGCTTGTTTGAGACAATATAGAGCCTTTTTAAGTCTACAAACAAGTTTTTCATCATTTCCCAAAATGAATCCTTCTGGTTGTTCTATATAAACTTCTTCTTCTAGATCACCATTGAGAAAGGCAGATTTAACATCCATTTGATAAAATTTGATTTGTTGGAAGCTTGAAAAAACAAGAAACATTCTTATGGCTTCGAGTCTGGCTACAGGAGCAAAGGTTTCTTCAAAGTCTATACCTTCTTGTTGAGCATAACCTTTGCACATAAGTCTAGCTTTATTTCTTATAACGTCCCCATTCTCATTTAACTTGTTTTTGAATATCCATTTAGTTCCAATAACATTTTTGTCATGAGGTCTTGGTAATAATTCCCAAGTGTTATTTTTTTCAATTTGATCAAGCTCTTCATTCATGGTCTGAATCCAACATTCATCTTTGCTAGCTTGACTAACATTGTGAGGTTCAATAGTGGACAAAAATGCCAGATTGCTAGAAGATCCCACTAGAGTCCTTCTTGTTTGTACACCTGATCCCTTTTCTCCCAAAATTTGAGATTCTGGATGATTCTTTTGAACATATATAGATGGAGCTTTTTCAGATAAATCATCTTCGGGTTATTCATTGGGTTCACTGTCTATATCATCCTTATTTGATGTAGAAAGATATGTGTCATCATCATCTTCATCTATTGTTTGCTTTTCTTCTTTTGGAGCTACAGGAGACTCATCAATAACAACATCAATACATTCAACAATATTTCAAAGTCTTTTATTGTAACATTTATATGCCCTACTCCTAGAGGAGTAACCGAGAAATATTCCTTCATCTGCTCTGGGTTCAAACTTGCCAAGTTTTTCATCATTATTCTTGATAAAGCATTTGCTCCCAAAAATTCTAAAATGCTTTATAGTGGGAGGATTACCATACGAGAGTTCATATGGAGTTTTACAATGAAAAATATTTACGAACATGTGCTTTAACAAGAATGTTTATTGATGTATGTCTTTGCTTCTCCCAATCATGAGTGTTCGGAATCATCAAAGCATGGCTATAACGTTTGTTCATTCTGTTCTTTCTTTATAGTGTATTCTGTTGTGGAGTCTGACTCTACAATTGTCTTTATGCCATGTTGTTGCAAATTAAATTCATTGGATATCATTCTCCCTCGATCGGACTCACAGAACTGTCCAATTTTAGAATCTCATTCAAATTCTCAACTAGTGCTTCAAAATCAAATTTCTCAAATGCTTCATCTTTGTGTTTAAGCAGCCCAATCCAACACATTCTAGAGAAATCATCAATGAGTAAGATATAGTATTCTTCACCACGTGGTGACTTTTTCCTCATAGGTCCACATATGTCAGTATGAATGAGTTCAAGAGGCTTACTTGATGATCCTTTCTTAGCATTAAATTGTACCCTGGTTTGCTTGCCGAATTGGCAAGATTTGCATATGATATTTTCAGGTAGAGTAATATTGGGAAGATCACGAGAGCTTTAAGTCTGCTTGATTTGTTGATTTGAGAGAAGCTCAGATGCCCCAACCTTCTATGCCAAAACCAATTTTATGAAGATTTACTCAAATAACATTGTTCTTTGGGGTTCTTCAATATATACAGGTTGTTTGGAGTTCTTTTTTCTTTTATAATTGCTTTACCTGTATCAAGATCACGTACCACACATTCTTTTGAACTAAAGACAACTTCAGTTCCTTGATCACACATTTGACTTACACTTAACAAGTTATGTTTTAATCCATCCACATACATGACTTCATTAGCTTTCACCTTTTCTTTTTGAAAAACAGACCCTTTTCCCTTAATGACCGCAGGAGTATCATTTCCAAATGTAACATTTTTCTCTTTTTCTAGAGCACTATATGCAAGAAGTTTGTCTTCATCACTTGTCATGTGTCTTGAGCATCCACTATCAATGTACCATTGGTTTTCTTCATCTTCTGCAAATAATGCTATGCCACAATTTTCAACCTGTAATTCCTTCTTTTTCCATACTTTGGAGCTTGAAGGAACATGTTCTTTTGGCTGAACTTTGCTCCTGCATTCAGATTCTTCATGGCCAAAGTTATTGCAATAAGCACATTCAAATTCATTTTGAAGAGGAGAAAAGTTGTTATAAGTATTCTTCTTTGTTTCAATATCAATCTTTTTCTTTCTTGCTTCTCTTGTCATGATGGTTTTATATGCAACACATTGAACAGCTTTATGACCAAAATTGTGACATGAGAAACATTGTCCATTGAAGAAGAAATTTCTACGATCATAAAATCTTCTATATGAATTTACTTGTTGATTGGTGTTTTTTCGAAAGACATTCCTGTTAGTGTTCTTTGAATTGAGATGATCATGCTTTATCTATAAAGATTCTTTATTCCCTTGTTGAGTGGTAGTATGTTGTAAGCCAGCCGTAACTGCTTTTAGATAATTTGGTGCTGAAGCCTGAGAAGATTCTCCAATATATCCAAGACTTGTCTTTATAAGAGGAGAACGTTGTACCTTGATAATCTCATCTAATGTTTCAGATCCTTTAGCAAATCTAAGATTCAGAGTTTTTACTTTCTCGAGTTCTTTTCTTAGACTTACTACTTCACACTCTAATTTTTCATTATGTTTCTCCTTTTCTTCAAGCTGATTTTTCAGAGTTTCTATGATTATTTTACTTTCTTCTAAGCAAATTTTGAGTTTATTGTTTTCATCAAGAAAATCATTGTCTTATAGAGCATCCACAAAAGTGTCTTTTTCTTCTCTAGATTCTTTTTCAAATGCCATGAGAAGTCTAAGATCTTGTTCACATTCTTCCTCACTATCGGATAACCCATCACTATCTTCATGAGTATAGTAACTCTTTCTAGTGCTAAAACGATTCTTATTCCTTTTTGCTACTTCCTTCCCCTTTTTATGTGTTTCTTTGTAAGGACACTTAGGAGCATAATGACCAACTCTTCCACAATCAAAACATTTGAAAGGAAGCTTACCTCTGAACCGTCCTGTGCCAAGTTGAAGTTTCTTTACAAAGTTTATCTCATCTTCTTCTGAGATATATCCTGATCCTTCTGTTTTTTGTACTTCCTTCCCTTTTGTAGAAGTTTTAAAGACTGCTTCTTTGACTTCAGAAGGTCCTCCTCTTCTCATTTCATATGCAGTTAATATGCCATGAAGTTGCACCACAGTAAGGTTTTGAAGATCTTGCTTTTCTTCAAGGGCAGAAACTTTTGACTCAAATTTTGTCGTTAGTGATCTTAAGACTTTCTCAACCAAGGTAGATTCGGTTATTGTTTCTCCCAGATTTCTCATACGATTTACAATATCATCAAGACGTAAAAAGAAATTGGCAATGCTCTCCTCATTATCCATTTTTAGATTCTCATATTGAATTATGAGAGTTTGGAGTTTAGCACTTTTTACCTTTGCATCACCTTCATAACTTAGAATGATTTTGTCCCATATTGCCTTTGCTGTATTCAGCTGCATGAATTTGACAAATTCTGATTCAGTTAGACTTCCCAATAGAGCATTGACCACCTATGCATTTGTTTCATAATTCTTTCTTTCCGTCGGATCTGTTGGTACTGCAGCTGGATATTGATATCCTCCTTCAACAATTGCCCGTACCTCTGCTCCCAGAGATTGAAGATAGGATCTCATCCTTGTTTTCCAGAAGATTAAATTGTTTCCGTTAAAGAGCGGAGGCCTGATAGATGTTGTTCCATCTTGATTGCTCATCTTGCTTGATCTTCCTTCTAGCGGCTAAGCTTTTTCAGAAGGACCTGCTCTGATACCAATTGTTGGGAAAAATACTGAGAGGGGGGGTGAATCAGTATTTAGGACTGAACAATTTTCATTTCTTTCTCTTAAAACCATATGTTACAGTACTGCATCCAATATGTATGTCCAGATATCTTATTATGTCTTTACTTAGAGTATTTCATCAGATAAGCATTAAGCATGAACAGAAATAACATAACAAACCATCACACAAAACAACACATATGAACACCAAGATTTAAGGTGGAAACTCAATTCGAGAGAAAATCACCGCTGCTGTAATCTCAGTCTTCAATGTTTATTGTAGAGAAAACTTCTTGCAATATATGCTGGTGCAGACTTATACCAGCAAACAGGCACCCACCTGCAGAAGGCTTCAACCTTCTCTCATTTACCAGCCTCTCCTGGAAGGGAGCTACTACCCCCTGCTCTCGTTTACCAACTACCACTGGAAGGGAGCTACAACCCCCTCTCCGAAGGCTTCGACCCTCAGCTCCACTGTGGACCACGTTTCATCAACTTTCATATACTACATACCTTGCCGGTCACCAGATTTATTTATTTTCTGTATACTCACACCAGTTCCTCATGATTTCGTCCGTCATTCACACCAGAGATTCATCATTATATTCATGGGTGCATCGTAGTTTCAGATTTATCAGTTAAGAACAGAGCTCGCTCATACAGATATTCTTTTTAGAAAATTTTATTCACCACCCTTACAATGCACACATCGTTCTTTATTTTTCTTCTCCTTATATAGTTTTCCCTTTATTAAAACCATGAGTCAAAACCACGAACCGCTAATGGTATTCATTTGACAATATTCCTTTTAGTTTATCCCACGGGGCTTTTTGATCTCCTTTTAATTTTTATTTATCAATTTGAAGAAATTGATAAATAAATATATTTACAATTTTGAATAGAACTTTAGGATTAAAGTTAACCCTTCGCATTTTAACCCTTCCAAATAATATGGTAAACCTTTGACCCCGGGCCCACAAATATAGTCAATAACCAATCAAATACGCGCATGGTACCATAGGTAAACTTCGCGCAAGTCCAGCGTCCGATCACCGTTGGATTAGCAAACTTCCAGATCAACGGTGTATATGCATATCGCTCGACCTCCAATGTCGAATGTTAACGTGCGATGGTCCGCTGTACCTGTGTTAATCTTCGCGCATATTCAACAAATGACGGTCGTCCGATGACCCCTCCCCAGATCAACGATGCTCAACGATATCACTGGGCGTCCTGGGTCGAACTATAACGCGCGATGGCGCACAGTAAAAAGTGGTTTTGTAGAATCGTACAGGGACACGTGTCACCCGTTCTATGGAATCGCTCCCCACTTCTTGAATACCGCTTGCCCGTTGAAAGCGGTGCGATGAAAACCATAAACCGCCTTCACTGTTCCTCCTTTGTGGTTCCGCCCTTCGCTCAAGGTTCCGTTCATGATTCCAAAGGGTTAGTCTGGGTTTGCACTATAACTCTGGTCTATCTTTGGCATGATTTCCAATAAGCAACGAACAAATGTAGTTCTCTTCCGACGGGATTTCCTTACAAACATTGACTCGTGACAATTCAATGTCATTCCTCAATTATGCTATGATATATATAACATGTCAACCTTCCATTTCAGAGTTCTATCCTGTCACAGTTCCGCTTCTACCTGTACATTCAAAAACATCATATCTCTGCCACCATTAAGTTCTTCAAAGGATACACTGAATGCCTCGAGAGCCCCCTATATATTCAACCAAGTAGTTCCACAGTTCTTCATTAACATATACAAATCTTAGCCAGATATTCAATCTGTCCTACAATCTATTACCTTGTCTCTTCCTAGCAGCTCTCCCTTTGGTCATCTCCTTTGCAAACTGTATTAAACCCCTAATTCAACTCTACTGCTCTGTCTCATCTGCTGCCTCTGCAACCTTTCTGTCTCTTTTGCCTTATGGATAGTTTAGGTGTTGCTCCTGTCTTTGCCAATTCATTTGCCATCAATGACAATATTTCCAACATTTGTACCATGAGGAACGGGGTTTAAAGAAATTCCAACTTATAGCTTATGTCAGTTGATATCCGTGTGTGATATTTTAAGTGGATATTATACCAATAGTTTGAAGTGGAAAGTTTTTAAAATTTAAAAAGTTGTTTTTATTATTATACTTACTTGAGGCAATGTATATTGTATTAGGTTGGTTATTGATTTGATTTCTGTTTAACTTAAAAAAATTTAAATTTATTTAATGTTAAATATTATGAATTGAAACTTATATTTTTTTAATAATATTGTAATCTATTTATCTCAAATTTTATTGGTTCAAAACTTTAACATGTTATAGCAAAACTCATAGTTCTTCGTGCCAGTTCAATAGCTTCCGTGCATCGACAATCTCCGACTCTGCAACCGTATTAAATGTAAGTTCCTACGCCATTGAGTTTTACATTTTAATGACCTGATACTTAATACATATGTTCATTTAAATCTGCTGTCAGAGTTTATTGGAGATTGATACTTCGGAGATTTCACCACCATCTGACTTCAATATGAAATGACACTTCCGTATTTGATTCTATCAAATCCGGGATTTTGGTTTTCTCGAGATTTCTTAATATTAAACTACTTGCTCCGAATCACATGGCCTCCCATGCCCAGTCTCCAACACGTCAACTCGAGAGATCTCCACGAACCATCGACGCATGGACGTTCTGGATTAACCGAGCTACTTAGGGTTTCCATTTGTATAAGATATTTCATTTTTCTTTCTGGTTCGGTATTTCTTGTTCGGCTTGCAAACTCTGGTCATTTTCTCTGGAGTTTCTCCTTTACAACTCAAGGAATTCCGTAACTCTACGAGGTCCAGTATTTCTAAGGCATTCTGCATACCGTCCACGCTCCAGGTAATACGTCATTCGTTTTTCTTCTACGTTTCCTAAAATTGTTTTACAACTAGAGAGTAGGTATCCATTTGATATTAACTGGCTTTCTGTTATTGCCCAGAACACGTGGTTTAACTCTGCCTATTTCTGGAACTACATTCATCTTTTATCTTACCTTCATCTATAGTCCACCTTCGAAATTGATGATTTCGTTCCTATTTCGAATATTTTGGAAATGAAGATGTTGTGCCACATGTCCATATGGCTCCGGCAAGAGAAGAAAGGTATTTAGTAATCTCGTCATTTTTCCATGGTTGTGGACCTGCTCATACCTCTCATACTTTCTTTATCGGGTTTATCCATTTAAATTTTATTTCAATACCCATATTTAGTTGGGAAGATTTTTTTTATTTTTTTTTGAGTTGGGAATATCTCGGAAAACAGGTTCCGACCCGTGAAAATTCATAGTATAAGGTATCGTATTTCACTTCTAATGATTTTATTACAGTCTCATAATTTTATTTGTGAAATATTTCCACCTATCAATTTCTTCTTACAACAATTCTTGTTATGTAGAAGAATAATGGACCGCCTCCGGCCTTCCTCGGTGGTTATGACAGCGTCACTATAACCCCGGTAAGTTCATATTTTTCTATTCAAATAGACAATGATTTGAATTAAAAAAGTGTCTTATCGAAATTTTGTCAACAATTATAATTTCTCTTCCTTGGAATTGTTTCACCCACTGCACAGTAAAATTTCCTATTTGATGTCGTGGCTTAGTTGGTAGAAATATTTTATAGTTATGCCCATTTAGTTTTCCTTTCCAAGATTCTTATATTTAGAATCTCGTTTCAACTAATTGGATTTTAGTATTATCTACTGTTGGGTTGCACCACTATTCTTACTTGAAGTGTTCTACTCACTTGTTCAATGCTACATTCTATAATAGTGTCATTCCTCTTTTTCTATTGAAGAATCAGAAAGGGTTCGTCATTCCATTATATGCAATGACCAGTATTATCAGTCTAATGTATAGTTGACTAGAACTTTTTCCTTTCTATTTTTTTTCCACAGAAAAAATCGTTAACCTTTTATTTATAAAAATGAAAAGTTACACATAGCATATGCATTGAAGCATTTTCAGAAATTGCCCATTGGGCTCGTGTGCTTTGGCACACAATGCGGCGTAGCGGGGCTACCGTGCATTTAGAAAGAATGAAAGAAAAAGAAAAAAGAAGGGAGGAAGGGACAGAAAAATTGGTTCCAGGGAGTGAGTAGAAGACTCACACCTCATGTTTTTCTCCCCTTCTTCTTTTCGACCTTGCGCCACTCTCCTTGGGTGGGCTCAATCGTTGCTAGGACTAACTGTGTTTCTGCTTTCTGTGGACCTGTATCTTTGTCTGAGTCTGAAGTATCTGAGGGGTGATGTCGTTTGATCCCTCCCATACTCAAATCCTCGCTTGTCTTCTCTGCCTAATTTGAATGGAGTTGTGAAACCTTGTTAGCTGATATGATTTCCTTTTGGGTCTCTTTTCCTTGAGTGGGCTCAGTATTCTCTGTGGGAGTAACTTCCCCCTCTGCTTCTGATTCATCGTCCTCTGAGTCAGGGGGGGGGTATTGCCACCCTTTTCTCTGCTTCCCTTTCTGCTTCTTTTTGCTGTTTGCTTTCTTAGCTTCTGGGCATGTACTTTGCAAGTGTCCTGTCAGCCTACAGATTCTGCATCTGAAAGCAGTGTTTTCGTAGTCTAGTCCTTGCAGCCAGTTTTGTTGCTTGTATACCAGCCTTATACTTTCCGGCAGTCCTTTACTTAGATCAACTTCCACACAAATGCGTGCAAAGGTGTAGATCCTCTCGTCAATCCTCTCCATATCTGTTTTGATATATTTCCCTATGTTGTTCCCAATTCCTTCCAAAACTCGCTCACTCCAAAAGTGAAGAGGAAGGTTATATAGGCGGACCCAGACCAGTATTCTGGAGACAGTCATTTTGTTTGGGTCAAAATCTGGAAACCATGGGGTCATAAAAAGACCCGTTGTTCCCCAAAACCAAGGCCCTGCACTGATGATTGTATCTCTAGCTTCCGTGGATGCGAACTTAACAATGAAAAACCCCTTGGAGCATAGATGTATATCACATTCCATGGTCCAACTAGTGTAGATCCAGTGAAATAGATCCATTGGCTTTGGCCAAAAACTGTTAAATCGACAGATTAGGGCCTCAGTTTCGTATGACTTAACGTATTCTTCTAGTCCTGTAGAATCAATGTTGAGGGCTGGGGTTTGCCCAAGCTGATCTACTATGTATGGCCTAGGTGTATGTCCACCTTGATCTGGAGGGGACCCTGGATCTCTATTGCCCTGTAATATGTTTTTGTAAGAGAAGCCTCCCTTGGGTTGTTGCTGGGATGTTGTCTGTTTCCCCTTGTCTCCTCCTATGGTGCTTGGATGTCCTTTGGGCAGAGCACCTCCTCTCAGCCTAAGGTTTAAAGCAATGGTTGTTTCTGGGTTAATATCGTAGTTTTTCAGGGTTCTATTATCCTGAAGGGACCATCTACCACTGACCAGATGTTGGATCTGAACAGGGTATCCCATCAATGCCCAGATTTGTTGTTTCAACTGCATAATGGTGCTTTCTGCATGTACCCACACTAGACTGGTTTTCCCCACAGGGGGTTTAATAAAAATCTGAAAACAAGTTGATGTTACCTGTTGCCTGGGTTCTGGCTGTTCTAGCTGCCCATGGCCTTGCGCTGCTTCCAGATGCAAGAAAGGGGGCTGCCCCCGTGGGATAGGGGAAGCTAGGGCAGAGGGCGCTCCCTGTTGTTGCCAGCCTCTTCTACACTCTACCTCTCCTTTCTTCCGATTCAGCAAGAAATCCTGTAGATCTGGCCTGGATGCCTCTCCTCTCACCTTTTGCTGAGGTAAGAGCGTAGAGCTTGATCGGATCTCCCATCTCAAGGGTAAAAAGCTGATGATCGACACTTGGAGCTTATCTACAGGAGTCTGCAGCTGCTTTTCTACCTCCGAAAGGACAGAGGGTTCTTCTCCGTCTACTGCTGCTGCGGAGCGATCTGTGAAAGGCTCGATCCACCAACTCTTCGATGGCAGTGGCTGCCCGTTTGCTCTGTTCAGAGATTTCTCAAATAAAGCCTCATCATACAGCGGATCCGACCAAGATCTCAGCTCCGATCTTCTTAGAGACTCGAACCTCAGCATGAAATATAAAACCCCCTTTCTCAATGGCATATCGAGGGCCGTCAGGTGCCATGCATGTTCAAACTTCGGGGTTTGGAGACCTCCGCCAGTTTGCCGCATGCAGGGGAAGCAAAACTGGACCTGCGTCGTCCAGATCTTCCAGCTTAGTTCCTCTGCGCCCTTTGTGGAAATCACCCACGCAGCAGTCAGATCTGGGTTCTTCATGAGGTAGAGAAGCCGCTTGTGGCCAGTATAGTCTCCATTCTCTGCGATGGAGGACTGGATCCCTTCTACGGGCGCCAAGAAAAACCTGCAAAAACCCTGTGCCATTGTTCCTCTCTTCGGAAACTCCAACTTTTTCCTTTCTATTATTCTATCATACGAGTATTTAAAATTTGTTCCTCACAATTTAAAGGCTATGCGAGTACTAACCCCTTCTATTTTATGTGTACAGATATCTCTTTGAATTTAAATCAATGAGGTAATTAATCTTTCTATGTTAGGTTCTTTGTGTATTCATATATATTTCAGTTTCAGTACTATCTCTCAGTGTTAATTTCAGGTTCTGTCATGTGCAAGTGGATTGTGTATGTTACACAGGTTGGTCCAGTTCATCATGGGTTCTTCATATGCCTTCAATGCATATGTTTTCTCTCAAGAGTTGATTAAATTTTCTTTTATAAATAACCAGAGAGAGTCCTCTGTATAACTGTTTTATAATTTCTAAAACAACAGAGTGTACTTTGTGCAACTGTGTTTATCTTCTTCTTTTTTTAATAATCTTAAACCCTTATGAGAATGTACTATATAGATTTATTCATTGTAAGTGTTTAAATATTATTTTATTATAAGAACTATTGATTTGACATTAGTTTCTGTTTGACTTAAAAAATTTAAAATTTATCTAATGTTAAACATTATAAATTGAAAATTGAAATTTATGTTTTTTTAATAATATTTTAATCTATTTATCTCAAATTTTATTGGTTCAAAACTTTAACATGTTATTGGAAAACTCATAGTTCTTTGTGTCCTTTCAATTGCTTCAGTGCGCCGTCAATCTTTGACTCTGCAGCCGTATTAAATGTTAGTTCCTACACTTAATTTCCCGACTCCGCATAGTTCTTCGACTTTGCAATCTTATTAATAAGTTACAGTGCAACTGTCACTTCTTTGATCAGCCTGTATCCACCATAAATTTGTTCCTTCTCACTGTTGAACAAAGCATTATGTCATTTGGCACCAGAGATTACATTTAATGATATACAATAACTTTTGTTTCTTGGATGGCGTAACTACGACCATTGAAACAATAGAAACAATAGAAGTGTAATTATCTGTAGCATGTGATGCCACTTTCTTATGTATACAATGTGGTTTTATTGTACTCAAAACCTTTCACGATACTAATTCCTTTGACCTACATTCCCTGTAAATTCCTTGCAATACGCAATTTGCCGCACATGTAATGAGATCGTGGATGTAATGAGGTTAATTCTCAAAACCACGTGCAGCCACAAGATAACAAGGCATACCAAGTAGAGAATGCATTGTTACTGATCATTTTCACTAACCACTTAACAACATTTTCTCCTCCATGAATGATTAAAATTAAATTTAAAAGCTCTCCAACCCAAAATTGGGGTCCTTGTTACCCACTTACCTTGCCCGATCTTGGTTAACATATTTTTTCACTTTAAAAAAAACCAAAAACTTAACTAAAAAACAAGTTACCACATAATTTAGATACATAATGATCCACTTTTAACATATGACATTGATAGAGTTATATTAATAAATTACACAATAGTTTCATATGCCATGGATATGTAATTGTATTCTTTATTTTATTCTTTTGCTTTGAGAGTAAAGATTAAATTTTATATTTTTTTGGTTTTTTGGCTAAATTGATAACATTAATATTAATAAAATAATTTCTTTTTTAATTAAAATTTATTAGTATAAGATATTGATATATTTATATTAATAAATTACATAATGTATTTATATGTCATTGTATGCTTCATTTTATTCTTTTGTGGTTTGGGAGTGGTGTTAGTTTTTGTAAATATCAATTGTTAAAAATTGTGCACATATTTGATGAAATTTAGCTATTATACGATATTTTGATGTGGTTTTATGGTTTAAACTTCTATTGTCATCATTTATTATTCCTAACTAACTATCATACTCATTATTAAAGTAAAGTAATAATTTTTTAATGTATATAATTTAACTTCACAAGGTGAAAAAAATTTAATGCATATAATTTAATTTCAGAAGGTTAAAAATGCTTTTAATTATTTAATTTTTCATATATATATATATATCTTTTAAGTGATGAGGATGTCATCTTCATAACAATATTTTCATTGGTTTAGGTGCTATTTTTTCATACACATAGATTATATTTTATTTTTAAATATGGATTATAATGGAATCATTATGTGGATTTTCAAATTTCATTTACTAATATCAGTAAGTATAAAGGAACAAAACAAAGATAATAAATAATAAATGTTTTTTTTTTTTTTTTGCTTAAATGCAATTGTATGCAATTGTTGAGATATATATAATTGTAATTTTTTATTGTTTTTTATTTAAAATTAGCTATATTTAAACTAACCAACAAGTACTAGTTACCATGTAGCATTTTATATAAGTTTGTATATTATAATTTATTATTGAAATTATTTTATTATTGATTGTTTAAAAAAAAATTTGCAATGAAAAATAAATAAATATTTTCTTAGAGAAGAGTAATCTTTTTTTTGCATTGATATCATATTTTATTAGAGAATGGTAATATATATTTTATAGATATTGAAAATTAATTATATAAATTTTTATATAAAGAGTTTTGATCATATTTTATTAAAGAAGGGAAATAGATATTTTATAAATATTGATAATTAATTATATAATTTTTTTTTTTAATTATAATTTTAAATGAAACTTTTTTTTCAAAATGAATGTGAATATATTCTTTTATTATATATATATATATATATATATATATATATATATATAAATTTTTTGTTAATTTTTTTTTGTTATTTTGAATAAATAGAAAAAATATAATTAGATGAAAATGAATTAAAAAAAGCTAACTATTTTCCAATATGATTTTTTTACAATTTACTATCACAGGTAAAGAGCTATTCAATATTGGTCAAAATTGCAATCTAGATCATTAATCGTAAACGTGTTTCCCTTTTTATTAGTTTGAATGTTTAAAAAAAAAAACAAAAAACAATTGTAACATGTTTAAACTACAACCAAACCAAAGAGATTAAATATTTTAAGTATTTGAACTTTCCTTATTTATTGTCACCAAAATTTATAAATTTTTGTTAAATTGCAATTGTTGATGAAATTGACGTTTTTAATACAAAAATGTATTTGATGTATTTGACACCCTTGAATATCCTTGTTCTTTAGGGATCGTGCAATGTTAATATTTGATATATGAAATCACATCAATATAAATAGATTTTTTTTAAACTTTAGGTTACCCATATTGGTTTTTTTATTATTATTTTGATTCTTGAAAAATGCAAATTTATAAATGGTTTACAATATAATCATATGAAGGAGGTTAATTTTTTTACAAATTGAAAGTTTTGCTATTTATTATCATTGGAATTTATGATGCATCTTTAATTTTTTGTAAATTTGGTAGGACTTTTCTATTTCATCATCAAAAAAGGCAAATTACATCTAGATCCAGAAGGTTAGGTGGCCTCAACTTTCCTAGAGGGAAACTAGGTCTGTTGGCCACCTAACAGCATGATAAGCCATTCAATAACAAAATGTAATAAGGCTAAGAATCCAAGCCAAATATCACTGATTGTCTTTAAACTATCTTGACTCTAAATAACTTAAAGCATCTCTAAAAACATACTAAGCTATACTAAACTTCCGCATAAACAAAAAATAAAGACTGAAAGACCAACACCAAGCTATTCATCTCACCTGACCCAACTGGAGTAGGGTCTTTAGCGCTAGAATCGGGGAGCTTGGATTGAGGGATGCACAGAATGTGCTGCTCAATTCGACTGAGACGTCCATTATGTCGTTGCAATTGAAACTATATTTTCTGAAATTATTTACTGTAGTCGGGGAACCTATGAGTGGCTACCACCCCCCCAGTTGGGATCTATTCAAGAGCTTTAGCCAACATGCTCTTCATTAACCAGTATAGATGGAGAATTTTCTTAAATTGGGTAGTCCGGCCCCAAGTATGACCCAGATTCGACACTAAAGTTTGTCAGTCATCTAAATCCATATCCATGAACCCAACTTTTTGGTTTAATTCTTCCTCCCATTCCTGTATCAACTGGTGAACCTGAGCTGAGGTGTCTTCATGGTAAGCCATTGTTGCTTCATTGATAATTGAGGACACTAATTTCCGACTGCGCACCCGACCCCAGAGGAGCTAGGCTGGTTTCCCCCCAAGGAGGTCCTTTGGCTCTTATGACGACCACTCATGCCCTGGGCCGCTTTACCCTGTTGAGATTCAACAAGATAATGAGCTTAGTGAAAAGAGTCGCCTTCACTAAGTGGGCCCGTAGGCTATCTTTGGCGCAAGTCTATTTTTAGACATGATGATCATATTTCAGAAGTTGCAGGATGCTATTTGTGGATGGTTGATCAAGTTGGAAAAATAGATGAAATTTTATTTTTAGAATATTGGGCAAAGTCTATTTATAGATCACTAATCTAAAAATAGATGCATGTTGATTATTATTAGCTCTTAATAATAATCAGACTCTAAACAACAACTTATTCTCTTGGAGCACTTCAGTTCAGTGCACGGATGTGGCACATCAGTGGACTGAGGGAATTCGCAATTCCCAAGGGTTTATTGGAGCTAATGCATGGAGGAATCAGTTAGAACTCAAGTGGCAGAGTTATGACACAGTTGGAAGAAGTAGTTATGGAGTTGTATTTAGTTTAACTCAGTTAGACTCGGTTGAGCTAGTTGTATCTAGTCTAACTGATTGATACACTAGTGAGAGGGAGTGAATTAATTAGTTAATTAATTCACAAATAATAACTCATTAATCAACTCAACAATACAACAGCTTAACTACATACAGCATGGCAAATAGTGGAAACCCATGGAGAGGTAGGTGAAAGGGCAAGATAGACTATCTATTGTGACTATAGTGATGCATTGATTGCATCACACACATTGGATAAGTTTTAATGAGGATTGCGCAAATTAAGGCAAGAAACATGGACTATTCAGAGCTATTCAAGAGATTAGCAAAGGATTGCGTAGTTAGAGGCAGTGGGTTAGTAGGACCTATAGTCTATGCATGGATTTTGCAAGATTGGTCCCGATTAGTGTGTGACAAGATTGTACTTAATTACAAGAGTTTAGATAAGCTTTGTATGAGATTGTCATATGTCTCCATGATACATACATATAGTTGGGGTTTTTACTGTGCTTTCCCGGTTAAAAACAACTGTGTTATGTGTGATTATTTTTATTTATGCTTTACATGTGTGTGCAATTAATTTTTCCGCAAAATATTAACAAGTGGAATGATTCAATATCTTGCATAAAGTTAAATAGTGTGAGATCAGGTGAATCTAGGACATATGCATGATTAGTGCATATAATTTCTACATGGTATCAGAGCATTGTTGATTGAAGATTGCAATTGTGAAATGAGTTTGTGCTGGTGGACAATTCGAATTTGCTACAGAAGATTCTTGGTGTAGAAGTTGAGTATACATTGAAATGGCTTTCAATGGGTTGCGATTGGAGTATGCTCTTGATGGGAGCTCGAATTACATAGCTTGGAAGGATAGGATGGAGGCAGTGCTGGAGGATAATGGACTGAAGGAGTTCATCGATAGCGATATTCCTAAGCCGGGATCTAGTGATGCTGCATTACTTGACTCATGGCAAAAGAAGACAGCAAAGACGAGAAGCATTCTATTGGAAGGTGTGAAGGACCATATTGTGTCCAGCCTTCACGGGAAAGCCACTCCATTCTTGATGTGGAAGGCTTTGACAGATTTATTCCAAAGCAGAAGTGACCAGAGGAAGTTGGTGCTTAAAGAAAAGCTCAGAAAAATAAAAATGGAGAAAGGCAACAATATTCCAAAATACCTCATGAAGTTTGTCCACTGCAAGGATGAACTGGGAAGTGTGGGGGTTACTGTTGATGATGAAGACTTGGTGAGCTTAGCTCTCCTTGGGCTTCCAAAGAGTTGGCATAGCTACAAAGACTTTGTCAATGGATGGGAGAAACTACCGGGATGGGAGCGACTTTGGTCGGATCTTATGCAAGAGGAGATAAGGCGGGGTACCAGGGATGGATCTTCATTGAAGAATTAAGATGAAGAGAATTGCGCTTTGGCTGCCAAATAAAGGAAAGGGAAGGGGAAGAAACATCTTCAAAATCCGATGCTAAAGGCAAGAAGCAGGATTTGTCCAAAGTGAAGTGTTTTCACTGTCACGAACATGGACATTTCGCCACTAACTTTCCACAGAAGAAGAAGAACAAGAAGGTTGCTGGATCTGCAGCTGGAGAGGCCTTAGCCTCGCAATTTGAACTTGATTTCTCCTTGATCGCATTCTTGGTTTCAAGCGGTATGGGATCGGCGTGGTATCTTGATAGTGGTGCGTCTTTCCATATGACGGAAGACAAAGAGTTGTTTAGTGACTTGGAGGAGAAGGACCTCTAGATGCATATAGAGATGGGCGATGATGGTCGGTACAATGCGACTGGCATTGGGACCATTACCTTTGAGAGGGAGTCCGGTAATCCATTCTTGTTGAAGAATGTTATGCATGTTCCAGGTCTGAAGAAGAACTTGGTCTCAGTCGCAATACTGGAAGACAAGGATTATGATGTTGTTTTCAGTGAGGGAAAAGCCTTCCTTCGACATAAAAAAACTGGTCAAACCAAGAAGATAGGGGTTCGAATTAAGAATCTCTACAAGCTGGAGGTAGATGACAACATTACAATGGTGGGCAAAGCAGAAGAAGTGGTGAGGCGGGATGAGGGAAAATTATGGCACAGGAGATGGGGCCATCTTCACCATGGCGCTTTGAAGATTTTGCAGCAAATTTCTATTGGAGTTCCCAAGGGTACTCTTGCGCAGTCAGATAAGTGCAAGGGATGTACTATGGGTAAGTTTGTGAAGACCACCTTTCATGAGAAGGAGAACCGTGCTTCGGTGATCTTGGAGAGAATTCACACAGACGTGTGTGGACCGTTCTCGTTTGCTTCAACAGCAAAACACATGTATTATGTTATATTTGTTGATGACTATTCTCGTAGATGTTGGATTTTATTCATGCATAAGAAGAGTGAAATGTTCTCAAAGTTCTGTGAGTTCAAAGCATTGGTGGAGAAGGAGTCGGGGAAGCAAGTGAAAGCTCTACGGAGCGATAATGGTGGTGAATACATCTCAGGGGAATTCAAAGACTTCTGCAGCAAAGAAGGAATTCTAAGAGAACTCATAGTGCCTCATAACCCACAGCAGAATGGGGTGGCGGAGAGGAAGAACATAACGATCGTGGGTGCTACATGAGCTATGCTTGAGGGGGAGCTAGACTTGCATGCAGTGAAGGAACTGCTTGTTCCGAAAGATGAGCCTCCGGATGTGGATCAACCACAAGAGGAGATTCATGGAGTGAAGGAGTCCATTCATGCAGAACCAAACATCAGAGAAGGCAGAAAGCGTACCACAGAAGTTGAGAGATTGAAGCTTGATGCGGCACAGAATGTAGGAGTTCCTACATCACAGCGCAGACAGAGACAGTCACCTGACCGATTTACTGGATACATGGCTCTTATGAGCAAGTGTATTGTGACAAAGCCATCTTCTTTTGAAGAAGCAGTGTAGGAGTCCACATGGGTAGATGCCATGGTGGAGGAGTATGACTCCATTGTCAGAAACAGTGCTTGGGAGATTGTTCCAAGGCCGGTGGGAAAATCAGTTGTAGGATCAAGATGGATCTACAAGGTAAAGCAAGCTACTGATGGGAGCGTTGAGAAGTATACGACAAGATTTGTTGCTCGGGGCTTCTCATAGATTGAGGGGATTGACTATAAAGAAACCTTTGCACCTGTCGCACGGTATTCTTCCATACGGACCATCCTTGCTCTCTCAGTGAAGATGGGTTGGCACATTCATCAGATGGATGTGAAGACTGCGTTCCTTAATGGGATCATTGAGGAAGAAGTGTACATTGAGCAACCTAAAGGATTTGAGATCTTTAGCAGCGAGTCACATGTGTGCAGGCTCAAAAGAGCGCTGTATGGATTGAAACAAGCACCCCGTGTTTGGTACACTTGGATCGACAGCTATTTCACTGGACTTGGCTTCACCAAGAGTGAGGCGGATGCAAACCTGTACCAGATTATGGTGGAGGGTAAGATTTTAATCATTGTACTTTATGTTGATGATTTAATACTAATAGGTGATGAGCGGTTGATACACTCATGCAAGGCAGATCTTGTAAAGGAGTTTGAGATGAAGGATTTGGGCCTCCTTCATTATTTCCTTGGATTGGAAATATGGCAGCAGGAAGGTGAATTGTTTTTGTCTCAAGGCAAGTATGCCCGGGAGATACTGGAGAAGTTTCACATGCAAGGCTGCAAGCCTATCGACACTCCTCTTCCAGGAAGTTGGAAGAAAGAGGATGCTACATCGGCAGAGGTAGTGGATGCCACTATTTATCGACAGTTGGTGGGTTTTCTCACGTATTTACTCAATACAAGACTGGACATATGCTATGTGGTGAACCAGCTTTCACAAGCGATGGTTAAGCCTACCAAGCTCTTTTGGAAGGCAGGCAAGCATGTCCTGAGATATCTGAGGGGCACATATGAGTATGGTATATGGTACAGACAGATGGATGAGGTGAAGTTTCATGGCTTCACGGATGCAGATTGGACAGGAAGCCCAAATACGTAAAGAGCACATCGTGGGGGATTTTCGTATTGGATCTTATGGCAGCGATCTGTACAACAGGAAACAAAGATCCGTGGCACTCAGTTCAACGGAAGCAGAATACATGGCAGCAAGTCAAGCTGCATGTGAGGCTATCTGGATGAGGAAGATCTGGTTGGTTTTTTCGGTTCACATTTAGATCCCATAGTGATACATTGTGATAATCAGAGTTGCATTAAACTCTCGATTAATCTTGTGTTTCATGATAGATCTAAACATATTGATATCCGGTATCATCGTATCAGAGATTATGTGCAGCGGAAGATCATGTTGCTTCAGTACATTCCTACGGAGGATCAGGATGCAGATATTCTGACGAAGGCGCTCACCAGGAGCAAATTCGAATACCATAGAGGCAGGATCGGGGTGAAGGATAATCCCTATCTTGTTTAGAGGGAGTGTTGAGATTCAATAAGATGATGAGCTTAGTGAAAAGATTCGCCTTCACTAAGTGGGCTCAAGTAGACTATTTTTTAAGTAAGTCTATTTTTAGACTATGTCTATTTTTTAGACATGATGATCATATTTCAGAAATTGGCAGATGCTATTTGTGGATGGTTGGATCAAGTTGGAAAAATATATGAAATTATATTTTTAGAATATTGGGCGAAATATATTTCTATAGATCGCTTGATCTAAAAATAGATGCATGTCGATTATTATTACTTCTTAATAATAATCGATTTCAAACAACAACTTTATCTTCTTAGAGCACTTCGAAGCTCGCGTGCCGATGTGGCAAGCTACCGCTGGACTCGAGGAATTACGCAATTCCCAAGGGTTTACCGGAGCCAATGCATGGAGGACTCGCTAGGAACTCAAGTGGCAGAGTTATGACACAATTGGAAGAAGTAGTTATGGAGTTGTATTTAGTTTAACTCAGTTAGACTCAGTTGAGATAGTTGTATCTAGTCTAACTGATTGATACACTAGTGAGAGTGGAGTGAATTAATTAGTTAATTAATTCAAAAATAATAACTTATTAATCAACTGAGAAATACAGTAGTTAACTAAAGTGCATGGCAGTTTCAGTGGAGACTCAGTGGAGAGATAGGTGAAAGGGCAAGATAGACTATCTATTGTGACTATAGTGATGCATTGATTGCATCACACACACATTGGAGTTGCCAATGAGGATTGTGTAGTCAAGGCAAGAGTAATTCGAATTCATTCAAAGCTATTCTTCAGCAGGGATTGCATAGTGGAGGCAGGCTAGCAGGAGACAAAGATCGGTGCATGGATTTGCAAGATTGGTCCTGATTAGTGTATGATGATTGTACTGTACTAAGAGCTTGTGCTAAGATTTGTATGAGATTGTCATATGATCTCCATGATACATAATATATAGTTGGTGTTTTCAGTTTCAGGCTTTCCCGGTTAAAAACAACTGTGTTATGTGTGATTATTTTTATTTATGCTTTACATGTGTGTGCAATTAATTTTTCTGCAAAATATTAACAAGTGGAATGATTCAGTATCTTGCATAAAGTTAAATAGTGTGAGATCAGGTGAATCTAGGACATATGTATGATTAGTGCATATAATTTCTACATACCCTTACCAGTGGCAGAGCGAGCCATCATCCAATGCAACCTGAAAAAAACATGTAACAAACAGAGACCCTGTAAACCACCTAGGGGGAAGCGTTGACCTAGAAACCCAGAGCTTCCTGGGGCCGCCATGGAGCCAGGTACCTGCCAGAGGAAAAAAATGACAAACTAAGTCCTGAACCATACCCCAATTCATATTTCAGGCACAAAAAAACAAGTGAGAAGGAGAAAACCCCTAGAACCCTACATACATCCTTTTTCGTTCAAGTAAGAACCAAAATTGTAAGTGAAATCATTTGCATACCAAATACTCAGGGAAGCCAATTCAAAGCTAATAATAGAAAGAATTGAAGGGAGCCCTTGAGGCCACAAAATAATATATACTAGAGCCCAGGAGAAGCCATGTCACTGTTGAATTTCCATGATCTTGGGTCTAGGACACTATCAAACTAAGAATCTCAACCATGAAATACTTTGCATAACGAAAAAATATAAAGCAGTAAATCACACATGCACAAATATACACAGTTTTTAACAAATTGTACAATAATGTACAACCCTAATCTTCTTTATATTAAACCAAAATCTGAATAATACAACAATCTATGGTATACAAGATACAATGAAAAACTTGATGTCGTATCTTGTCCTACCGGTCCTTCACTTCTGTACTGCTCACTAGCTTCCCCTTAGTCCTTCAAAGGGCAACACATCGAGACTCCAGGAGGGGCTACCACCTAACATTGTTGCAAGTCACTTCTGTAGCATGTACATAGGCTGATCCAATCTGCTCTCTGGGTAGGCCTAATTCCCGAGCTCCAAACTGCCAAGCTAGCAGTCACTTTAGTCCATCAAAGTGTTGCACTTTGACACCAAACTTCACCCAATATTCAGCTCCTCTTCATCACTTCAAGATAGCTTCTCTAGGGACACTTTGGGTAGCCAACGCACTACCCTCCACTAGATCACTGGAACCCAATACTACAATGTTGGTTTTTCTCTAAGGATGGAATATTCACCACCATGCAAGGTCCTCCACATGACACCAACAGGCTGCAACAAATCTGGTCAACTCCTTTGACCCAATGCACCTCCAAACATTGCTCCAAATATGTTTACACACTGTTGTTTGTAACAGGGGTACACAACTGCAGCCTAAAATCCTCCAAAAATCCACAAACAACACTCTAGAAAACTACGGTCTTGGCTAGCAGAGACACCCCTCCTTCACACTGAGGGTAAGTGCTAAAACCAACCTATAAAATCCTTGTTGTTGTGGTATGGCTTGCAGCCTACCACATAACACTCCTATTGCAACAAGCTGCCCTCAAACACTACCACAGTCCATCTACAAACCTCTAAACAGTCAGTGGATTACCCCTTGAGGTCTCGACCTAACAGCCAAAAACCTCGACCTCTACTACAACAACTCGGACCCCCAAAATAGTCCTTGTTTCTCGTTGTTCCTGCCTCCTTATGCTGCGGCTAGGGCATAGAGATGTCCCTCCTCCAACTAGTCCTCTTCTAGAGGTTGTATTGCACAAATGGATGCTCCAAATGACTTATATTCACCTTTTATTTATACATCAATAAGGGGCTTCCTAAAACGTTAGAATGAGGGGCTACTAACCGTCATGAGCCTAAAAACACCTTAGGCCAACCTACATACACATGTGAAAACCCATCAATAACTTCAAAAATTCATATCTCCACTTCTACAACCCAGAATTCGATGAAGCGTCGGATTCTCCTTTCCGCCCTATATCGTCTCATGCCATCATATGTAGAAATGTGCTTTCGGAAATGCCCAAAACACGATTTGGTGCAAACACCATACTTGGGTTCCAAGCCCCCAAGTGACCCTTGTGGCACTTTTCCCTCCAAACCTTGAACCTTAGGGCTTGGAGTACCTACCAAGCTACAAAAATCAACAGGAACCACAACTAGCATAATCCCATCCAAGACAAATAAATACAAAAAATTACAGAAAAAGGAAAATAAAAGACCACAACCACCATTTTCCTTGTCAAAATTTCCATTAACGAGACCACATAAACCACCTTCTAATTAGACCTGATAGCACCAAAGTCTTGCATTCTAAAAGCCAACAAATAGATATAGCAAATCATAGGGACACGGGAGAAGAAACAATGAACATACCCGGAGACCAGAGCAGGGATCGGGAGTGACTGAGCCCACTTCTAGGGAAAACATACTAGCACGTTCGTCTCCCTGTCGCCATGATGTGCAGATAAGAGCAAAGGTAGGAGAGAAAAACGTAGAAACTTTCCAAACTGACCACCAAGAAAATTGATATTGCCTCGCTAGTAAAAGACCCTGTCACCTTCATTAACTCGACGCATGCAAGGAGCCACCACTCCATGTGCTTCATGCATGTGAAGGGTGGCGAGAGGCCTTCTTGGGATTGACACTATCATTCCCCTACAAGTCGACTTACCGCTAACACACACCTCGATCATGGATAAGATGCATCTTTATTAAAATCATAATCTTGAGTTAATAAAATTGCCATTTTTAATGTAAAATTTGATTTAATGCTCTCAAATACTCATATTACAATTAAATTGTGTAAATTTAATATTTAATATATTAATATATTTCAAAAAAAGAAAAAAGAAAAAAGAAAAACCTTTCTTAAAAAACCTGAAAACTTTGTGAAAATTATGATTTTAGATTAAAAAAAATTAACATTTTTAAATAGCATAATATTTATAATTAAATAATAAAATAAAATTAACATAACAAAAATATCAATCAAAATGCTACAAATCGATGAGTTTGACCAAAAATCCAAATTGAGTAACTTTATTGTTACAAGGCCTAAGGTTGCGTTTATGGAGTTTCCTTATTCTATACATTTTCCTTTTTATGAATTCAAAGCTATGCATCCTCCAAGTGCATATCAACTCCTATTGAATTTGAAGATGATAAGATACATGGGTTGAAGATGCAAAATGTAAATGGATTTAGATTACATTTGATTATTTTTCATTTTAATTTGCAATAATGTTTGAATGTTTGTATATGGTTTTTATTTTTTTTGTTATAAGAAACAAATACATTTTTAATATAAATGTTATGTGTGTTGAGATTCAACAAGATGATGAGCTTAGTGAAAATCAGTCACCTTCACTAAGTGGGCCCGCATGCTATTTTTAGGTGTAAGTCTATTTTTAGACTATTTCTATTTTTAGACATGATGATCATATTTCAGAAGTTGCAGGATGCTATTTGTGGATGGTTGGTCAAGTTGGAAAAATAGATGAAATTCTATTTTTAGAATATTGGGCGAAGTATATTTATAGATCGCTGATCTAAAAATAGAAGTGTCGATTATTATTAGCTCTTAATAATAATCCGACAATAAGTGTCAACTTATTTTCTTGGAGCACTTAATTTCAGTGTACAGATTTGTCAAATCAGTGGGCTGAAGGAATTATGCAAATCCTAGGGTTTACTGGTGGTTCATGCATGGAGGACTCAGTTAGAACTGAAGTGGAAAAGTTATGACAGAGTTGGAAGAGTAGTTCATGGAGTTGTTATTCAGTTTAACTCAATTAATGGAGTTAAACTCAGTTGAGCTAGTTGTATCTAGTCTAACTGAATGATACACTAGTGATAGTGGAGTGAATTAATTAGTTAATTAATTCACAAATAATAACTCACTAATCAACTAAAAAAATACAACAAATTAACTACAGTGCATGTCAGTTCTAGTGGAGACCTAGTGGAGAGATAGGTGAAAGGGTAAGATGGACTATCCGTTGTGACTATAGTGATGCATTGATTGCACCACCCACATATTGGAGTTTCCAATGAAGATTGTGCAGTCAAGGCAAGGTAGATTTGAATTCATTCAGGGGTCTTCTTCAGCAGGTATTGCGTAGTGGAGGCAAGCTATCAGGTGGCAAGAAATCAGTGCATCAATTTGCAAATTTCTTCTGATTAGTGTGTGGAGATTGATTGTACTGAGAGCTTGATGTACTAAGCTTTGTATGAGATTGTTACATGATCTCCATGATACATAATATATGATATTTGGGGTTTTCAGCTTCAAGCTTTCCCATTAAACAACTGTGTTATGTGCGATTGTTTTTATTGCTTCATGTGTTTGCAATTGAGTTTTTAAAATTTCCGCAACAGATTAACAGTGGAAAGATTCTGTATTTAGCAAGAAGATAAATATTGTTAGATCAGGAGAATATGGATATATACATGCATCTTGTATATAATTTCTACATGGTATCAGAGCAGTGTTAATTCTTGAAGATTGCAATTGTGAAGAATTGTTGAGTTTGTGTTGGTGGACAATTCGAATTTGCTGCAGAAAATTCTTGGTGCGACAGTTGAGTATACATTGAAATGTCTTTCAATGGGTTGCGATTGGAGTATTCCCTTGATTTAAGTTCGAATTACATAGCCTGGAAGGATAGGATGGAGGTGGTGCTGGAATATAATGGACTGAAGGAGTTCATTGATAGCGATGTTCCTAAGCCGGGATCTAGCGATGCCGCATTACTTGACGCATGGAAAAAGAAGATAGCAAAGACAAGAAGAATTATGTTGGAAGGTGTGAGGGACCATAATGTGTCTAGCCTTCATAGGAAATCCACTCCATTTTCAATGTGGAAGGCTTTGACAGATTTGTTCCAAAGCAGTAGCGACCAGAGGAAGTTGGCGCTGAAAGATAAGCTCAGAAAAATAAAAATGGAGAAGGGTGACAGTATTCCAAAATATCTCACGAAGTTTGTCCACTGTAGGGATGAATTGGTAAGTGTGGGGATTAATGTTGATGATGAAGACTTGGTGAGCTTGGCTCTCCTTGGGCTTCCGAAGAGTTGGCATAACCACGAAGACTCTGTCAATGGACGAGAGAAATTGCCGGGATGGGAGTGACTTTGGTCAGATCTTGTGTAGGAGGAGATAAGGCGAAGTACCAGGGATGAATCTTCATCGAAGAATGATGATGAAGAGAATTGTGCTTTGGCTGCCAAAGCAAGGAAAGGGAAGGGGAAGAAATTTCCTTCAAAATATGAAGCTAAAGGCAAGAAGTAGGATTTTTCCAAGGTGAAGTGTTTTCACTATCACGAACATGGGCATTTCGCCACTAACTGCCCACAGAAGAAGAAGAACAAGAAGGATGCTAGAGCTGCAGCTGGAGAGGCCTTAGCCTCGCAATTTTAACTTGATTTCTCTTTGATCGCATGCTTGGTTTCAAGCTCTATTGGATCGATGTGGTATCTTGATAGTGGTGCATCTTTCCATATGACGAGAGATAAGGAGTTGTTTAGTAACTTGGAGGAGAAGGACCTTCAAATGCATATAGAGATGGGCGACGATGATCAATACAGTGCGACCAGCATTGGGACCATTACCTTTGAGAGGGAGTCAGGTAATCCATTTCTGTTGAAAGATGTTATGCATGTTCTAGGTCTGAAGAAGAACTTGGTCTCAATCACAATGTTGGAAGACAGATGTTATGACATTGTTTTTAGCGATGGAAAATCTTTCCCGCGATATAAAACAACAGGTCAAACCAAGAGGATAGGGATTTGAGTTAAGAATCTCTACAAGCTGGAGGTAGATGGCTGCGCTGCAATGATGGGCAAAGCAAAATAAGTGGTGAGCCGAGATGAGGGCGAATTATGGCACAGGAGATTGGGGCATCTTCACCATGGCGCTTTGAAGATTTTGCAGCAAATTTCTACTGGACTTCCCAAGGGTACTCTTACGCAGTCAGATCAGTGCAAGGGATGTACTATGGGTAAGTTTGTGAAGACCATCTTTCATGAGAAGGAGAACAGTGCTTCAGTGATCCTGGAGAAAATTCACACAAACGTGTGTGGACCTTTCTCAGTGGCTTCAACATCAAAACACAAGTATTATGTTATATTTGTTGATGACTATTCTCGTAGATGTTGGATCTTCTTCATGCAGAAGAAGAGCGAAACATTATCAAAGTTCTGTGAGTTCAAAGCATTGGTGGAGAAGGAGTCGGGGAAGCAAGTGAAAGCTCTACGGAGCGATAACGGTGGTGAATACATCTCGGGCGAATTCAAAGACTTCTGTAGCAAAGAAGGAATTCGAAGAGAACTCATAGTGCCTCATAACCCACAGCAGAATGGGGTCATGGAGAGGAAGAACAAAATGATAGTGGGTGCTGCACAAGCTATGCTTGAGAGGGAGCTACACTTGCATGCAGAGGAGGAACTTCTTGTTCCCAAAGATGAGCCTCTAGATGTGGATCAACCACAGGAGGAGATTCATGGAGTGGAGGAGTCCACTCATGCAGAACCAAACATCAGAACAGGCAGAAAGCATACCACAAAAGCTGAGAGACTGAAGCTTGATGCGGCACATAATGTAGGAGTCCCTACATCACAACGCAGACAGAGACAGTCACCTGACCGATTTACTGGATATATGGCTCTTATGAGCAAGTGTATCGTGACAGAGCCATCTTCTTTTGAAGAAGCAATGTAGGAGCCCACATGGGTAGATGCCATGGTGGAGGAGTATGACTCCATTGTCAGAAACAGTGCTTGGGAGATTGTTCCTAGGCCAGTGGGTAAATCAATTGTAGGATCAAGATGGATCTACAAGGTAAAGCAAGCTGCTGATGGAAGCGTCGAGAAGTATAAGGCAAGATTTGTTTCCCGGGGCTTCTCAAAGATCGAGGGGATTGATTATGAAGAAAGCTTTGCACCTGTCGCACGATATTCTTCCATAAGGGCCATCCTTGCTCTCTCAGCGCAGTTGGGTTGGCACATTCATCAGATCGATGTGAAGACTGCGTTCCTTAATGGGATCATTGAGGAAGAGGTGTACATTGAGCAGCCTGAAGGATTTGAGATCTTCAGCAGTGAATCGCATGTGTTCAGGATCAAAAGAGTGTTGTATGGGCTGAAACAAGCACCTCGTGCTTGGTACAAATGGATCGACAACTATTTCACTGGACTTGGCTTCACCAAGAGTGAGGCGGATGCAAACCTATACCAAATTGTGGTGGAGGGTAAGCTTTTAATCATTGTTCTTTATGTTGATGATTTAATACTAACGGGTGATGAGCATTTGATACACTCATGCAAGGAAGATCTTGCAAAGGAGTTTGAGATGAAGGATTTGGGCCTCCTTCATTATTTCCTTGGATTGGAAATATGGGAGCGGGAAGGTGAACTGTTTGTGTCTCAAGGCAAGTATGCCCAGGATATACTGGAGAAGTTTCACATGCAAGGTTGCAAGCCTATCGACACTCCTCTTCTAGGAAATTGGAGGAAAGAGGATGCTACATTGGTAGAGGTAGTAGATGCCACTGTTTATCGACAGTTGGTGGGTTCGCTCATGTATTTAGTTAATACAAGACCGAACATATGCTATGCGGTGAACCAGCTTTCACAAGCGGTCGTTAAGCCTACCAAGCTCTTTTGGAAGGCTGGAAAGCATGTCCTGAGGTATCTCAGGGGCACATTTGAGTATGGTTTATGGTACATACATACGGATGAGGTGAAGTTGCATGGCTTCATGGATGCAGAATGGGCAGGCAGCCCAACATACAGAAAGAGCACATCAGGAGGGATTTTCAGTATCGAATCTACAATAGTTTCTTGGTATAACAGGAAATAAAGATCCGTGGCACTCAGTTCAGCGGAAGCAGAATACATGGCAGCAAGTCAAGCTGCATGTGAGGCTATCTGGATGAGTAAGATCTTGGTCGGTTTGTTCGGTTCACATTTAGATCCTACAATGATACATTGTGATAATTAGAGTTGCATTAAACTCTAGATTAATCTTGTGTTTCATGATAGATCTAAACATATTGATATCCGGTATCATCATATCAGAGATTGTGTGCAGCGGAAGATCATGTTGCTTCAGTGCATTCTTACAGAAGATCAGGATGCAGACATTCTGACGAAGGCGCTCGACAGGAGCAAATTCGAATACCATAGAGGTAGGATTGGGGTGAAGGATAATCCCTATCTTGTTGAGAGGGAGTGTTGAGATTCAACAAGATGATGAGCTTAGTGAAAATCAGTCACCTTCACTAAGTGGGCCCGTAGGCTATTTTTAGGTGTAAGTCTATTTTTAGACTATGTCTATTTTTAGACACGGTGATCATATTTCAGAAGTTGCAGGATGCTATTTGTGGATGGTTGGTCAAGTTGGAAAAATAGATGAAATTATATTTTTAGAATATTGGGCGCAATCTATTTATAGATCGTCGATCTAAGAATAGAAGTGTCGATTATTATTGGCTCTTAATAATAATTTGACAATAAACATCAACTTATTCTCTTGGAGCACTTAATTTCAATGTACAAATTTGTCAAATCAGTGGGCTGAAGGAATTACGCAATTCCTAGGTTTTACTGGTGGTTCATGCATGGAGGACTCAGTTAGAACTGAAGTGGCAAAGTTATGACAGAGTTGGAAGAGTAGTTCATGGAGTTGTTATTCAGTTTAACTCAATTAATGGAGTTAAGCTCAGTTGAGCTAGTTGTAACTAGTCTAACTGAATGATACACTAGTGAGAGTGGAGTGAATTAATTCACAAATAATAACTCACTAATCAATTGAACAAATACAACAGTTAACTACAGTGCATGTCAGTTCCAGTGGAGACCTAATGGAGAGATAGGTGAAAGGGCAAGATGGACTATTCGTTGTGACTATTGTGATGCATTGATTGCACCATACACACTTTGGAGTTGCCAATGAGGATTGTGCAGTCAAGGCAAGGTAGATTCGAATTCATTCAGGGGTCTTCTTCAGCAGGGTTTGCGTAGTGGAGGCAGGCTATCAGGTGGCAAGAAATCAATGCATGGATTTTCATATTTCTTCTGATCAGTGTGTGACGATTGATTGTATTGAGAGCTTGATGTACTAAGATTTGTATGAGATTGTTACATGATCTCCATGATACATAATATATGATAGTTGGGGTTTTCAGCTTCAAGCTTTCCCGTTAAACAACTGTGTTATGTGCGATTGTTTTTATTGCTTCATGTGTTTGCAATTGAGTTTTTTAAATTTCCGCAAAAGATTAGCAGTGGAAGGATTTTGTATTTAGCAAGAAGATAAATATTGTTAGATCAGGAGAATCTAGATATATACATGCATCTTGTATATAATTTCTACAATGTGGAAGATGGTGAGGAATATGAGTTTTTTTTAAAGTTAATTATTAGTATTTTTAGTTTTAAAATATATTATTTTGGATGAATTTTATTAAGTGTTAAAAATTTAGAAGTTTATATTCAGTTTGGTTAGTCTTTTACAAGAGAGATTGAACTATAAAAAAATGGACTCTTTGAAGAGACCCAATAGATGACTGAACATTAATAGGACTAATAGAAACATAAAGCTAGCCAATACATATGTACTATCCTATTTGGCCTCTAGCAGAAACTAGAGTCATACAAAAGTCAATCAAGAGGGTTAGTGTATGAGCCTATCAGCGGGACTGGGTCTGTTGGGTTTGCAGGGAATCGATCAACTCTCGAGGGAATGCCTAGATGACATTCAATTCTTTCCATTCCGCGATCCATCCTGTCCAACCTACTATCATATATTCCCAGGTGTTCATGCATATGATCCAATGTTTGGATTAGGCCCATCTGGGATTCGTGACAATACAAGAGTGTCCTCCCTAGGAGAAATTTCATTTTCAAATACAAGTCAGTTTTCTGCATAAAGGATTCGATCTTCCTCTTATGTGTCTAATGCTAGGAATCCAACTCACCTATTTAACCATGACTTGGGAGTCTAAGAGGGAAGTATGATGAGAGTAAGCTTCCTCTTCAAACCTAGACAATTATGTGTGAACATGGGCATGGTGTGTTCTTGATATCCTGTAGCGCAATTTCATTGGTGTAACCAAATGTTCCCTCTGAAATCTTGCTCTTCATAGTAGGCAACCCCTCTTATGACTCGACCTCTCTAGCAAGGCATTATTGGTGTAGCACCTATAGACACGCAAGAAGGCCACAAGATGAGATGAGAGAAATTGGCTTCCTCCACACAGAGCCACCACACACGATGGTAGTCAAAGTCAATAGGGGCCTCGATTGAGGTATAATTTTCATGGAAGCCTTTTCAATAGGTCTCCTTGTGCACCATATTTCAGCTACAACCTGAAAGATGTTTGTGATGTTTCCCCTGTCTCAAGGAAAACCTCGTTGCCAACATAAATGTTGATTGTGACCCTAAGATTTAAATTGAAATCGGAGGAGCACCCACTACTTTACTTGAGGTTGATAGAGAGAACCAAAGAAATAATTTTTCCTCTCTGTCCTTAAAAGGTAATTTCCCCAATTTCCCAGGCTTGCATGATTTTCAGTTGAATACACCTGGGAGCATTGGTTCGGTGAGAGGTCCTTCCATTCTACACCAGTATAATCCTAGGGCTCTACCAACCTTCTCAAGCTTTTTCAACAACCAATCTCTCAAAATTGAACAAGATAGGTAGATCCACCACACTTCATAGTTCCTCAAGCAGGAAAAGGAAATGGAACCAGAGGAATTACATGAACAATGAATTGCCTTATATATTGATCCAGGGTAAATTCTTGATACCCTTAACTAAGACCTTTTACTTCAAATGGTAAATTAGAATTTAATTTAATTAAAGTGTCAATGAACATAAATGAACCACTGCATGCTGTAAATAAGAGGAACATAAAATGTCAATATTAGCAATCATAAGAACACGTCATTTGATAACGGAGTTCATCCAGGAGGGACTACATCTCCGGGCCTCAGTGCCAAGATGGTGTAGGCCTCTGCATTAAGTGTTGTAAGAATAATATGTACATGGATGTGTTTTATATGACATACAAGGAAAATTACCTCACGCAGGAGTGGCTAGACCACTCTACGAGATGTTCCACTTCGGAACTCTCATGCATAAAAAGGACTCCTATCAGTATGCCAATAGATCGCGCATAAATACTATGAGTATCTTGCCAATCATGGAAAATAAGGGATCTCAAACAACATACATGAGTATCCCGCCAATATGGCATCAAGGGATCTCAAACATAATACAAGTCCATGACATAAAGTACATCAATAAAAAAACAAGACAAGATCCCATGACTCATACATCAACATGGATCTGTACAGCACTATGAATCTTAGGGAAAAATAAGTACATGAAATAAACTCATCATATACCTCACGCTGAAGATGACTGAAGAACGGGTTGTTGCGCTGCTCGATCTGAAATCACCATCAAAATCGTGGCGTCAAAAGGTTGAAATCGACTGCTCACTCGCTGAAAACTGACACCTGGATCTTCACTTCAAAAATTTATTGAAAAATATAAATCTCAAATGAAAAATCTGAATATGCCATTAGATTCGTGACGTCGAATAGTGCAAAATCAACTGTCCATTTACTGAATTATGATGAAGAGAAAAACTAGGGCAAAAAGGAATTTTTTATATTCCCCTGAGATTCCTCCAATATGTTTCTCCATAGGCGGACTGGAAATCTGCAACTCAAAAGGCGAATATGACCTCGCCATTGCATCCCCTACGAAAAACTGTGAAAAATGACAGTAAAATTGACTATATTCTGACATGGAGAAAAATTACCTCCTCGGGAAAATTTCAAGGCTCATGGTTCCGCTCCCTGTTTCTAGGCCTGCTTATGGTTCCACTCCCTGTTTCTGAGCCTGTTCATGGTTCCGCTCCCTGTTTCTAGGCTTCTCATGGTTCCACCTGCATTGAAAAATGTTCCCACCTCGAACTGGGTGTTGCCTTGGCTTCCGTGTCCACACTTGGCTTCAATAAAATAATATTAAAACTCGAAAATCGTGCTTTGCTCCTCCATGGCCTGGGTGCACCTTTGAATTACAGGGTTAAATAATATATGATGGACAAAATTACCAAAGTCTCCTATAGCCGAATTGGTTGCGGTTCGAATTAGGTGGGAGGAGGTCGGGTGGTCAAACCCCGACCCCTCTAAATTAAGGCGAAGTTTGTTATTTTGTTCGACCCGCATTTGAATTTAAAGCCCACCGCATTTAATATATAGTATCAAGTTGGTTGGGGCTCGCGAGGGTTATGGCCCGTTGGGCCTTAAAAATATTTCATTTGTTTTTTTTTTTTTAACTCTGATACGTGAGGGTGGGGGGGTGCGGGTGGCGGTACGTGAGGGTGGGGGGGTGGGGGTGGTGGCCCGCCGCCACCCCCTTTTTTTAATAATTTTTTGTTCATATAAAACAAACCATACGTTTTTTTTTTTAATTCAGTTTTAGGCGTTAGTGGGTAATTTATCCATCCTACAATTTTTCTTGGAATCCTGCCACAGCTGGCTAGAAACTAGTGGCCGGAAAAAAGAGAAATTGTGCCTTCCTTAAGCCTACCACCTCATCAAGTCAACCCAGAACTTTGACTGCCTCTAACTTTCACATATGAGCTCGGTTTTACGAAACATTCACACTATTGCGATCAGGGCGACAAGCTCTTCAACCTGAACCTGGCTCGAAAGCATTATAAACATTTTGATTGAGCTTCCATAAGCCCTCTTTGTCCTGTGTGTGTCTCTGGAGCCGCCTGGATCATTCCTCCCCACTGAGCAGCTTTTGGTCCTCCAAAAGCATGAACAAGAATCTGAACGATTGTGAACTATGCACCACGAGTGTCCTAAAAAGTCACCCTTCCTTCTTCTTCACCTGCGTCCTTCAAAGCCATAAGTGATGAACTGACACCTGCACCTTCTGCAAACCTGTAGTACAATCCCTTGCAAATTACATGCTCAATTGATCAACTATGACCCAAAAATTTCCATACTTGCCACGAGTTTATAACATGTACTTGGTGGTCAAGTTTACATCAAATGGAAATCACACCCCAGCTATCATTACAAGACAAGACATCGTTGTCGCCTTTCGAAGTGATGGAAAACACATCATCACTTTTACATGAAAGAAATGCATCACACGATTTATAACACAAGGCCAAAATATCATTGTTGCTTAAACAAGTGATGGAAAAACACATCGTCACTTTTACATGAAGAAATGCAACACATGATTTACAAAAATAAGGCCATGACAAGCTAACACCTCTAAGGAAAAATCTAGAAAAACCATCTCTCACTTATCAAAGTGAATGGGTCATCCCCCTGTGGGATATTTTCTTGTCAATCAGCTCTTTCGACTGTTTCATGGACGGGCGCTTTGTCTTTAAGGCGATGCTCTAGATGGATTCTCCAGCACGTGGCTCTTTGATGGCCACTTCGGTTGCAATGAGTGCAAAATGTCTTTCTCCTCCAAACCTGTGGTTTCCATGCCTCATCCTCCTTTGTGCCACCATCCTTTTCCAACACTTAGAAAATGCATGGTTATGTAAACCACAAAAAATGGCATGTTTTGCGATGCCATGATTATCAAAATTGTTATAATCAAAATGCACTCTGGAATAATGAGATTTATTATACCTTCTCAGGTGATCTCTGGTGCGATCTTGATGATGGGAGCTTGCCTCAGCTCTGCAACACGCATTACCATGGAACGATGACGAGATGTTCCCATCAATCCTCTTATCTGGTGAGTTCAACAATATCTGTTTTCCCTTCATTTCCTTCGAACATCCTTCTTCAATGTACCCTAAAACTGCATAGCGAGGTCGCTACACAACCTCCAATGGTTGGGTTATGCCTTGGCCACAAACGCCAAGTCCTCCTCCTTTGTACTCCATCTTCGTGAGGAGTCTCATGCCGGTTCCTGTAATGGTTATCTCCACACTTCCAACCAAAATGATATCATGTGAAGAAATTGAAGAGAAATCAACACTGTTTTCCTTAGCTGTCGATTGCGAAACAGGTGAAGAAGGATTCTCTAATCCTTTGTTGCGCTTCACTTCCTCCAAGGCCTCTGTCGCGGCTTGTAGCTGAAGCTGCATCTGCTGCTTCTCCTCCTTCTCTTCTTGTAGGAATGCCTTCAATGCATCATGATCTGCTTGAAGAATTTCGTTGTTGCGTGTCAATTCTTCCCATGCCTATGTCGTGGCTTGCAACTGAAGCTACAATCGATGTTTGTCCTCCTTCTCTTCCTATAGGAGTGTATTCAATTCAACATTCTCTGCGACTTGTTTTTTATAAGTCTCATACAACATGTCTGCTTTCTCGGACACCCTGAGCATGGTCTAGTACATGTCCTTGAAATTCTCCATGGCTCAACTCAGTGAATGTTCAATGTCCACGCTTACAATCCAATCAACAAGAAGACCTGCTCTGATACCACTTGATCCAGGGTAAATTATTGATACCCTTAACCAAGACCTTTAACTTCAGCTGATAAATTAGAATTGCATTTAACTAAAGTGTCAATGAACATAAATGAACCACTGCATGTTGTAAAGAAGAGGAACATAACATGTCAAGATCATCAATCATAAGAACACGTCGTTTGATAATGAAGTTCGTCCAGGAGGGACTACATCTCTGGGCCTCAGTGTCAAGATGGTGTAGGCCTCTGCATTAAGTGTTGTAAGAAGAAGATGTACATGGATGTGTTTTCTCTGACAAACAAGGAAAATGCCCTCATGTAGGAGTGGCTAGACTACTCTACGAGATGTTCCACTGTGGAACTCTCATGCATAAAAAGGACTCCTATCAGTATGAAAATAGCTCGCACATAAAGACTATGAGTAACCCGCCAATCATGGCAAACAAGGGATCTCAAACAACATACATGAGTATCTCGCCAATATGGCATCAAGGGATCTCAAACATAATACAAGTCCATGACAGAAAGTACATCAATAACAAAACAAGACAAGATCCCATGACTCATACATCAACATGGATCTGTACAACGCTATGAATCTCAGGGACAAATAAGTACATGAAATAAACTCATCATATACCTCACACTGAAGATGACTGAAGAATGGGTTGATCCACTGCTGGATCTGAAATCACCATCACAATCGTGGCGTCGAAAGGTGTGAAATCGACTGCTCACTCGCTGAAAACTGACACCTGCATCTTCACTTCAAAATGTGACCAAAAAATATAAAGCTGAGATGAAAAATCTGAATATGCCATCAGATTCGTGACGTCGAATAGTGAAAAATTGACTGTCCATTTACTGAATTCTGATGAAGTGAAAATCTGGGGCAAAAAGGAATCTTTTAGATTCCCCCTAGATTCCTCCAATATGCTGCTCCATGGGTGGACTGGAAATCTGCAACTCAAAAGGCAAATCCGACCTCACCATTGCGTTCCCTGCAAAAAATCATGAAAAATGACTGTAAACTTGACTATATTCCGACATGGAGAAAAATTACCTCGGGAAAATTTCAAGGCTCATGGTTCTACTCCATGTTTCTAGGCCTGCTCATGGTTCCGCCTGCATTGAAAAACGTGATCGCCTCGAACTGCGTGCTGCCTTGGCTTCCATGTCCGCATTTGTCTTCAATAAAATAATATTAATAATCGAAAATCGTGCTCCGCTCCTCCATGGCCTAGGCACACCTTTGAATTGCAGGGTTAAATAATATATGATGGGCGGAATTACCAAAGTGGTCAAACCCCGACCCCTCTGAATTAAGGCATAGTTTTTTATTTTGTTTGACCCGCATTTAAATTTAAAGTCCACCACATTTAATATATAGTATCAAGTTGGTTGGGGGCCGCGGGGGTCACGATCCGTTGGGCCTTAAAAATATTTCATTTTTTTTTTAAACCATGATACGTGAGGGTGGGGGTGGTGGGGGTGGTGGCTCGCTACCCCCCATTTTTTTAATAGTTTTTTGTTCATATAAAACAAACCATACATTTTTTTTTTAAATTCAATTTTAGGCATTAGTGGGCAATTTATCCGTCCCACAATTTTTCCCGAAATTCTGCCGAAGCTGGCCGAAATCTGATGGTTGGAAAAAAACAAAATTGTGCCTTCCTTAAGCCTCCTACCTCATCAAGTCAACCCAGAACTTTGACTCCCTCTAACTTTCGCATACGAGCTCGGTTTGACGAAACGTTTGCACCGTTACGATCAGGGCGACAAGGTCTTCAACCTGAACTTGGTTTGAAAGCATTTCGAACACTTAGATTGAGCTTCCATAAGCCCTCTTTGTCCTGTGTGTGTGTCTGGAGCCGCCTGGATCATATACCCACAATGGATGAGCCACAGGTGAAGAGAGTTATGACATAGTAAAATGCATGATGTAGCCCACTCAGTGAGCTGATGAAGAGGAGGAAAAAACAACAAAAATTCCCTGTCAGCAAGTGCAAGCAAGGAAGTCACCTGTATGGTGTGGTTCCTTATTCGATGGAGCTCAATCAATTTCTCTAGCCTAGGATAGCAAATTGACCTTTCCTTTCTTTGCTAGAAATACCAGGTATACCTACATCATAACATAAAATTAAAATTATAGGTTGTAGAGTTGAGGGTCAGAGAAGAGGCATGTAGAGTTCTCCCATGATTCAAGGGGGTCCAGTTACAATTATTTGTGAGTTGTATTTAGTTAACTCAATTAATCGAGTTAAAACCAGTTTAACTAGTTCTAACTGCGTGATGAGCTAGTGAGAGGTCCAGTGAATTAAATATGATTTTAATTCACAAGCAGTGATCAATCAGTTAACTGATAATTCACTATAAATAGTTGTTGCATGTCAGTTCTAAGGAAGGCCCAGTTGATACTGAGGTTAAAGGGGTGATAAATATCAGTTGTATAATTAGAAAATTGTAAAGGTCAGTTATAGAGTCATGTGGAGGCCAAAGTTGCATTGCACAATCAATTCAAGGGAATTTCCTATTTAATAGGGTGTCAATTCCTCCAGGAATGCGTGAGAAAGGGAAGCTAAGTAGAGGCTGAGAATTGGTTGAGTAATTGACTGATTTTTCCTAGATCAAAGTGAGACGGTTGGCAGAGTGCAGGAGTTTCTTTGAGAGAGAAAAACATTGTATTGTTTCATGATCTTGAATTTATACAATATACAGATAGTGGGGTTTTAGGAAGTGTTCTTTCCCTAGATACATCTTGTGTTGCACTATTGATGGTCTCTTTCTCTTGTTATGCGATTGTGTGATCATGTTTCATTTCCACAAATTGTAGAAGGATTCCGTATGATGTTTTAGTACATTACAAGATCAGTTTGAATCTCATTGTTAGATTTTCTACATGGTATGATAGCTCCAGGAATCACAATAAGAAGAGAAGAACATAGTTTTTTTTTACGATGCTTGAATTTGCAGATTTATTCTTCAGGATCCAGAAACAGATCAATATTTCTTTCAATGGCTTGAGACTCGATCATGCACTCGAGTTCAATTCAAATTATATTGCATGGAAGGACAGGATGGAGGCAATGCTCGAGGGCAATATATTGAGGCCTCTGATAGATACTGATGTCCCAGATCTCGCATTATCAGATGCTCAACTTCTTGATGTATGGAAGAAGAATGTTGCAAAGGCGAGAAGGATATTGATAGAGGGATTTCGATATCATATTGTCTTGAGTCTCCACGCAAAGGCGACTCCATATGCTATGTCGAAGGCCTTGAAAATTTTGTATCAAAATAACAGCGACCAGAAGAATCTGGCATTGAAAGACAAACTCATGAAGATCAAAATGGAGAATGGCGACACGATCCAAAAATACTTGACGAAGTTCACTCAGTGTCGAAATGAGCTTGGAAGTGTTGGGATAATTGTTTCCTTAGATGATTTGGTGGGCCTCGCTATTAGAGGCCTTCCTAAGAGTTGGCATAGCTAGCAGGAATCTGTGAATGGGAGTGAGAAGCTTCCGAATTGGGAGCGACTATGGTCCGATTTGGTACAAGAAGAAATTTGGCGAGCACCAGAGATGGATCTTCATCAAAGATTGATGATGAGGAGAATTGTGCCTTGGCTGGAAAGGCGAAGAAAGGAAAAGGGAAGGCGTCCCATTCCAAATATGATTCCAGTAAGGCAAGAAAGAAGCGAGACTTATCAAAGGTAAAATATTTCAACAGTCATGAGCATGGACAATATGCCACAAATTTTCCACAAAATAAGAACAAAAAGAAGGTCTTAGGAGGAACAGCAGGAGAAGCATTGGCTTCATAGTTCGGGTTGGAATTCACCCTCATCTCATGCATGGTATCATCGGTGATGGGTTCTTTTGTGGTAGTTGGATAGTGGAGCTTCATTCCATATGACCGACAACAAAGAATTCTTTAGTAGCTTGGAGGAGAAGGATCTCCAGATGCACATCGAAATGGGTGACGCTGAGAGGTATGGCGCTATCGGTGTAGGTACAGTTACCTTTCAGAGGGAGTCAGGGAAACCACTCATATTAAAATATTTCATGTATGTTCCTGGTTTAAATAATAATTTTCTTTCTGTTGCTATGTTGGAAGACCGTGGCTATGATCTGATCTTGAGTGAAGGAAAGGCATTCCTTCATCACAAAGGCATGAGATAGGTGAAAAATATTGGGTTTCGAGTAAAGAATCTCTACAAACGAGATGTGGAAGACTATGCAACATTGAACACTAAAGAAGATAAAGTGGAGAGCCGAGACATTGGTGAGTTATGGCACAGAAGTTTGGGCCATCTACACCACAACGCTTTGAAGATCATGCAACATATTTCTACAAGACTTCCAAAGGGTGCACTTGTGCAGAGAGATACATTCAAAGGGTGAATGTTGGGGAAGTATAGAAAATCCACCTTTCACGATAAGGAAAGTTGAGCCAAGACGATCCTTGAGAGATTTCACTCAGACATGTGTGGATCGTTCTCGACAGCTTCCACAACAAAGCATAGGTATTATGTGATTTTTGTGGATGATTTTTCAAGAAAGGGTTGGAATTTATTCATGCAGAAGAACGATTAGGCATTCTCCAAGTTTTGTGAGTTCAAGGCACTTTTCAAGAAATATACAGGGAAGAATTTGAGACTCTGAGGAGCGACAATGGTGGAGAATATGTCTCTAATAAATTCAAGAAATGTTGTACTTCATAATGAATTCAAAGAGAATTTATTGGACCTCATAACCCACAGAAGAATGGGGTTGCAGAAAGAAATAACAAAACTATTGTGGGAGCAGCAGGAGCTATGTCACCATGATCAGGGCCTACCATTGCATCTGTGGACGGAAGCATGCAATACAACATTATTTGTTCAGAACATAAGTCTTCATCGGATACTTGGGATGAGTACACCAAAGGAGGCTTTTTCAGGTAAGAGACCGAATGTGTCATATTTTAAAATTTTTGGTTTAGAAGAGATGTGAAATTCGATGAAGACAAAGCCATATGATTATCCCTTCACAGGGAGCTCGAGTTGCATGCAGTTGAGGAGCTCTTGGCTCCAAAGAATGAACCTAAGGATGTGGAGCAGCCGCAAGAAAAGGAACAAAGAGTGGTAGAAACCACTCATGCAGAGCCATCTACCAGATATGGAAGGAAGCGCACCAGAGAGGCTGACATATTTTTGTTGGATGCGAGATATAATGTGGGAGCACCCACATCACAACGTAGGCAGAGAAGGTCCCTAGAGCGGTACACTAGATACATGGCTCTTATGAGCGAAGGTATTGAGATAGAACCATCCTCTTTCAAGGAAGAAGTGCAACAACCAATGTGGGTTGATGCCATGGTTGGGGAATACGAATCCATTATTAGAAACAATGCATGGGAATTTGTCCCAAGACTAGTGGGGAAGTCATTTGTAGGATCCATGTGGGTCTACAAGGTGAAGCAGGCAACATATGTGAACGTGGAGAAGCACAAGGCAAGATTTGTGGCCAGAGGGTTCTCTCAGGCGGAGGGGATTGACTATGATGAGACTTTTGCACCAGTCACAAGGGACTCATGTATTAGATCCATCCTTGCACTCTCAGCATAGATGGGATGGAATATACATCAGATGGATTAAAGACAACCTTTCTCAATGGATTTATTGAGGAAGAAGTGTACAATGAGCAACCGGAAGGTTTTGAGACCTTAGAAAGGGATTCGCATGTGTGCAGACTTAAGAGAGAATTGTATGGGTTGAAGCAAACACCTCGTTCTTGGTAAACAAGGATTGACATCTATTTCACCGGGTTGGGCTTCACCAAGAGTGAAGTGGATGTGAACCTATATCATATTGTGGTTGATGGTAAGATTTTGATTATTGTACTTTATGTTGATGATTTGATAGTGACAGGTGATGAGCAGCTCATAAAGTCTTGCAAAGAGGATCTCGCAAGAGAATTTGAGATGATGGACATGGGGCTCTTGCACTATTTCCTTGGATTGGAAATATGGAAAAGAGATTGGGAGCTATTTGTATCTCAGGGCAAGTATGTCAAGGAGATTATGACGAAGTTCCACGTGGAGGGAAGCAAGCCCATGAAGACTCCTCTAGCAGGAAACTGGAGGAAGGAGGATTCTCATTCAGGCGAAGTAGTGGATGCTACTGTTTACAGGGCGCTTATGGGTTCACTCATGTATTTGGTGAACACACGACCCGAAATATGCTACGCAGTTAACCAACTGAACCAAGCTATGGTTAAGCCTACGAAGCTCTTTTTAAAGGCAGAAAAAAATGTGTTGAGATATCTCAGGGGCACTACAGAGTATGGATTATGGTACAAATGGACAGAGGGAGTGAAGCTTCAAGGCTTCACCGATGTAGATTAGGCAGGGAGTCCATCCGACAGGAAGAGAACATCATGAGGCAAATTCAACATAGGATCAACAACAGTTTCTTGGTACAACAAGAAAAAAAGATCAATTGCACTCAGTTCAGCACAGGAAAAGTACATGGCGGCTAGTCAGGCAGCATGCGAGGCCATCTGGATGAGGAAGATATTTGTTGGTTTGTTTAGTTGTCATATGGATTCGACGATGATACATTGTGATAACCAGAGTTGCATCAAACTATCGGTTAATCCAATATTCCATCATAGGTCCAAGTATATTGATATCTGTATAACCATCTCAGAGATTGTGTTCAGAGGTGGATTATGTCATTAGAGTACATTCCCACATAGGAGCAGGATGCAAACACCTTGATGAAGGCGATGTCAAGAAAAAAAATTTCATTCCACAGAGACATGATGGGGGTAGTAGATAATCCCCTTCTTGTTGAGAGGAAGTGTTGAAATGGCATCAAGAAATGGAACCCAAAGGGGGCTTCTGATTTAATTTTCCCTTAATTAAATTTGAAGAGAAATTGTAATTTCATCTCATGACAACTTGTATTAGTTACCTAAGTCAAAATGACTGAGTTAGCTTAGAAAATTTAGGTTGAGGGTCAGAGAGGAGGCATGTAGAATTCTCCCATGATTTAAGGGGGTCCAGTTACAATTATTTGTGAGTTTTAATTAGTTAACTCAATTAATTGAGTTAAAATCAATTTAACTAGTTTTAACTGAATGATGAGCTAGTGAGAGGTCTAGTGAATTAAATATGATTTAATTCACAGGTAGTGATTAATCACTTAACTGATAACTCAATATAAATAGTTGTTGCATGTCAGTTATAAGGAAGGCCCCATTGAGACGAGGGATGATAACTAACAGTTGAATAATTAGAAAATTGTACAGGTCAATTATAGAGTCATGTGAAGGCCAAGGATGCATTGTGAAATCAATTCAAGGGAATTTCCTATTTAATAGGATGAAAATTCCTCCTAGAATGTGTGAGAAAGGTAGGTTGAACAGAGGTGGAGAATTTTGTAATTAATTGACTTATTTTTCCTAGATCAGAGTGAGACAGTTGGTAGAGTGCAAGAGTTTCTCTAAGAGAGAAAAGAGTAGTGTTTCATGATCTTGACTTTATACAATATATAGACAACGAGGTTTTAGGCAGTGTGATTTCCCCATATACATCTTGCATTGTGCGATTAATTATCTCTTTCTCTTACTTGTTATGTGATTGTGTGATCGTGTTTTGTTTCCACAAATTGTAGAAGGATTCAATATCCTGTTTTATTACATTACAAGATCAGTTTGAATCTCGTCGTTAGATTTTCTACAATTTCCTCATACCAAGCAACCATGCCTCTGCATCCCATGGTTTCTTCATCTCTCTGTCAAAGGTATGTAGCTTTGATTTCTTAAAACCATTTGGAAAATATCCCATTTCACTCCTCCTGTAAGGATGATAACGACGACGACCATAATGGTTATTACATTAGGGGAATTTTGAGGTATAAAATGGGCCTGATAAGGAAATTATAAAATAATAGTGGAAATAATAGAATAAAATTAGGTTACATCATCAAATTTTAGAGGGAAAAAAGAAAAAAACTACTTTTTCAACTTGTAGGTTCATAGTAAGTATGCAACATGGGTACTCCTTGGGCGAGGAATTAAATTTTGCATCCAACGAGCACTCCCGCTCGAAATTTGAGTAAAACCTTATGGAGATAAGTTGGAAATATAAGTTGAAAAAGTAGTTTTATTATTTTATTATTTTTTAATCTTTTTATTTTTTTACCCCAAAAATGGTGAATCATCCCCCATGGCTGACATCATCAACTTGAATCCTATTTTTTCTTATAAATTTTATTTTAGTTGTACATTTTTCTTAGGAGGCCCATTTTAGACCTCAAAAGTTCTCTAATGAGAACCAAAACTAGAATAGAACATGTGTCTATCTCCTCTCCTATCTGGAGTGTCCAAGAATCTGCCATATATAATAGTGTCATCTCTACTGGACCTATAACCACTAGGATACCTACTGCCATATGCACCATTAGTTCCATCCTCCTGTCCATAACTGATCCGAAGTGGCCTCTGTTACTGCAAATTTGAAAAAATTTGAAGGATTGTTGCATTTAATTCTGTTTATTTTTATTCTGCCATTATGATTATGTCATTGTATGCCTTACAAATCCTTATCTCTTCCTTCAAAATTCTCAGTGTATCTGCTAAATCAAACGGATTCCCAACACCATGTTGATCATTAGATTTATAAGGAGAATCTGTGTAGTCTACATGGTATGTCAACACATAAACATCATTCTAGTTAGATTCCAATCATAAATGCACGACCACATCAACTGCACACCATCACCTCATGCGTGATAACCTAAACCATACCACTGCACACTTGAAAACATGTAAGCACATGGCATGTATAACCAATCATATGCTCATGAAAACACATTCACAATAACATCATCAACCATTCCATGGTGACATCACTGCCACCATGACCAACACCATGCGGATGGAACAAGTACAATGACCACAAGCATGAGAAACATATGCACGATTGACAAGAATGCATGATGACAATATGTTTGACAACACCAGACTTTTCCGAAGGAGAGTGCAACCACGCTTTGATACCACATGTAACGTACACCTCCCCTCACATCTACCCAAGCGACCGACCAACCGGGGTAAACATGAGCTGAGGGAAGTTAAGAACAGACTCAACTTCCTTGGTGACTTTAAGGAAGTGGAATTGACGCGGAAAACCATAACACAGACTCCCTGCACCTGCTACAGGACCCCTAGAGGCTATCCCAACCATTAAGCTAACTTTTCCCTGGGTCTCACTGACTTTTGCTGGGTCTCACTAAATAAAACCCTCATAAAATCCCTTGATATGGGCAAGGGTGAATCTAGGAGGCTTTGGACGCACCCACAACATGGGCATGTATGCATCTAGGGACTCAATTTCCTAGACCCGTGCCTGTGTCCGCGAGATTTAAGGCACTTTTTAAGCCCAAAATCCAGGACACTACCCAGAAATCCCTGTAGCTTTCAAAAATCATCAAACACATGACGAAAATTCTAATAACCAAAACTAACTCTAGGACTAGGCCTGACCATCCCTAACTGGGACTGACATTCTGTTAAACACTTGGCATGAATGGAATCTACAGGTATAGGATACGAGATAGAGCATGAATGACATAAAACTCTTAAGAAACATTACAAGAAGGATCACCACCCTCTTCGTTGAACATATATGACATCAATTAGGTCTTTCATCCATTATTTTAACAATTACAAGTAAATACATGAGATAACCATGACATGAACCAATCATTTAAACATGCTCATAACCAGCATAAAATCATGGAAATAACAATGAGATAACAACCATTAAATCCAATAACTAGCATAAATAAAGAGAACTTAGCTTCCATTAAACATAGGCAATAACCGACCAAGTTGGAGACTTCCACGTACCATTCGACATAGACATGGCTGAGCCAAATCTCTCTTTAGCCAATCACCTCCGTGCCATATTCGAAGAATGAATGTGGGATCTCATAAATAAACCAATCCAAAACACAACCAAGGGAATCCAGAGGTTAAACCACCTCCACCCTCACCATACCGTGATCACACCAAAATTAATGCTTCATCAAAAAACCGAATCGAACTTGGAATGCCATCCAAAATCCATCACTATCCTTGAGGAATTTTCTATCTCCTTGTCCCTTAGGCTTAACACAATCCATTCCCAGATCACTAGGCCATAAAACAAGACACCACCCCTAGGATTTATCGTGTATCCCTCCAAAACCGTTCAAGGGATTCCTAGGCCTTTGGGAATTTTCCTTGAGACCACCTCCGCCCTAGATTTTGAAATCCATCCAAAAATTCCAAAGCTCAAAACTGAGAAAAAAATCCCAAGACACCATGGCATCTGGAAAAAGGAAAGGCAAGGTTAAAACCCACTATAAAAACCTGGCAAACCCATGCCACTAACAACAAGAGAACCAAATACCAACATGCATAAGCCATGCATGTCGAAACCAACTAAGAAATCACACATGCAATATGTTACCTGCAATTATTCTTGCTAGATCATGTTATTCATTTCTTGATCCTTTATTCTTGCTAGATCATGTTATTCCTTGCTTGATCCTTTCTTTCCTTTCCTTTCCTTGTCCTTCATTTTCTTTCTTTCCTCCTTCTTGGCTCAATGCTGAAATTCTCCAAGAAAACTCTAAGTATCCAAGAGTTTGTGAGAGAGAATAATGAGAGAGCTCCAAAAATGAACTAACAAAAGGTACCAACCGATCCTCATAAGCCTTTTTATCAATGAGGCCTCTATTTTATTCATTTTCCATTATTTTCCTTCATTTTCCTCCTCACATGCAACCTGTGTCCTTTTCTCCTAATTTCCTTTATTTTCATAAATAAATGTATCAAAAATATTTTTTCCTCTTTAATGCCTTATCCATTGCCTTTGCCAATTTTTCTTAGCCATAAACACATAGCCATTGATGCCCACTAGGATATATTTTCCCAACATTCGGCTTGGAATAAGTGTCCCTTAACCGTGGTCTTATTTTTTCATTTATTAACTTTTATTACATGAATATTTTTCCTGGGTTTGTTACAAATTGCTTAATTATTTTTTTTATAAAGAAACTTATGAGAATATGTAACTAGAAAACAGGCTAACTGGAAGCCTGGGGTTGAGATGGGTGAAGTAACCATTAAATAGGAAATCTCGTAGTGAAGTGGGCATGAAAATGTTGAACTGAGATGAAAAGTAGTAATGTACAAGGCTAGTTTGGGAGTAGATGATCGAAGGAGGACTCTGGATTATTTCCCTAAGAACATAAATCTTGTCAATTATCACTAAATGAGGACATAGTGAGTAAGTGAATAGGAGTTGAAAACTCTGTAAACCTGACTGTGAATTCTAAATATTTAACACATAGGAAACAACAAGTGACGTGGGAAAGATCGGGGTTAGTTCTTGAACCCATCTACTGGGAATGACAGTCTGGGTATAGTCCTACACTTTCGTTCCATGACGAAAATATTTCATACATATTATACTGAATAATTAAGGTAGAGAATTAATAATTCGTAAACCAAAGAAACAATATAAACCATATGTCGTAATATTGAGACAAAGTGAGAAACAAATCTCATTTTTAAAGAACAGTGTCGGACACTGAGAAAATCAATAAACTGTGTATAATAAATTGAATCGATTTATATAATGGTTCCTTTTAAAGTAAATAAATCCCTAAAACATACTTTTCATAATTAATACACAACAGTCTAAGACAATTAAAGGAACCCATCTGTAAACAATTTGTTCCGAAGAAACCCCAAAATTATAGTGAGCAAAATCACGAAAAAAACTGATAGGGTTCAAGAGCCATTACATGATAAATCTATATAAAACTAACATGAGAACATCACCAGGAAGTTAGGACTTTCTTGCATGCATTCGAACCCTGGAAGGAATCAAGAAGGATAAGATATTGCAAAAGAAAAACCTAGTAAAATTGCATGCTAGGGAGTTGCAACCCATACACCTCAATAAGTATTTTTACTTGCACAGGAAGTCAAACATCAAGCCCTTAGTAGAAGAGGCAGTGGGCTCAAAATTTAGAACATAAGGGTAGACAACATTTAAACCCTCACCTGAGTAAACTTTCCCGCGGTAGGGAATTTGTAACCCTTGCTGCAACTGGAGAATAAAAACCCTAATCGCTACCTGTGGATTCATATGCCAGCGAATGAAGATGACCTTGCATGTAAACTTACCAGCCATAAGGGAAATCGGCATTTTCCTCGAGCATGATTGTTTTCCGAAGAGGGCAGGGTCCTGTGAAGACAAGAGTATGGCGTCAGTGTCAACGAAAACAACAAGTTCATACGCTCTATATGTAAATTAATGAAGGAACAAACGAATAACCTGATGCTTACAGTTGGAATAAAACCAGTGAAGTCAGCAAGTGTGGCACAACAAATTTTAGAAGTCCTCTAGGGTTTAGTTGTAGATACCGAGTTATGCCTCAGGAAGACAAAGAACAAATGAATGGGCTCGATGACAAGGCGATGACCGTTTTTCCTTGAACGGTCCTGCTAGCACCTTCACCATCCGATTTGAGCTCTAGAGATCGACAGTCGATCGTGATGCACATGGAACTCGAAGCGTGCCACTTTTTACCTTGAGAAATGGGTTAGGGAAGTCGAGAATGTTCTCTACTGTAGTGAGCAAGCAGATAAGCCAACAATACAAATAAACTTAAAAATATGCCAATCTAATAGTGGTGAGCTAGTGAGAAGAAATGCCAGCAATAAATGTAAACAAGGTTTGTTATATCAATATATCGCTTGAGGCCTCGTTATATGTGATATTAAACAAGGAGTTAAACATTGTGACTGTATAGTCAATAAATTGGAACATCAACTATGTTATGGGTAACCTTTTGGCAAGTTGCGTGTCATTGTTTCTTTAACTTGAGAACCTTGGAGCCAAAACTATATAACGTTATTATATATCATGAGTGAAAATAGTATGTAGTTAAAATGATCGTCACGGTAAAATATGAGTATAAGATGGAAATAAAATATTTTTTTTTAGTGTTTACTGAGACATGTTACAGAGAGCATGAGAGAGCATGCAAAACCAATTGTCATTCTCTCAAGATAAATTGTCTTCTCCGTCGAATAACAAGAATTTTCCATTATTCGAAGGGTAACCATGCAACAAGAGGCTGAAGAGAGGATTATGTAATTGGAGGAAAGGATGGCCCGCTTGGGCGAAACCCTAGTTGTCGCGGGGGTCAGTACAACCCATTCCATTGATGAAATGTATTGTATTATTCAAAAACTTGTTGTCTAAATATTCTATGTTCTAGAGTTTTTCATTTGAATCCATTGAAATAATTTTGGGTTGCATCATATTTTTTTGTTGTATAAAATCTATTTTTAACTATATAAATGAATTCAATATTCTGAAAATCTTTTGAGGTACTCAACCTATGCAAAATTCAAACATGTGATTTTAACAAATTCCTACCAAAGTTCAACCAAATTTAACCAAAATAAAACATATAACCAAAAACACCTCTAAAATTGTCACTTCTATCAAACATACACCATAAAAAAAATATTACTACTACCCGTCCAATCCTTAATTCGTTTATCCCATTAAAATGTTAATCTTATCACTATTTGCATATAAGATAACTTATAACATTCAAATCATTATATGTTTTTGCTTAAGGTTTGATTGGTTTATTCCTTATAAAACAATCCACATGTTGGATTAATTTCCTATGGTACTATGTTTGGAAAACGTTATGACCATAATGAATTTACTAGGCTATGCATGTTTGGATTCTGGCCATCACATATACTGACAGCATGACAATCCAAATTTCGAAAATTATTGAATAAATAATAAAAGGGCAATTAATCGATTCTTAAGATTTATGTTTTACACGTCCTTGTGGGAGGCAAGCAGGTTTCCATCATTAATCACCTTGGTTATTCGTGCTCACCGTCGATCTGGGTGTAACCCTGGATCCGACAGTGAGGAATCTAGCGGAAGATTTTAGGGTAAATACCCCAACCCTAAGCATCGCACTCCCGCTCATTTGCGTTAAGCTCTGCTACGATCGTTTGCTCTGCAATTCTTGGTTCCCAACCCTTCGTTCTGACAGGTAAACTCTTCGCTGCCACTGTGTTCTTTGTTACAGTTCCGCAGGGCTTAGGTGACATAGTATGCTTGGTGATTTTTTTTCCTGTATTGCAGCAGGGAGCCTTCATTTGGTTGCTCTGTTCTCACTTTTTCTTCCACTATCTATCTTTTTCCAAGGGTACTCTTGCATCCTACAAAATGTTTCCAAGGGTGGCCCTCCAGGTAAGCCAGAACCCGTTCCCACTTCGCAACATTCTCAAGATTTTCTGGAAGTGATCTTTTTTAGTTTACTGAGGGTAAACCCTCTGCATGAACAGGTCCAAACTCCGGCGCTTGAGTTTTCTTGCATGCGAGAGCTTCTGTGCTCCCTTTCATTACAGAGGGTTTAACATAGCCATTTTCTGAAGTTCTTATGTAACAATTAGTTCTTCTCTGTTGCTGCCCCTCTCGGGATAGAAGAACATTTGATGTAATCTTTCTTTACTGGTTTGCTATAAGTTATTTTCAAAAGATATTCGTTTTTCTCTGTGCGCTTGCGCAACCCCATACATTGTACAGGTTAATTTGATGCATTTAATATTTGCACAATTATAGCCGGGTTATTTATAGACATTTTTCTAGCTAAACCCTTCAGCACGGTGGTACATGATATATGTTGATTTCAAGGTTTATTTACATTCATATTGTGTTTCCTATCTTGAAATAGTTCTCTTAGTTTTATGAGTGGAATACTAGAGCTTCTAGCACTGTGTATGATTTTTCTGAAGTTATCATTTGTTTTTAAGCCTCGCGATTCTTTCTTGAATTTGTAAGAAATTTGTTTTCGTTTGCACTTCAAGCTTTAATGGACGAGGGACCATGATCCTTGCCCCGCAGTTACCGGGTTCGGCTTCTAAACCCCTGTTCCCTCTTAATTCCTCTGACAAGATATTTTTAAATTTCTTTTTGAGATATAGCTTACTTGCGACAATTTTTATTACATCTCAGTTTCCAGGTTTATTCTTGATTTACCCTGTGTAATATTATTGTTTTCCCATGCAATCAATATTTTCCTATTTTGCTTAACAATATCTATATACACAACCTGATAAGTATGGTTAATGGTTCAACTCGTTATATCCATGCTTAATTGTTAATTTATTCCTTCTGTTACACTTCTTTATACCCTTTATCAATACAGAATTTAGAGTAGGAACTAAAATACAGTGTTTGAACAGTAGGAATTAAATCTATTTTCTATTATAGTATTTCTTGCTATTTTGTATTGTTCTAAAGTTGTCTTATTCTTCAAGTAGATTGAAACCAACATTGTTTCTAATTAACAGAGAAACTACAAAATATCAGTACAGTGAATCACATCCTCTGCTCTCCGTGCTGCGCACCAGAGTCTAGATAGCAGGTTTCATGTTAGAAGTTAAGCCTCACCTCTGTCCAGCCACCTATACTTCTCTCAGGTTTCAGAGCTCCACTTGTAATCAACCAGGACAACTCTCTTTCTTCACAACATGTTGTTGTAAACCCTTTTTTTCTATCATGAAGAAAATCCCTTCTCTTCTCACGATGTCCCATTATCCCTTCCCTTCTTACGATTTCCCATTGTTGTTGTTAAATCCCTTTGAGTTAATAAATTACTCAATGTAATTTTAAACTCGAATTTTTACTAAAGAATAACTATATTCCTTAATTTCTCTTTTCACTTAACAATTCTCTTTTCACTTAACAATTCAAATCTAATCTATTTGTAAAAAGTCTTTTAAATATAAACGAGATGCTACAAAAATATAAAACAATTACACAACACATATCCAAAATATAATTAATAAAACTCCATTATTTTCCAAATTTTACCATACAAAATGAGTTTAAGTCATTGAACGAATTGTCAGGTAAACTCGTTAAAAACAATTTGACCCAAATTTAAAGCCGAAAACTTCTCCAAGAAAGGGAAGTTTTCGAAAACCCTTTATACAATGCTACGAAATTTCATGCGCAAAACTTGTCAAATAGGTAACATTGTGAAAAATATTTCTGGAACGTATGAATCCACGTATCGCCTTCCACGAAATCTGCAATGGCCTTCGAGGAAAATGCTGCGAAGGGTTTGACCCTTACAAGCGCCAACGGAGCACATGTTGAGAACCATCCTATTAACTCATAACAAATCCTCTATATATATAAAAAAAAAAACCAAAATCCTCAATTAAAAACCGAAAGCATACAGAGATCCACAATTAAACATAAAACCGGATCATACATTACAAAGACCAAACCAGGGCATTTGTGAGTTTGGATCGCATTTCCTTCTGCTTTTAGCTTTCTATTTGTGTGTATATACCATAGTTGTGTATATATCTTATCAGCTTTCCTCTGGAGATTGAGCTTTTTTTGCAAATTAGTTTGGATCCTATTTTCTTCTGCTTTGATCTTCCTATTTATGTGTATATATTATTGTTGTGTATATATCCTATCGGCGGCTGCGGCCTTACAGGTCCCTGTAGGTTCCGTTTCTTTCACAGCCATTAGATATTAAATACAAGATGGCCCCCTCGGCTGCATATGGGTCAACCGATAAGAAGACGAACCGGCCATCTCGGTCATTCCGGCTGCGGAACCGGAGCCTGAACAGCGTGAGACTGAGGAGAATCTTCGACGCCTTCGACGGTAACGGCGACGGGCAGATCTCCGTCGATGAGCTGGGCCATGCCCTGGAGAGGCTCGGCTTGTCCATACCGCTGCCCGATCTGGAACCGACGGTCCGCGGCTTCATGGAGGACCAGACCGGCGGGCTAGATTTTGACGGGTTTGCTGCCCTAGACCGGTCGTTGGGGCACCAGCTTTCCGCTCCGGAGGAAGAGGGTATAAGCGGGGAAGAGCAGGAAGAGGAATTGAAGGAGGTTTTCAGTGTGTTCGATGAGAACGGCGATGGTTTTATCTCAGCGGCGGAGTTAAAGAGCGTGCTCACCAGGCTGGGATTCGCCAATGGGGACGATGTCGAACGGATGATCTGTAATGTGGATACGAATTCCGACGGGCTCGTGGATTTTGAGGAGTTTAAGCATATGATGACGAAGGTTGTGAGGGAGCCCAAATTTTGATATCAAGATCATAAACAGTTATGGAGGAATGATTTGCAGGCACGCTTGAAAGGAATCTGGTTCGCTTGCCGGAGTACTGGCGTCGCTGCATCCAAAAAGATTTGTCTGGAGAGAAAAACAGTACATGGTTACCCCTCAATATAAACAACCCATAGGCCATACATCAAAGATCTATAACAACAGTCTGATAATAAAACTATGCAATCATAGGATAGGAACTTCACGACTATCAATCAATAGATTCTCTCAGAAATGAGATATGTGGAGACCGCCAGTGGTAGCTGTGAGGCTTTTCTGAGATATGTGGAGACAGCCAGTGGTAGCTGTGAGGCCTTGCTTTAACAGATGATCAGCACGAGAATTGTTCTCATGGTATATACGCACTAGGGGAAGATCATTTAGTTTGATGAGAAAAAAATTTACTCGCTCAATCCATTTCTAGGCTGCTTGGCTGAAAGTTGGACTTCCCAAAAAATCCATCAATGACAACCTTTGTATCACCATATATGTATACAGATTGAAATAAATAATTATAGTAAATCATTTCCAAAAAGCATAATGTGTGCATTTTCATGAAAACATTTTGAAATTGTATTCTAGTTTATAAATCTTTGTTATATGAGATCCATCTTTGTAATATGAGATAGTGTATAATAAATAAGCATTTTGATCTCTATTTATAATTATTTAATTTATATAATTATGTGTTATTTATTATTATTAAATGGTATACTTTTATTATAATCAACTAAGTTCTCAAGATTATATTTTTATAGATTTCAAAACTGCAACTCTCTAGAATTAGTAAGAAATAAAATACTTAAATAATGTATAAATTTTTAAATTTTTTTTTGAACAATCATCTTCGGATTAAACCATAAAGATTATAATGCTGAAAACTTATATTTTATATATATGTGGGTGGTTGGTTAATTATAAAAATTAGAATTAGTGACATGTTAATATAGAATGTCTCTCTCATTCACATGTCTCTCTCATTCACATAAATTAAGAATTTGTTTTATTTTCCATATATAAGATTAATATGAGTACATTAATGTTATTAAGTAGTATAATTATACAAATTATATTTTTATATTACTATGTCATTGTGATATATATCATTGGTTTTTGGTTTTGAATTTTTTTATATATTAACATTGGCTCAATGCCATTACAAGGGCTCCAGTTTTTGAGGACCAACATTAGTCAGTTGTTATTAAGGCCTCATTTATTAATACGGAAATGTTCAGGAATCGTACACTGACATGTTTATGCCATTGATTTAATCGTACACTGACATGTTTATGCCATTGATTTAATTGGAATATACGGTAACGTGCAAGTCCTCTCTAGCGACTGATCTCATAAGCACCTCCAACTTCATCGACGACTCTAGCTAGAGCACTCTTTGCAACTGGGTGAGCCTTATTTCTTAGTCCATCGGCCCATAAATGCGCCAAGGGAGGAAATGCCCACCGTTAATTTGGTGGTGGGCATTTCCTCCCTCGGCGCATTTATGGGCCGATGGACTGAGAAATAAGGCTCGCCTTGCAACCATAACCCACGCCTCCAATGACGTACATTAAAAACAAATCTACGAGGATTACAAGCATTGATGTCGATAATCATTGGATCCTCCAAAATACGAAACAAACTCTATGTTTCTTCATCTTTGGACTTAAAACTGAGATGTTGCTTAAGCTTAGGATTGGATGATTATGGACCGAATGAAAAATTAGGGTTATTTATAATGCGAATTCTACACTGGGTTGAGAACTGTTGAGCATCGACTAAGTTTGTGTGCGCAACCTCCACCATAACTCTGGGCAGACAATATAAAAGTCTTATGTATGGGATGTAATGGGAAGGACAAAGCACATTTATAACAAAAGGAATTATTGTTGGAAATATTGAGGGGTGGGGTAGGGTAGGGGTAATCATTAATTCTTATCAATTAGTAAATTATTAATCTTTTTAGAGCATTAACAACATATAAAACATTAACACATCAAGAGAACAATACATCGAGTGTTTTAGGTGGAAGCCCTTATGTGAGAAAAACCACTTGAAGCTTCTCTAATAATTTATCAGTACATTAAATGCTTCAACTCCAACTAAACAGAGAAGCCCAAACTCCCTAGTACTCTAGAAAAGCATTCAATTTTCTAACTCCAGCTGGAAGGTCACTCCAATGTTCTGGTTTTATCAATTGCCGTTGAAAGGATGCTCTAACAACCTTGCAAGCTCCAACTTTCCTTAGCACCACACAACCACCCTGAAGTGTTTTTAGGCTCTAACATGAAGGTGACTTCAACCACCTACCTAACACCACCCAACCACCCTGAAAATGATAGTGGATTAGACCAACTATTGTGGGTTCCCGTACCAGGTACAATGACCCTCATACAAGATATTATGGGATCTCATACTAGGGAAAATGACCCACTTACAAGATATTCAATGAAACCTTTACTTATACAAATGACAAAACTCTTACTACAAATGAAACACAATAATGAAACCCTTGCAGAATAATGTGTCCCTGAAATAATAACCCAAGACTTTTCAAGTTGTTGCTACAGAACTCGTAAACCTTATTGTTGCAAACAATGAAAAGATGCTAATAAAATTTAGATGAGACCCTAGCAAAATGATGAGAAAGTGAGACCCTTACAGTCTGCTGCAAATGATAGAACTTCCAATTTATTTTACTACTGAAGATGATAGTGGAAATTCTCCTTCAATATAGTGTGAGCCCTTAATGCTGAAAAATAACCTTGGACTAATGTTTCCTTCAAAAATATTATCTTCACTAAACTTCTGTCTGAATTACTTCAACAAATACTTGAGAAATTTTGCTAAGAATTAGTGCACATATATACCTTGTTTTGTTTCTTATCAATACTAAAAATCCTTTCAGTTTAAACCATACTATTGTAAATGAAATCCTCATAGAGTAACATGAACTCCTTTGATAATGAATTGCACCCTGTAACTTGCACTAACCTCTGTACCAATGATGAAGCATACCTTTATGAGTTGTTGAAATTGTAGAAATAGATATTCTTAAGAACACCTATTTGATCTCCCTAAGTTGCTCTAATTAGGTTGCCTTGATCTCTTTTGTAGGAACGTAGGCGTATATATGGGTATGTACATACTTCTAGACCATATATCTCCAATGATTAACAAATGATACCAAAAATTATTGATGTTGAGTTGTAAGACGCTTGCAATAGATGAGTTTTCCAAGTGAGCAGTGAATGATGGTTTGCCCAAAGAATACTTCCACTTGTCAACATGAGCACATATGTTTTAGAGGCTTCAAAACCTGTCTAAACCTCAGAAATAGATTGTCTTTAACATAGATCAAGGCTGCAAGATTTGAAGATCAGTCCGTAGCTCAGATTACTCAAGTTTTTGCACAAGAGTTAGACCTAACCAGGGCAGACCCATATAAAAACACATCTAAATGCTTAGAATATTTTTAGGAAAGGAGGTCGCACGTCTAATGTGATTAGATCATTGTTCAAGCTCTGGATACTTCTTTGTTGGTCTTAGAAGAAAAAATATCTTATGCTCAGAAGTTAAACTTGAAGAAGGCCACTGCTTAAGGTGATTACATAATGCAGGTTTAGTCCTTCAATCTACTACGCATTATCCTGTAGTATTATACAATATTTGACCTAGAAATAAATGTCATAAATCACATTACTTAGTTGTTCCTCAAGGCTGAAGTCCACAAAAGTCTGTAATCATATCAAACAAGAAAATTTAGTCTTTTAGCTCTTTCGCTAATCCTGCATAAATTCATACAATAGAAAACCCTTTATCGCAAGAACCATGACCAAAACCCTTCCAAAAATTTTTCCTCTTGTCTGATTTTTCAATTTCTATATAGGGCCAACAATATCAAAGCAATTCCACTCAATTAGATGTGTGTTGAATGCATATGAAGGAGGTGAGTGAAGGTGTCTTCATATGAAAGGAGTAGAATTGATGGATTTTAGGAGGGAAGTCGTTATTTTAAAATTAAAACTATAAAAATTGAATCCCAAGGATGAAACTGCCTGTTTTTAGGGGTTATGATTTAATTTTATTTGAAGTCAAAACCCCCTCATGGCTTGTAAATTCGAAAATAATCTTTGAGACCCTCCAAATAATTTAGCCATATACTTTTGATGAAAATCCTAATTTCATGATTTGAATAATATGTTGGCCAATGATAGGGTGCCACATCATCTCCCTTTGGTGTTTTTTCCATTAAGTTCTGTGCTTCATATTTAAACAAGCATATCTCTCAAACCGTGAGATCTCTTGTGGCGTGCCACATACCACAAGAATTGAATGGACGAGGAGAATCCAATAAGGATGATCCATGCTTGAGAAATCATGAATTTCCATGCCATTTTGGTCAACAAAGGCATATAATATTCTGGTGCTTCTTGGGTTGACATCAATGACAACCACATTTCAATAATCTCCCCCTTTATTATTGATGGTAACACACATACTCCCCCTACGATCATTGCTCCCCATGAATTCATTCATATGATATTTCTAACTTATTTTCTCCCCCCCTTTGACATCAATAGAAAAGGGCGACTCCCCCCGAAAATATGCCTATTGTATACCTCTAACCTACCTACACTCCCCCTTCCTGTTGAGCTGTATGGAATGGACATCAATATGAACCTAGAAGAATCCCAAGCTTCTGCTAAAGATACTCAAAAGTTTCTCATGGTAAATATTTTGTGAAGATGTCCGTTATTTTCTCAATCGTCCTAATATATTCCACCTTTATGTTTCTCTCTACAACCCGCTCTAAAAAAAAGTGATACTTGATAGGAACGTGTTTTGTTTTTGAATGCATAACATGATACTTGGAGATGCTTATGGGGCTGATGTTGTCACATAATATCAGAATGGTCTAATCAAACTTCACTTGAAGATCCTGCAACGTTTGTTTCATCCAGATGACCTAATTACAACATATTTTTGTTGCTATGTATTATGCTTATGTTGTAGATAAGGAGAATGACGTTGGTTTTTTTCTCAACCATGATAAAAGACAACCATCTAAGTAGAAGTATTCTCCACTAATTCTTTTACGATCATCAACACTTCCTGCCTAAACTACATCAGTATAAGATGTGATGGTTAAGTCATTTCCTTTTGGACAACATAAGCCAAAATATGTTATTCCCTTAAGGTATCGAAAATTTCTCTTCACTACAACAACGCGAGACTCTTTTTCTTCTACCTAGAAACGTGCTACCTGTCAAACTACCTGCATCACATATGGCTTGGAAGTTGTCACATACACTAGGCTTCTAATCATGGATCTATACATTATCTGGTTTGCTTATTTGGATATATCATCCATGCTCAGCTTGTAACCAATCACCATTAGAGTGATAACTGGTTTGTAATATTCCTTTTAAAATATCTTCAACATTTCTTTGATATACTTAATTTGACAAATGAATATGCCATTTTCTTCCTAAGAAATTTGAAGTCCCAAGAAGAAAGTCAACTCTCCTAGTAATGACATCTCAAAATCGCTTTGCATGTCTGATGCAAAATTCTTGCTTAACCTGTCATCATTTCTTCCAAAGATGATTTCATCCACATAAACTTCGATATTAGTCAAACTATCTTTCTCAACCTTCACATAAAGGTTGCTATCGACATTTCCTCTTTTAAAACCTTGTTTTTGCAAGTACCTGCCAAGACAGGCCTACCAAGCTCTAGGATCCTATTTCTTACGATATAATTCCTTCTTCAACCTGTAAACATAATCATTTTTGTTTGTAAGAAAAAAATACTCTAGTATTTTCTATTTAGACCTCTTCTTCCAATTATCCATTCAAAAAGGATGATTTTATGTCCATTTCATACACCTTGATTTCTCTTGAGAAAGAATATGCCAAGAACATTTTGGTGGCTTCCATTCTGGTAATGGGAGAAAATGTTTCTTTGAATTTTATTCCCTCAACCTGCACATATCCTTTACAGACCAATATTGCCTTGTTCCTGGTAACTTTTCCATCCTCATTCATCCAACTTGTTCCTTAAATCCTATTTTGTGCCAATGAAATTTTTTACTTTGGTCATGCAACCAACTCCCAAGTATCATTATTTTCAACTTGATCCAATTCTTCATTCATAGCTCCTATCCAAGCTTCTTCAAAGTTTCTAGGTTCATATGTGGCTAAGAGAGCAAGGTGTGATTTCTCTGGCATGCATATCTATCAATTTCTTCTGGTTCCTATGCCTTCATTTGTGTCCCTAATGATATGGTCTGAAGGATGGTTCATTTGATACCATTTCTTGGGAGTCTTGGACGGTACCTATTAATTACTTCTTGTCTCCTCCTAGTTGGTAGTATTTTCTTCATTTGAGTTTTCTTCCTCCAGGGATTCCTCTTTGACCTTTTCTATTTCTGCTTCCTTTCTCTCTGGTTCGCTTGAAAATGAGCTTCCTTGTTCAATATTTGGTACATAAACTTCATCAAATTTTACATTTATGCTTTTAAATTTCTCGTTGAGTCTCTAATTATAACATATGTATGCTTTACTTTTGCGACAATATCCAACAAAATTGACTTCATCTATTCGAGAATCAAATTTTCCAGTCTTTTGGTATTCCCTTTTAATGTAGCATTTGCTTCCAAAGGGTCTGGAGTATTTGACATTTGATGGTCTTCCCTTCCATATTTCATATGGAGTCTTAGCACAAGTGCTTCTAAGCAATCCTCTTTTCAAAATGTACATTGTTGTATCTACTATCTGCACCCAAATTTTGTTGTCCAATTTTGAATCATTCAACATTATTCTGGCCATCTCTTCCACAATTCTATTTTTAATTTCGACAACCCCATTTTGTTGAGGTGCCATGGTTTCCAAAAAATACCTTTTTATGCCACATTCCTTGAAGAAGTGTTGTAATTATATGGATGTGAACACTCCTCCATTATCCAATATCATACATTTTATTTTAAAATCAGTTTCATTTTCAGCCATTTCCTTGTAGATTCTGAAACATTCAAATCCTTCAAACTTCTATTTCAGAAAATTAACTGTTGTGATCCTAGAATAATCATCAATCATCAACATGAAGTATTTTTCACCATTCAGTCCCTTGGTATTCATTGGTCCACATAAATCAGTACGTACCAACTCTAATGGTTTTGAAGTGGAGTGTTCCTTGGGCTTGAATTCAACTCTTTTTTGTTTTCCATGCTTGCAATGTTTACACGAGGTGTTGATTGGTTTTGAAATCTTTGGCATTTATTTCACTGCTTCCTTTTTACTGATTTTGACAACATCATAAAAGTTTATGTGTCCCATCCTTCTATGCCAAAGCCAAATTTCATCTTCTTTTTCCAATAAACAACCTTTATAACAGTCTCATCCAAAGTGTATATGTCATTTTGATTCCTAGTTGTAATTACCACTAGCTTGTCAGATTTCTCTCTCCTTACTCACATTTCTTTGAATCAAAGAGAAACGTGTGTCCTTGATAATAAATTTTACTTATGATCAACAGACTATGATTCTTGTTTTCTATGAGTAGCACATCCTTTGTTGTAGCATCCTTACCTCCAAGCTTGACAGTACATGTTCCTATAATGTTTTCAGATCTATCATTTCCAAAAGATATTGTTCCATCATTTCCTTCCTCTAGGGATATGAATTTGTTTCTGTCTCCGATCATATGTGTTTGAGAAACCACTATAAACATACCACACATTCTTATTGCTTTGAGATTTTAGGGAAAGTGTGAAACTCTCAGTTTTCTTATTCCAGGCCTTTGGAGGAGCATGTTGATTTTGTTATGATTCCCTTGGGGGAGAGGTTAACCTGCAATCTTTATCCAAATGTCCAATTTTGTTGCATTTACGACATTTTACTTCATTGATTAGATATCAAACCTATTATATATTTTCTTGTAATCCTCTCGAGGATTTATGGGACAATTATTCCTAAAATACTTTCCAAAGTTTCTTCTATTCTTATCATAAACTTGGAAATTTACAACTTTATGTCCAAAAATCTCCAAGAATAAAAAACACCAATAAAAATGGTTTGATAATCGAGAGGGGGATAACTTCTTTGTGGTACTTTGCTCCAAGATCCTCATTGTTGATTTTGTGTCTCGTGAACCTTATGCTATGATAGGATACCTTCTTCATTCTTGATAGGCCACTTAGTAATTTATACATAGGTTTTTTTTCATCTCTCTTTTCTATCGTTGATGAACTCGAGCCTTTTATAAATGTTTCCCTATTGTTCAAACCTGTCTTGTCTGTATAGCCTCTGACTGTTGATGAGCTCATCCAATGCTTTACAGCTGTTTGCAAATTTTTGTTGGACATTTCTTATTTGTGTTTCATTTCGTAGAGAGACTATCTCTGCTTCTAATTATTCACTTTCCTTGTTGCTTTCTTCTATTTATATTCTGAGAGAGCCTTTAATTTGTCTAGATTCTTCCAAATTAACTTTAAGGATGATGATGATCTCTTTATATTCTTCATTCTTCTTATTGATGCTTCAAAATTGTTCTTTTACTTCTTTAAGTTCAAGTTCCTGTGTTTTGACATTTCCTCTTTCAATCTTGAGATATTTTATAACTCTAACCATCTCATTGTGAAATTTGACCTCATTCATATTTTATTCATAATCTTATTCCTCTTCAGGGGTTTCCTTCCCATTGTCTGTAGCCATGAATAATACTCTTCCTGACTCATTTTCTTCATCACTTTTTCTTTCTTCATCAGATGAGGGACTATCTTCTTTTGAGTAGAATATTTTCTTGAAACATTTCCTTTTATTTTTATTTCCTTTCTTAGGTACTTCTTCTTATTCAAAGTTCTTATGAGGACACTTTGAAACAAAATGGGAAATCTCGCCACAATTGAAACATATTAAGGGAACCTTACCCTTGAATTTACATGTTCTTCTTTTTAATTTTCTCACAAAGTTTACAACTACTTCATCTGAGTATTCGTAATAGAAACAACTGGATATTTCCTTTGATTCCTGTTTGTTTTTCGCAGTCTTCTAAGATGTTGTGAAGGATTCTTCTCTGTTAGATGTACTTTCTTGATATGTTCCTATTTTGTAAGATGTAAGTATTCCATGCAATTGGTCCATGCTGATTTTTTCTAAAGCATCTCTTTCTTCTAGCACAAAGACTTTAGTTTTGAACCTCATTGGAAGTGATCTTAGTACCTTTTGGACAACTACCTTGATATCCATTGGTTCTCTTAGTCCTTCTATGGCATTCACTATTTCATCCACGTAGAGAAAATAAGCATTAATGTTTTCATCTTCGTTCATTTTCATCCGCTCAAATTTACTTCGATAGGTTTGGAGCTTGGCCTCCTTTACCTTCTTGTCCCCTTCATATATATTTCAAATATTTTCACAAATTTATTTTTCTAATTTGCAGTATATAACTTTGATATATATAGATTCTGACAAACCATTCCAAAGGTAATTTTTATCTTTACCATTTTCATCTGAAGGAAGGGTTGAAGGTTCTCTGTATTTCGTCAACACAATGTTCCAAGCTTCAAATCCTTATGCTTGAAGGTATTACTTCATCCTTCCATTCCAAAATGCATATTTGTTCCCATTAAGTACTGGAAATACCGACTTGTTCCACTTCATGACCTCCTTTCAATGGTTAAATTTCTAATGAAGGAACACATTCTTATTCCAATTGTTAAAAACATTGAAGAGGGGGGGGGGGGGGATCAATATTTTTGATCAATTAGTAACTTATTAATGGTTTCATATCATTAAAAACATATAAACATAAACACGCCAAGAGAAAAATACTCTAGATGTTTTAGGTGGAAACCCTTCTAAGAGAAAAACCACCTAACACTTCTTTAATAATTTATGAGTATATTAAGTGCTTCAACTCCATATGAAAAGGAAAGCCATAGCTCCCTAATACTCTAGAAAATCATTCAATTTTCCATCTATGACTGGAAGGACACTCCAACGCCCTGGTTTTATCAGACGCTGCTAAAAGGATGCTCCAACACCCTTGCAAGCTACAACTTTCCCTATCACCACCTTACCACCTTGAAGTGTTTCAGGCTCCAACCTAAAGGTGACTTCAACCACCTACCTAGCACCACCCAACCACCCTAAAAATGATAGTATATTAGGCCAACTATTTTGGGTTCATGTACTAGGGAAAAATACCTACTTACAAGATATTGTGGGTTCTCGTACCAGGGACAACGACCCATTTACAAGCTATTCAATGAAACACTTACTTATTTAAATGATGAAACCATTACTGGAAATGAAACACCACTTCATTTGAAACCCAACAATGAAACCCTTAAAACAATGGAACATTTGGAGAATTATACGTCGCTGAAATAATGAACCAATACTTTTCAAGTTGTTGCTACAAAACCCTTGAACCTTACTGCTACAAAAAATGATAAGATGCTAATAAAATTCAAATGAGACCCTATCAAAGTGATGAGACAGTGAGACCCTTATAGTTTGCTGCAAATGATAGAACTCCCAAAAATTACTACTAAAGTTGATAGTGGCAATTATCCTTCAATAAAGTGTGAGCCCTTATTGCCGACAAATAACCTTGGACCAAATTTGCCTTCAAAAAGATTATTTTCATTATACTCCTATTCAAATTACTTGAACATATGCTTGAGAATTTTTTCTCAAAATTAGTGCACAAAGATACCTTGTTTTGTTTTTCATCAATGTTGAAAAACCTTTAAGTTTAAACCATACTATTGTAAACAAAACCCTCACAGAGTAACTCGTACTCTTTTGATAATGAAACTAAACCCTTATAACTTGTACTGACCTATCTACCAATGATGAAACATACCTCTGAGTTTTTGAGACTGTAAAAATAGATGTTCTTAAGAAAACTTGATTAATCTCCTTAAGTGTCTCCAATTAGGCCGGCTTGATCTTTTTATAGGGGCACAAGCATATGTGTTGGTATGTACATAATTCTAGACCATAGATCTCCAATGATTAACAAATGATACCAATTTGATGTTTATTTGTAAGACACTTGCAATAGATGAGCATGCCAAGAGAGAAGTGAATAATGGTCTGCCCAAAGAATACTTCTAGTTGTCAACAAGACCGCAGGTATTTTAGAGGCTTTAAATATGGTCCAAGCCTCATAAATAGTTTTCCTTTAACATAGATCAATGTTGAAACATTTGAAGATCAATCTATAGCTCTGATTTATCAAGTCTTTGCGCAGGAGTTAGCCCTAACCACAGATGATCAATACAAAAACACATATATAAATTCCTAGAATATTATTAGGAAAGGAGGCTGCAAGTCTAATGTGAATAGGTCGCTATTTAAGCTCCAAATACTTCTTTGATGGTCCTAGAAAAAACACTCTCTTTTGCTTAGAAATTAAACTCCATGAAGGGCACTATTTAAAGTGATTATAATGCAGGTTTAGTCCTTCATTCTACTGCGCATTCTCCTGTAGTAGTATACAAGCCATGACCTAGAAATAAATTCCATAAATCACGATCCTTACTTGTTCATTAGGGTTGAAGTCCATAGAAGTCTATAATCATATAAAACAAGAAATTTTTTTCTTTTAGTTCCTTCGTTGGTCCTGCATAAATTCATACAATAGTAAAACCCTTTATCCCAAGAACCACAACCAAATCCCTTCCACAAATTCCACCTCTCCTCTAATTTTGCAATTTCTCTATAGGGTCGAGAATATCAGAGAAAAACCACTCAATTAGATGTGCATTAAATGCATATAAAGGAGGTAAGTGAAGGTGTCTTTATATAGCTTTTGAAGGCCACGAATTAGGGGATAAGACTTGATTGATTTTAGGAGGGAAGTCCTTATTTTAAAATTCATATTATAAAAATTGAAGCCAAAGTATGAAACCAATTGTTTTTAGGGGTTATAATTTAATTTAATTTGAAGTCAAAACCCCCTCATGGCTTGTAAATTCAAAAATAGTATTTGAGACCCTACATGAAATAATTTAACCATATAATTTTGATGAAAATACTAATTTCATGATTTGAATAATACGTTGGCCAATGATAGGGTGCCACATCATCTCCTTTTGGGTTCCCCCATGAGTTGGGTGCTTCACCTTCAAACAAGCATATCTCTCAAAACTGTGAGGTCTCTCGTCGTATGCCACATACCGTCAGAATCAGGTCGATGAGGAGAATCCAATAAAGATGATCTAGATGTGAGACATCATGAATTTCCATGTCATTTTAGGCATCTTCTGGTATTTCTTCGGTTGACATCAATGACAACCACATTTCAACAACTATAATGAAAATGTGAAAATGGTTAAACATGAATCAAGTGTGCAAGTGAGGATTCGAGCCTTCGGGCTTATGGTTAAACATGTACGCCAAAAGAGACTTGACCCTCGACTAGCTCTAAATTTCGACCTTGTGTGGGACTAGGAAAAATATAAGGTTGACAAGTCGGCTCGAACCCATTTCGGTGTAGTTGGTTATTGGTTTATTTTATGGATTAGTCTTTAGTGTGACTTTTTGGAGTTTCCGGTGCCGAAATCTGGTGAAAAAAATTGAGGTAAAATCTTGATTTCTGTTATTTAAACTAGTTTTTTTATTGTATATATAGATTCAACACCCTAAAAAATCCCTAGGACACTTCGATTGTGCAAGTTACCTATCAAATTTCTGTTTTCAATAAATTCTTGCCGGATTTTAAAGAAATTAGACCGGAAATGTCCACCAGAAAAACTTTCAAAAAGTCACACTAAAAACAACTCCTCCTTATTTTATTTTATTAGAAATCCCATTTAACTGTGACCCGACTAACCATTATCCTATCCAAGTAGAATGGAAAATTTTCGTTAAGAGCGGTCAAGGAGGTTTGAGAGTGCAAAGCCTAGGGCTTAATACACTTTCGCTGCGTCAATGATTTTACTCACACTATAAATAGTAGATACATTTAGATACAACTTTACATGTCATGTATGTTTTGGAAATGTCACTTCATAATTTATTTATGGAAAGAAGCCGAGTGATTTTCCAAACGACATAAATAGAAGATACATTTAGTCTAGGGCTCAACGACTACACAATACTATAAGATTCAAACTAATACTTTTATAAGTTTAGTAAGTAATTGTGAGAAAATTTATTAAATATTATAATTAATAAAATGATTTATCTTTTGTTTGTTATTTGATCATATCTCTATGCTAAAAAATGAGGTCAAGGATTTGATCTCCAAGACAACTTCTTATGAGTAAGGTATTACTAAGTTGATCACACCATTGTCCGGATTTAAGATTCCATAGTGATAATGGGGAAAAATCATGTTTTAACTCATTAGCATAAACAAGTAATTTTTAAAATACAGTAAACAACTTAATCATTTTTGTTTCCCTATTATATCTAAAATTTTATTTTTTATGATTATTATTTAAGTTTTTTTTTTAATATTTAATTTTTAAAAAATATAAAGATTATTATCATTATAAGTTTAAATTAATTAATATACATAATTTAAGTGTTTTTTTTTTAAATGTCAAATTCATTTATGCATTTAAAAACACATTTTAAATAATGAAAAAAATTAAATTTTAAAATAAACTTTTTTCAAATTATTATAATTAAAAATCTAATAATGTTTTTGTTCATTCCTATATTATAACCTTGCTTATCTTTTTATTTAATTAATTAAATTGTTTAATTTGTATCTTTTTTTCTAACGTATTATATTATTATTATTATTTTAATATTTGTAATAAACTTGTTATAACAAGAGCCACATGGAAAAAGGAAAAAAAATATATATATATATATATATAAACCAACATTCTTATTCTTTTTTTTTTTCATTATTATTATTTGTTTTAAGGAATCAAATCAACATCGTCTCTCATCTCCCAAGGGTTAAAGAATTTAGCTTCCTTCTCAGCCCAAAGGGTAGAGTGAGGTCCCTGCCAACACACAAGTATATTCACTTAAGAGTTCAAAATGAGCCAATAACTCATCAAGTCATTAGCAGGTATTGGAATTTGGGTGGGGAAGATAATAGCTATTCCCCCCAACTACTTGAGATAACCTTAAGTGACTATATATAAAATAACATAATAATGTAAGAAAGTATTATTAATATTGGTTGATAAATATTGTTAATTAGCATAACCATACACAATACATTATTAACTAATATTTAATATATCATTAAATTATCAAATCATAAAATTTTATATTAAATAATATTTCTTTTTTCAAAAGAGTGGGTAGATTTTGCATTAATATAACGAGTTTAGGGCCAAAACCCATACATAAGTCTTCATTTTCAAGGATTAAACTACTTTCAGAAGCCCATACTATAGACAACCTATTCCTATGCCTATTTTTTCCTATAGTTCCAAAAATATGCCTACTACAAACCTGACAAAAACTGCTTAACAAGAACTTGTATCTACATAACATCAGTAAAATTCAAATTATGATAATTATCTTAAAAAGGAGGCCCATGCTTCAACTGATGCATCTCAGTCCTGAGTGTGTTATTAACTTTCCATTACTTCTGCCTCAAGAAATGCAATTTCATTTTTATGTTGAAGCTTTGTGGTTGTCCCTGCTTCCTCCTTGGCATATTGAACACCACTGGTAGGTTTTCCTTTAATTTCAACCACATTCTTGCCCAATATTTCCAATTAGGAATGAAACTCTACCTGGAACATAGCCAATTTTACCTATAACAATACACAGTTGGTGTTCACTAACAACTAAGAGGTTTCCCTCTCCTTTTATTCCATAATTCCTTTATTATTTAGTGTTGCCAATAGACCATTGAGTGTCTCCAATGATTTAATCAGTATCTGGTTCAGTTGTGTCTGTTCCTCCATGCAAACTGAAGTCTTGATCTTCGCCATGGTGCAACTATGTTTTTCCGCACTCTTGACCCCAGGGAATAACAACCACCTATGCACTCAAATGGAGTAGCTTTGCAATGGAAATAGTGTTTGTAGAAGAATTGTGATGAGCCATGTACAACCTCAAATTCCCCTATCCCTTCATCATGAAGCATTGGAATGTAATGCTACCAAATACATCTTAGTATCCTATCAGATTACTTAGATTAATAATCAGTGGATACAAAGAGGAGGATACATTAACTCCAAATGATGTCGAATTGAATACTATATTAAATTTTAGGCACTAATCACTTGTATGAGCACTTCCATTCCTCAATAAATTAAAATATAAGGCCTCCTCTGCTCGTATGCATTTTTCACTCGACCTCAAATGTTAAGTTGGAAAAGGTAGGGGGTCTCATTGATTTTCATTGTTGGATATTAAATGTTGGTCGCCCTTCCATATTTGTGATCATTGTATGGTTGATCTTAATATACTTTTCCAATAGAGATGTGACTCCTTGCTGCTTCCTATTGCTAATGATCTAGGTGGATATTGGTGGCCACCCACCTAATCCATTTGGACCCCCAACATCGGTTCTTTCAGTTTTTCAGTTTCAACACAACTTACTATTTTTAGCAGTTTTTTGGGTCCTGAACTTCCGGAGCCATTTTTAGGTCCTAAATAACGTTTTTTGGGAAAATCGGGAGCAACATGGGAGTTCCTTTGATGTTTCTCACGACAAAATTTGTAGTCCTCGGGTAGATCTTTCTAACAAGGTATTGAGCGCGTCAAACATAGATCATATACCAAAGTTACATCCACGGGAAGTTGATATACCAATTTACCCAAACGGGGCCCATAGTTTTGGTGCTGCATCTCCTAGGGTTAGTTTTTTGGATGTTTAGGGTTTTCCATTGTTTATCAACAATAAATAGGCCTTCGAGCCTCATTGTAACACAGTTCAGAGGCATGTAGCCACCACATATCTTATCAGAGATAAGCTACCAATGCCCTAGCTAGTTTATTTCCTTATGTCTGTAAGCATATTTCAATCCTTTGATTTTAATGAAATGAAGTTTTATTTCCACTGCATCTCTATGTTTATGTCTATTTATGTATCTTATTGCGTTCATGCATAAATCTGGATTAGTTGTATCAGAGTGGTATGCTCTTTCTCCGTTTTTATTTGCATGACCCCAACATGATTAGGGTATAAGGAGTTAGGGCTTCATCTGGTTGAACCCTTACAAGATCAGCCTCGCAAACCCTGACGACCTCCCATGGCAGAGAAAGATGAGGGAGCAGGAGATCTTATCAAATTATTGCTTGAGGAAGCTCTCGAGAAACAAAGGAACGCGATGATGGATAACTTTTCCCAAATCCTTCAACGACTGCCCACCGACGGTGCCTATTCATCCAATAGCCACTATAAAGGAACCACTCCTTTCAAGGTACAGGTCAGCTTCGAAATTCTTGTATTTGAAGGCTAGATAGATGAAAATGCCATATATATATGGTTGAATTTTCTATAAGGGTACTTCTTGGTCCATGATTTCTCCGACCGAGAAAAGATTACTTTTCACTCCTCAAAGCCATCCCCCATGTGAAATACTGGTGGGAAACCAACTGTGAGCAAATGGATGAGAGGGAACCCTCTCTTTTCTCTGCCGCACCCACTTGGAATTAATTCTGAGATGGCATCAAGGAACAATATTAACCTGTGGGGAGCTATGAGGACAAGTGCATCCAATGGACCACACTGCTGCAACAAAGGGATCAAGATGTGCATGAACTGATGAATTTGTTCCATACCCTGTGCACAAGGTTGGGTATTAAATATTTAGAGAGAAATTTGGTGCTCAAGTACCGCAGCTGTTTTCAGATACATTCAGGAAGAAATGGAGTTCCTCGACATTACCTCGCTTGGCACGGCATATCTCTATGCTGCCAAGATCGAGCAGAAATTTAAGAAGAAGAAGTGAGACTTTGGATCTGTGAATCTGAAGCCAGGAAAAGGTGCCCCCTAACCGCAGAACAAGGGGCAAAGCCAAAGCGGGGTGACTTATAAAAACACCACAAATACAAATAAGGACATAGGGAAGTGGTGTGAATTTCATAACAGCCCCACTCACAACACAAATAAGTGTCAGGCCAAATAGTCGCTAGTGGTTGAACTGAAGGCACCCAAATCAGATGCGTGTTCTCATCCAGAGTCAAAACCAGAAAAGTGTGATGACAAAGGGAAGTAGACCATTGATGCGGATCCCAGTGCCATTTTTGACACCACCACCAAGCTCCAAAGGGAGGATCTCAAGGATCCATAGGAGGGGGAACACCTCTTCCATTCACAGATGTAGGTGAAGGGTTCTCAACTGCAATTCCTTGTCGATAGAGAAATCCAAAAGAACCTCATTTCAGTAGAGGTCATGAAGCGGCTCGACCTACCGACCATAGTACACCCGCAACCATATACCATCGGGTGGCTTCACCAAGGAAGAGATCTCTGCATCCGCCAACTGTGTTGTCTTCCGTACATCATCAAGCCATTCACGGATGAGGTAATGTGTGATGTTTCTCCTCTTGATGTGTCTAATGTATTATTGGGCCAACCATACTTGTGGAAGCAACATGCTGTGTATGAGTCTAGGCCTCGTGCTTTTGTTATTAATTTGGGAAATAAATTTTACAGGATACCGGAGGTAGTACCGCCTCATGCCATCTCTTTGACTACTACAAAACAAAGCAGTAAGATTGTTTCCCAAGCAAGGAAATTTATTTTCATTAATATTCGCCCACAATACAAGAACAATATTGTGGCACAGGGGCGTCACTCAATAAATCTCTAACATATCACGTGCGATCATAGCATATTAAACAATACCCTTAATTTGGGTCCTTAATTTGGGTACGTATTGGAAAATAACCCTTAAAATCACATTAGTTAACCCCCTACCAATATAAACCCAATACACCTTCCCAATTTAAAAAGCCCCTACTTTCACTATATATTGTATTTATCCATTTTTTCATTAACATTTTTTATACCCCTTTCTATTTTTTCATTAACTTTGAGCTCCATTTTTTATACCTGCCAATATTAAAACCCTTTATCCCCTATATATCCCCCAATATATTATGTCATTTTTTCCTCATTATACATCCCCCAATATGAACCCACGTGCTATGGTATTGCTCCCAAAGTGAATCCCCCATGTATTGTGGCCACAACCTCGAAACAAGGCTCCCTTGCATGACAACAACAGATGGAAAAAGTCGTGGAGGAATACGAGGACATTTTCTCCTCACCCACAAAGGTTCCTCTACACTGTCAGGTCAAGCAATCCATTGATATGACCCCAAGCATGTCGCTGCCTGATGTTACCATACCTCATGTGACCACACAAAAATAATCCACACATGTAATGTCTGAGGCTGGTATTGAAACCAAATTTATTGAACGCATCCAGCACGTCCGCCAGTAGGTCCATGACATCTTCGAAAAATTCAATACCAAGTTCAGCAAAATTTGGCTCATCCCATGGAGGAACTGAACGCAATGGGGACCATTGATTCCTAAGGGGGGAGGAATGATCCAGGTGGATATTGGTGGCCACCCACCTATTTTATTTGGACCCCCACCATCGATTCTTTCAGTATTTCAGTTTCAACATAGCTTATTATTTTTAGCATTTTTTCGGGTCCTGAACTTCTAAAGATGTTTTGAGGCCTTAACAACAAATTTTGGGAAAATCGGGAGCAACATGGAAGTTCCTTTGATGTTGCTCATGTCAAAAGTTGTAGTCCTCAAATATATATTTCTAAAGAGGTATTGTGCGCGTCAAATGGAGATCATAAGCCAAAGTTACGTCCCCGGGGAGTTTATGTACCAATTTACCCAAACGGGGCCCATAGTTTTGGCGCTTCATCTCCTAGGGTTAGGTTTTTTAATGTTTATGGTTTTCCATTGTTTCTAAACAATAAATAGGCCTTCGAGCCTCATTGTAACACAGTTCAGAGGCCTGTACCCACCACATCTCTTCTCAGAGTTAAACTACCATCACTCTAGCTAGTTTATTTCCATTATGTCTGTAGGGAATTTGTAACCCTTGCTGCAATTGGAGAATAAAAACCCTAATCGCTACTTGTGGATTCATATGCCAGCGAAGGAAGATGACCTTGCATGTAAACTTACCAGCCATAAGGGAAATCGGCATTTTCCTCGAGCATGATTGTTGTCCGAAGAGGGCAGGGTCCTGTGAAGAAAATAGTATGGCGTCAATGTCAACAAAAACAAAAGGTTCATATGCTCTATATGTAAATTAATGAAGGAACAAACGAATAACCTAACGCTTGCTGTTGGAATAAAACCAGTGAAGTCAGCAAGTGTGGCACGACAAATTTTAGAAGTCCTCTAGGGTTTAGTTGCAGATACTGAGTTATGCCTCAGGAAGACAAAGAATAATTGAATGGGCTCGACGACAAAGCGATGGGTGTTTTTCCTTGAACGGTCTTGCTAGCACCTTCACCATCCGATTTGAGCTCCAGAGATCAACAGTCGATCGTGATGCACATGGAACTCAAAGCGTGCCACTTTTTACCTTGAGAAATGGGTTAGGGAAGTCGAGAATGTTCTCTAGTGTAGTGAGCAAGAAGATAAGCCAACAATACAAATAAACTTAAAAATATGCCAATCTAATAGTGGTGAGCTAGTGAGAAGAAATGCCAGCAATAAATTTAAACAAGGTTTGTTATATCAATATATCATCTGAGGCCTCGTTATGTGTGATATTAAACAAGGAGTTAAACATTGTGACCGTATAGTCAATAAATTGGAACATCAACTATGTTATGGGTAACCTTTTGGCAAGTTGCGTGTAATTGTTTCTTTAACTTGAGAACCTTGGAGCCAAAAATATATAACGTTATTATATATCATGAGTGAAAATAGTATGTAGTTAAAATGATCGTCATGGTAAAATATGAGTATAAGATGGAAATAAAACAAATTTTTTTAGTGTTTACTGAGACACGTTATAGAGAGCATGAGAGAGCATGCAAAACCAATTGTCATTCTCTCAAGATAAATTGTCTTCTCCGTCGAATAACAAGAATTTTCCATTATTCGAAGGGTAACCATGCAACAGGAGGCTGAAGAGAGGATTATGTAATTGGAGGAAAGGATGGCCAGCTTGGGCGAAACCCTAGTCGTCGCGGGGGTCAGTACAACCCATTCCATTGATGAAATGTATTGTATTATTCAAAAACTTGTTGTCTAGATATTCTATGTTTTAGAGTTTTTCATTTGAATCCATTGAAATAATTTTGGGTTGCATCATATTTTTGTTGTTGTATAAAATCTATTTTTAACTATATAAATGAATTCAATATTCTGAAATTTTTTTGAGGTACTCGGCCTATGCAGAATTCAAACATGTGATTTTAACAAATTCCTACCAAAGTTCAACCAAATTTAACCAAAATAAAACATATAACCAAAAAACCTCTAAAATTGTCACTTCTATCAAACATACACCATAAAAAAAAATATTACTACTACCCGTCCAATCCTTAATTCGTTTGTCCCATTAAAATGTTAATCTTACCACTATTTGCATATAAGATAACTTATACCATTCAAATCATTATATGTTTTTTCTTAAGGTTTGATTGGTTTATTCCTTATACAACAATCCACATGTTGGATTAATTTCCTATGGTACTATGTTTGGAAAACGTTATGACCATAATGAATTTACTATGCATGTTTGGATTCTGGCCATCACATATACTGACAGCATGACAATCCAAATTTTGAAAATCATTGAATAAATAATAAAAGGGCAATTAATCGATTCTTAAGATTTATGTTTTACACGTCCTTGTGGGAGGCAAGCAGGTTTCCATCATTAATCACCTTGGTTATTCGTGCTCACCGTCGATCTGGGTGTAACCCTGGATCCGACAGTGAGGAATCTAGCGGAAGATTTTAGGGTAAATACCCCAACCCTAAGCATCGCACTCCCGCTCATTTGCGTTAAGCTCTGCTACGATCGTTTGCTCTGCAATTCTTGGTTCCCAACCCTTCATTCTGACAGGTAAACTCTTCGCTGCCACTGTGTTCTTTGTTACAGTTCCGCAGGGCTCAGGTGACATAGTATGCTTGGTGATTCTTTTTCTTGTATTGCAGCATGGAGCCTTCATTTAGTTGCTCTGTTCTCGCTTTTTCTTCCACTATATATCTTTTTCCAAGGGTAATCCTACATCCTGCAACATGTTTCCAAGGGTGGCCCTTCAGGTAAGCCAGAACCCGTTCCCACTTCGCAACATTCTCAAGATTTTCTGGAAGTGATCTTTTTTAGTTTATTGAGGGTAAAACCTCTGCATGAATAGGTCCAAACTTCGGTGCTTGAGTTTTCTTGCATGCGAGAGCTTCTGTGCTCCCTTTCATTACAGAGGATTTAACATAGCCATTTCCTGAAGTTTTTATGTAACAATTAGTTCTTCTCTGTTGATGTCCCTCTCGGGATAGAATAACATTTGATGTAATCTTTATTTACTAGTTTTCTATAAGTTATTTTCAAAAGATATTCGTTTTTCTCTGTGCGCTTGCATAACCCCATACATTGTACAGGTTAATTTGATGCATTTAATATTTTCACAATTATAGCCGGGTTATTTATATACATTTTTCTAGCTGAACCCTTCAGCACGGTGGTACATGATATATGTTGATTTCAAGGTTTATTTACATTCATATTGTGTTTCCTATCTTGAAATAGTTCTCTTAGTTTTATGAGTGGAATACTAGAGCTTCTAGCACTGTGTATGATTTTTCTGAAGTTATCATTTGTTTTTAAGCCTCGCAATTCTTTCTTGAATTTGTAAGAAATTTGTTTTCGTTTGCACTTCAAGCTTTAATGGATGAGGAACCATGATCCTTGCCCCATAGTTATTGGGTTCAGCTTCTAAACCCCTGTTCCCTCTTAATTCCTTCGACAAGATATTTTTAAATTTCTTTTTGAGATATAGTTTACTAGCGACAATTTTTATGACATCTCGGTTTCCAGGTTTATTCTTGATTTTTTTTTTTCAGCAAGAAAAATACACTGGTTTATATTAGATGTACCAGTTCAACTTATAATCCGTCAGCCAAGCTGTAATCTTACATTTACGGTCAATATACTTGACATGTGCTATAATAAGGATAAAACCATAACCTTAGATAAGCCAGTCTAAAAAGACAATTATACATATATTCAGAAGGCAAGGGCTAACTTCTGTAAAACAAAAGATTATCCCTTTCACAATCATTTTCAGCATATATGATGAAAAGTAACAACATATTTTCGTGGATCAACATCATTAATGAAAGAAAAAAGCCCAGTTCTAGGAAAAGGAATACTGTCTTCAGCAACATAAAAAACCAAAAAAGGAGCCCCAACTCGGCTCACTTCAACAAAAATTACAAAAAGTAGCAACATATAAAAACAATAGCATAGTATGTTAAACAAAAAAACCCCTAGTTATGTAAATGGAAAGGCTCCAGATGCTACGCTGCCATCCAGACTGGTGAATTGGTAAAACATTACTCCAGATCTAACATCAAGTCCTTCCTTTGATAACCGATCAACCACTATATTCTTTTCTCTGTAGATGTGACAGAAAGAAATTTCCTCAAAGGATTCCTTTAATGTTTTAATTCTCTCCATCCACTGTATAATGGAATTGACATTAATTGTGACTTTTTGGTTCATGTAATCAATAAGAACTTTTGAATCCCCAATAGTCCACAAAATGTCCAGTAATAATTGCCTAGCGAACCATAAGAGTCCCCATAATGCCATCACTTCTGCTTTCATGTTGGTACCGTTACCGCCATTCCAATAAATCTTGTAGTAATAGCTAGGTGAGATGATGAGCCAAGCTCCACAACCACAATTTGACTATTGTGAGGCCCCATCAAAGGAACCTCCAGGATAGTGGAACTCGAAAGGTAGTGTTCTTTTTGAGAGGTCACCCGGTGTCATATCAATACCCTTCAAATTTTCCCAAGTGCTGAGAATGCGAAAAGCTATCTGATTGGGTTGACGGGGTCTCCCTTCAAAAATCTTCCTATTTCTGGTGCACCATATAAGCCAATGAAAGATAATCGGGATTTCTCTCATCTTAACCCCTCTGTGTAGCCACCAGTATAAACAGTCCTCCGTATTGAGGTAATTTGGATAATTAATCTTTAAATAGCTGCACACAATATCTAAAGTCTCTTGTGCATATGAACATAAATAAAACAAATGATTATTATTCTCCTCTTCATGTCCGCAAAGTATGCACATACCTGGACCAAGCCACCCTTTTTTTTGTAGATTATTCCATGTTAAGTTCTTATCTTTCCGGACGAGCCATAAAAATATAGTCATTTTTATCTGAGCCTTAGTTTTCTAGAAGAATTTAAAACGACATTCATGAACTTGTGGATTCCTATTTTTAATGAGAATGGCATATATGTCACTTACTTTCAGGTCATCATTCACTTTTTTACCTTCCCACTGAAGCCTATCCCCTTTTAGATTCCAACACATTCCGGATTGTGTCAATTTGTATGTGAAATCCACCCAATGCTCCTCCCAAGTATTATTGAGCCCCAAGTCACTAAATTTTTTCCAAACTGGAACTCCTCCTCTCCATTCTTTTAAGACTTGTTGCAAGTAGAAAATCCCCATTTGGTTAAGGTGATGAATCAAAAGCGTAGGAGGATGATAAAGATCGTCCATCCCTAGCATCAACCTACAGCCAATCATAATTTTGGCACCATTGCCAAAAATCCATTTCATGTGCATCCTGAAAGTAGGCCATAACTTGCGAAAGCCCTTCCAGATATTAGATCTGCATCTGGGTTCTTTCCACCCATTTGTAACCATATCCTCAACTGATATGCCTGCCAGATACTTCTGCTTTATGATCTCATGCCATATCCCTTTTCCAAAGATGCCCCTCCAAATGGATTTTATGATGAGTGCATGTCCGAAAATGGTCGGTTCGAGGATTCCCCAACCCCCAATTTCGACAGGATTCATCAAATATTCCAATCTTGCCAAATGTATAACTCTTCTATCACGCCCCCCTCCCTAAATGAATTTATCCATTAATTTCCTGATTTCCTTGATAATAGAAATTGGTAATAAATACAAATAAGCTCAATAGATAGAGAGTTGTTGTAATACGGCCCTTACCAGAATCAATCTCCCTCCTCTTGATAGCCATTTAGTAGTCCAATTATTAAGTTTGTTTTCATATTTAGAAACCAACCACCTCCAGTCTTCCGTAGTGTAGTTTGTTGCCTTCATTCGGAAGCCAAGATATATCAACACATCCTTCAGGTTGGCCGAATGGAAGTCAAACAAACCACAAATCTCCCAGACTTGTTCCTCACCCCCCTCATTGCTGTAAATGCGCGATTTATCCACACTAGCCTGCATCCCTATAGCCTCACAAAATAGATTAATGGTTCCTTGTATATTAATCCAACATGTCCTTTCCAGCAAACCAAAAATAAGAATATCATCCACGAATATACTGTGAGTTGAACTCATATGTGGACTGATGTTAATGCCATTAAAGCCTCCCATCTCCACCAATTTATTGATTCTTATATTCAGTGCATCTATAACTAGAATGAATAGGAGTGGGGATAAGGCACACCCCTGTCTTAACCCCCTTTTGGGATGAAAAAAATTTGATGCCGATCTGTTGATAAGAACCGCCATAGAAGTATTGCATATACAACTCATTATCCAGGGTACATCATTCCGATCCAAGCCAACCCTAAACAACACCCACCGCAAAAAAACCCAGTCCACACGATCATAGGCTTTCTTTAAGTCAATCTTCATAACAATCACTTTCAACTTTGCAGATTGTATAGTATGGATAGTCTCTTGAGTCGTGGCAACCACGTCATGGATGTTACGCTTTTTCAAGAAACCGAATTGCTGGGGAGTAATAAACCGTGACAACACACCCTTCAATCGCTCTGCAAGCAGTTTAGAAATAATCTTATATATCGTGTTGCATAACGATATCGGTCTGAAATATTCAAAGGAGGGATTCTCTTTCTTTTTGGGAATTAAAACCAGAAAGGTGGAATTGATAGCACCATTGATCCGGCCAGAGGTCCTAGCTTCTTCAACCATTTCAGTCAGAATAGCAGAGAAATCATCAAAATAGTGTAGAAAAAAATCCAGGGTCCAACCGTTCGGCCCTGGACTTTTATCAGCTGCAAAAGATTTAAATACTTGTTTAATCTCATCAGAGGACACCTTCTCCATAATCCGGGAATTATCATCAGCGATGAACATCACCGGATACTCACCGATCAGCTCCAAATGGTCTTCCGATAATGGAATCTCCTTTTGTGTATACAATGAACCAAAAAACTCGTCTGCCGCCGCTTTGATATCTGCCTTTTTACAGAGAGTCCGACCACCATGTTCTATTTCCTAGATATAATTAGCCTTTCTCCTACCTGAAGCAAACTTGTGAAAAAATTTCGAATTCTTATCTCCTTCGGCCAGCCAAGTAACCCGGCTTTTCAAACGCCATAAAGTCTCGTCATTCAGCAGGAAATTTTTGTACTCTGCTTCAATAATTTTTAGCTTCTCCCAGTAATCATTGCTGTTATTACCATCTGCTACCGCTTTCAGTATCCGAGCACATTCAGAGATGATGGCCCGAAACCGATCCTTCTCTTTTTTTAGTTGTCCCCTTTCCCAAGTCTAGACCCCTAACTTCAATTCCCGTAGCATAGTAGACAAGTGTGACATGGCAGAAGATCCTGCCCGCTGGATATGGTTTTTTATAAAATCCTTTATCAATGAATTAAAACCAGCATCACCCAGCCATATTCGATTGAATTTGAAGGGATAACTAGGTGACTTTCCTTCAAAATCCCATGATAACGAAATCGGTTTGTGATTCGAAATGAGAAGATCTTCAATTTTTGCCCTAATGCCCATCATACATGGTCTGATACCCTCACTGATCACAAATCGATCAATTCTCTTTCCAATAAACTCCCGTCCTTGTCTACCATTCAGCCAGGTAGGACTATTCTCTATCATAGACACATCAGCCAGATCCGAATCCCGAAGGATATCCTTTAATACCACAGAAAAAGGGTCAGGTCTACCCTTAACTCTCCACGTTTCATTCAGAAAAAATGCACAGCTGAAGTCACCCGCCATAATAGTGTTCCCCAGACTCAAGTACCCACAATCTTCCATTCTCGACCAAAAAGCAAACTTTTCAGCATAGGGCGCGTAAATATTTATAATATTTAAACGAGGGCTGAAACCTCTGCAATATCCAGAAATGACCATGCCTCCGAAAAAGCCATATGGTTTTAAGTCAAATTCATTTGGATCCCAAATAGTGGCGCAGCCACCAGACAAGCCCATAGCATTAGTTGTCGCCACTTTCCAGGCTGGAAACATGGATCGTAAGATATCAATAGAGCGAACAACCTCCACCATCGTTTCTTGGAATAGAACAATAGAAGGAAAATTACAGAGAAAAAAATGTTTAAGAGCTAAAAACTTGTCATGCCCCCCCCCACCCATGCACATTTAATGAAATTATCTTTATATAGGGGGTTCAGGTGCAGGGTTTAAAGCTCTAAGTACCTTTTCAATTGCTTGAGTAACTGGAACATCCTGGTAATCACCCTCCGGGAACAAAACCTGTAGACCAGACTCCGACAAAGACTTCAATCATCTCTTTGATTTACCCTTCCCCCTGCGAATTGTGACATTTGATCTCGATGAGGGGCTAATAGTTATAGTAGGGGAAGGGGATCCATAACACACATTCAATGGAACCAAGCCCGCCTCTGGGTTTGATAACAAGAGCTCAATTTCACTACCGATCGAGGTCCTCGGAGAAGTGAAAACATCCGAGTGATCCGGAAAAATCGAGGCCCCAGGAGAGTCCTCATGACCCCTAAACCCCCTCGACTTACCCATCTCAAGTAGAGTCGACACAAGGCCCGACTTCGGATCCCAAGAAGGCACAACCAACGACCTAGAAGGTAAGGCCGAGCAGTCATCAACAGGTTTGATTCCATTCGGTAAAGTCCCCTCGGAAGAGGGTCCGAGCATCAAGGGTATATCATCGACAGAAGAGGATTGACCAGAGTTAAAAATTGAAAGGGAGGGCCCTAGCATATTACAATCGACCCCACATGACTTAAATACAAGTAAATATGACAGGCCTTGACCAGTAATCGAAGACACAGAAAAATTACATGATGTAGGCACAGTCAGAATCTTCTTAGAAACACATGTATCAGTCAGAGGTATGTTATAAGAAGACTTACCCGCCATAGCCTCCTCAACCGACAACATATCATCAGAGTACTCCTGAGTCCCAGCCACTGCGTCCGAACTCGCCCTAGAAACTGGAATCTTCTTCGTCAGCTTGTAATCTGCACGCCATTTTTGGCACCGGCGCATCAGATGCCCAGTTTTATGACAAATATGGCAGCGGAAGGGCACCTACCAGTAATCGATTTTCTGTCGATATTTGACACCATCCCACATGAGATCAATTTCTGTTGGCAATCCTCCCGCGAAAGGCACCTCTATCAGAATCCAAGCCACCCGCTTATCATAAGCAGAGTGGCACTTAGGATCGGCAAATCGGTAGCTTCCCACATTGTCTCCGATAGCTTTTAGCACCCTGAACTACCAGAACTGTAATGGCAAGCCGTATAGCTATGCCCATACCATGTGATTGACTGGCGCATTCAGCTTCGGATGGAAATTAACATCCCAGCGATGAAGAGCCAAAAAGCATCGCCCGAGTACCCAAGTCCTACGCATAACCACACCAACATCTTTAGCTTTCTGAAGATGAAAGATAAACCACCCTTCTTCCAATTTACTGATCTCCAGCAAATAACCCAAAAGATCAAACCACTTTTTTAATAACCAGTCAATCATGTTAGTGGAATTTGTTTTCTCAAAATGCCAACGACCCACCACAACTGTGTTAGAGAGACCCGCCACCCTCTCCCATAAAACATCAGCCCTGAAACTCAAAAGTCTGACTTCATCAGATGCCTTGATGGCCTTAGCCCCACCACCACTCGGCTTATGCTTTGGCACAGTAGGAGGTAATTTGTGACTGTAGTCGGCATCACAATTCTCGCCCACCCCAGGCAGTTGAGAATAGCCTTTCGGTGATGTAGCGCATACAGAGAGACCAGGTGACAGTGACTGGTGAGCGTCCTCGGCCATCTTGAGGGCATGCAACATATCACTATCCTTGGGATCAGAATCCCACTTCATTATGCGGAAATGAACGGCCCCCAAAAGAGACAACTCATCCAAAACAAGAAAATATGCCACCTGCCTCCAGATACGCCTCAACCCCAAAGACGACGTAAAATTCAGCAGAAAACAATCAAGACCGCCAGGTCAGAAAACGATCGCCACATTAGGATGAGTGTAGCACCGGCTGCCATGTAGACCAGATCACGGTAAAAAACTCACATCCTATTGCCCGAAAGAAATGTCCACTATCATTAGTCGTACCTACTTGGCACTAGCGAGGTAGTAGACTCCATACTACGACATCTAGAAACGTCTCAATCACGTGCCCACCCTCACAAAGACTGCAACCGGCAAGCCTTCAAAATAATTACTAGACCATATCACTGTAAAAACCTCACATCCCATCGCCCAGCCGTAAAGTTCACGATCATTGGTCGTATCGACCTGGCACTTGTGTGGTAATAGACTCCCAACATCAACATCTATAGATGTCACAATCGCATGCCCACCCTCTCTAAGACCGCAGTCGGCTTGCCTTCAAATTAATTACCACTAACTCCTATCACCCGTTATTCACAGCTACACCCCGGACTCTTCACATCAACGGACACAAAAAGGCAAGTAGCATTTACTAACTAAATCAGCCCCGCCCCCAATCGTACCAAATATTTCGATCAAATCTCGCTCCCACGCCGACACAGAAATAAAAAAGATGATCGGAAAATATTTCGAAAAATCCGGCAGATCGATCCATCTAGATGGGGCTCCGGAAAAGCCGAGCAGACACGGCCTTAGACTGAAAACCAACGTTCATCTGTCTCAGACATCACAGCAGCAACAAACACACCCTGTGCAGCGCCACCAATGGTGACAAGCTTTAAACCTGAAATCCTTGCATGGTCTGGAAATGACCACAAAATCCCACCACCTTTTCCAAAAGGTCGACCAAAAAAAATGAAAAAGACCAAAGAGACCGAGTACCCTGCTGAAAACCTTATGTGACAGATTGTTCTCCTCAGTGTTAAGCATAAAACTAATTCCAGCTAACGCCACTCATAATAAACCAAAATAAGACCCAAGATTCAAAAAACACAAAGACAAAACAAGTGAAACTTCATCGATAAGGTCACAAGTTTGTAAAAAGATAGCCCACAAAATTTTCTATTCTTGATTTACCCTATGTAATATTATTGTTTTCCCATGCAATCAATATTTTCCTTTTTTTCTTAGCAATATCTATATACACAACCTGATAAGTATGGTTAATGGTTCAACTCCTTATATCCATGCTTAATTTTTAATTTATTCTTTCTGTTACACTTCTTTATACCCTCTATCAATACAGAATTTAGAGTAGGAACTAAAATACAGTGTTTGAACAGTAGGAATTAAATCCATTTTCTATTATAGTATTTCTTGCTATTTTGTATTGTTCTAAAGTTGTCTTATTCTTCAAGTAGATTGAAACCAACATTGTTTCTAATTAACAAAGAAACTACAAAATATCAGTACAGTGAATCACATCCTCTGCTCCTCGTGCTCCGCACCAGAGTCTACATAGCAGGTTTCATGTTAGAAGTTAAGCCTCAGGACCTCTGTTTAGCCTATACTTCTCTCAGGTTTCAGAGCTCCACTTGTAATCAACTAGGACAACTCTCTTTCTTCACAACATGTTGTTATAAACCCTTTTTTTCTATCATAAAGAAAATCCTTTCCCCTTCTCACGATTTCCCATTATCCTCTTTCTTTTACTCTAGAATCTTGAAATTATTTTACCATTCAGTTAATAAATTACTCAATGTAATTTTTATTCATAAAAATAAAACTCAAATTTTTACTAAACAATAACTATATTCCTTAATTTCTCTTTTCACTTATCCATTCAAATGTCTTTGTAAAAAGTCTTTTAAATATAAATTGAAAATAAAACGAGATGCTAAAAAAATATAAAACAATTAGACAACACATATCCAAAATATAATTAATAAAACTCCATTATTGTCCAAATTTTACCATACAAAATGAGTCAAGTCATTGAACGAATTGTCACGTAAACTCGTTAAAAACAATTTGACCCAAATTTAATCCCGGAAACTTCTCCAAGAAAGGGAAGTTTTCGAAAAACCTTTATACAATGCTACGAAATTTCATCCGCAAAACTTCTCAAATAGGTAACATTGTGAAAAATATTTCTGGAAGGAATGGATCCACGCATCGCCTTCCACGAAATCTGCAATGACCTTCGAGGAAAATGCTGCGAAGGGTTTGACCCTTACAAGCACCAACGGAGCACATGTTGAGAACCATCCTATTAACTCATAACGAATCCTCTATATAAAAAAAAAACCAAAATCCACATAATTAAAAACCGAAAGCATACATAGATCCACAATTAAACATAAAACCGGATCATACATTACAAAGACCAAACCAGGGCATTTGCGAGTTTGGATCGCATTTCCTTCTGCTTTTAGCTTTCTATTTGTGTATATATCATCGTTGTGTATATATCTTATCAGCAGTTGCTGCTTTACAGGTACGCCTCTGGAGATTGAGCTTTTTTTGCAAAATTAATTTGGATCCCATTTTCTTCTGCTTTGATCTTCCTATTTATGTGTATATATTATTGTTGTGTATATATCCTATCGGCGGCCGCGGCCTTACAGGTCCCTGTAGGTTCCGTTTCTTTCACAGCCATTAGATATTAAATACAAGATGGCCCCCTCGGCTGCATATGGGTCAACCGATAAGAAGACGAACCGGCCATCTCGGTCATTCCGGCTGCGGAACCGGAGCCTGAACAGCGTGAGACTGAGGAGAATCTTCGACGCCTTAGACGGTAACGGCGACGGGCAGATCTCCGTTGACGAGCTGGGCCATGCCCTGGAGAGGCTCGGCTTGTCCATACCGCCGCCCGATCTGGAACCGACGGTCCGCGGCTTCATGGAGGACCAGGCCGGCGGGCTAGATTTCGACGGGTTTGCTGCCCTAGACCGGTCGTTGGGGAACCAGCTTTCCGCTCCGGAGGAAGAGGGCATAAGCGGGGAAGAGCAGGAAGAGGAATTGAAGGAGGTTTTCAGTGTGTTCGATGAGAACGGCGATGGTTTTATCTCAGCGGCGGAGTTGAAGAGCGTGCTCACCAGGCTGGGATTCGCCAATGGGGACGATGTCGAACGGATGATCTGTAATGTGGATAAGAATTCCGACGGGCTCGTGGATTTTGAGGAGTTTAAGCATATGATGACGAAGGTTGTGAGGGAGCCCAAATTGTGATATCAATTTGAAGAGATCTCATCAAAGAAATGGAAAAGATAAATATCTTGTATTTTATTTTCAAAATTATTATTTAGCTTATATATTTTTTATTTTTTTGTTTAGAAATTGTGATTTCTTATAGTTTTTAAAAAAAAATACATGTTTCTATCAAATTACATAAACATATATATATATATATATATATAAAAAATTCATCCCACTAGAAGTATCTGTTGACTTAAAATCAAAGAACCTTACCACACATTGTTGTGCATTCAACGCACGGATTATAATGGTATGTTACGTCGCTCTGCGTTGAACGCATGGGCTATAAATGAAAAAAACGTTTATTTTGCGAACTATACGTGGTTGTCCGCTTGACGTTTGAGATTTAAGAGACTAGAAGATTAGAAGTAAAATGCCGCTGATTACTTTCTGTTCCTTTCCCTGTACTGCGTGATACTCAAATAGTTCGATTTTTCAACTCCACTTGAAATAGCCGCGATAATTTATCCAACATGAGTTTTTTTCTGAAAGAAAAAATCACTTCTTATATTATATAAACCGTCCATAAGTTTATGGGAAATTGATCCAAGGTTATATATACAGCATGTTTATCATCATTATCAATGCAAAGATCAATCCATATGCCTGAAGAGAACAGAAAAGAGACAGAAACTATTATAGAGCATCTCATATGCAAAAGCAGCATGACTGAGAAATAAAGCCTTCTTAATACATATTCCATCTAGTAGAAAGTATAAAACCACCCAATAAAAAAAAGACAAAAACAGACTCTGTAAGCAGGAATTATCATCATGTGTCCATACCCCTGAAGAAGTCCATCAAAATGCTGCTCATGTACCAAGTGCAGGAACTGTAGAAGACGAAAGACATCCAACAGTCCTGTGGATGAACCCAATACATTTAATGATAAATCATATCCATATTTCAATAACAAGATCATAAACAGATAGGGAGGAATGATCTGCAGGCTCGCTTGAAAGGAATCTGGCTCGCTTGCAGGAGTACTGGCGTCGCTGCATCCAAAAAGATTTGTCTCGAGAAAAAAACAGTACATGGTTACCCCTCAATATAAACCCATAGGCCATACATCAAAGATCTATAACAACAGTCTGATAATAAAACTATGCAATCATAGTATAGGAACTTCACGACTATCAATCAATAGATTCTCTCAGAAATGAGATATGTGGAGACAGCCAGTGGTAGCTGTGAGGCTTTTCTGAGATATGTGGAGACAGCCAGTGGTAGCTGTGAGGCTTTTCTGAGATATGTGGAGACAGCCAGTGGTAGCTGTGAGGCCTTGCTTTAACAGATGATCAGCACGAGATAGTGGATTAGACCAACTATTGTGGGTTCCCGTACCAGGTACAATGACCCTCATACAAGATAGAAAATGACCCACTTACAAGATATTCAATGAAACCTTTACTTATACAAATGACAAAACTTGAAACCTTTACTTATACAAATGACAAAACTCTTACTACAAATGAAACCCAATAATGAAACCCTTAAAACAATGGAACCCTTGCAGAATAATGTGTCCCTGAAATAATAACCCAAGACTTTTCAAGTTGTTGCTACAGAACCCGTAAACCTTACTGTTGCAAACAATGAAAAGATGCTAATAAAATTTAGATGAGACCCTAGCAAAATGATGAGAAAGTGAGACCCTTACAGTCTGCTGCAAATGATAGAACTTCCAATTTATTTTACTACTGAAGATGATAGTGGAAATTCTCCTTCAATATAGTGTGAGCCCTTAATGCTGAAAAATAACCTTGGACCAATGTTTCCTTCAAAAAGATTATTTTCACTACACGTCTGTCTGAATTACTTCAACATATACTTGAGAAATTTTGCTAAGAATTAGTGCACATGTATACCTTGTTTTGTTTCTCATCAATACTAAAAAGCCTTTCAGTTTAAACCATACTATTGTATATGAAACCCTCATAGAGTAACGTGAACTCCTTTGATAATGAATTGCACCCTTATAACTTGCACTAACCTCTGTACCAATGATGAAGCATACCTTTATGAGTTGTTGAAATTGTAGAAATAGATATTCTTAAGAACACTTATTTGATCTCCCTTAGTTGCTCTAATTAGGTTGCCTTGATCTCTTTTGTAGGAACGCAGGCATATATATGGGTATGTACATACTTCTAGACCATATATCTCCAATGATTAACAAATGATACCAAAAATTATTGATGTTGAGTTGTAAGACGCTTGCAATAGATGAGTCTGCCAAGTGAGCAGTGAATGATGGTTTGCCCAAAGAATACTTCCACTTGTCAACATGAGCACATGTGTTTTAGAGGCTTCAAAACCTGTCTAAACCTCAGAAATAGATTGTCTTTAACATAGATCAAGGCTGCAAGATTTGAAGATCAGTCCATAGCTCAGATTACTCAAGTTTTTGCACAAGAGTTAGACCTAACCAGGGCAGAGCCATACAAAAACACATATCTAAATGCTTAGAATATTTTTAGCAAAGGAGGTCGCACGTCTAATGTGATTAGATCATTGTTCAAGCTCTGGATACTTCTTTGTTGGTCTTAGAAGAAAAAATATCTTATGCTCAGAAGTTAAACTTCAAGAAGGCCACTGCTTAAGGTGATTACATAATGCAAGTTTAGTCCTTCAATCTAGTACGCATTATCCTGTAGTATTATACAATATTTGACCTAGAAATAAATGCCATAAATCACATTACTTAGTTGTTCCTTAGGGCTGAAGTCCACAAAAGTCTGTAATCATATCAAACAAGAAAATTCGGTCTTTTAGCTCTTTCGCTAATCTTGCATAAATTCATACAATAGCAAAACCCTTTATCCCAAGAACCATGACCAAAACCCTTCCAAAAAATTTTCCTCTTGTCTGATTTTTCAATTTCTATATAGGGCCAACAATATCAAAGCAATGCCACTCAATTAGATGTGCATTAAATGCATATGAAGGAGGTGAGTAAAGGTGTCTTCATATGAAAGGAGTATAATTGATGGATTTTAGGAGGGAAGTCGTTATTTTAAAATTAAAATTATAAAAATTGAATCCCAAGGATGAAACTGACTGTTTTTAGGGGTTATGATTTAATTTTATTTGAAGTCAAAACCCCCTCATGGCTTGTAAATTCGAAAATAATCTTTGAGACCCTCCAAATAATTTAGCCATATACTTTTGATGAAAATCCTAATTTCATGATTTGAATAATATGTTGGCCAATGATAGGGTGCCATATCATCTCCCTTTGGTGTTTTTTCCATTAAGTTCGGTGCTTCATATTTAAACAAGCATATCTCTCAAACCGTGAGGTCTCTTGTGGCGTGCCACATACCACAAAAATTGAATGGACGAGGATGATCCATGCTTGAGAAATCATGAATTTCCATGCCATTTTGGTCAACAAAGGCATATAATCTTCTAGTGCTTCTTGGGTTGACATCAATGACAACCACATTTCAACAATCTCCCCCTTTATCATTGATGGTAACACACATACTCCCCCTACGATCATTGCTCCCCAGGAATCCATTCATATGATATTTCTAACTTATTTTCTCCCCCCCTTTAACATCAATAAGGGTGACTCCCCCCGAAAATATACGTATTGTATACCTCTAACCTACCTCTACTCCCCCTTCCTGTTGAGCTGTATGGAATGGACTTCAATATGAACCTAGAAGAATCCCAAGCTTCTGTTGAAGATACTCAAAAGTTTCTCATGGTAAATATTTTGTGAAGATGTCCATTATTTTCTCAATTTTCCTAATATATTCCACCTTTATGTTTCTCTCTACAACCCGCTCTAAAAAAAGTGATACTTGATAGGAACATGTTTTGTTTTTGAATGCATAACATGATACTTGGAGATCCTTATGGGGCTGATGTTGTCACATAATATCAGAATGGTCTAATCAAACTTCACTTGAAGATCCTGCAACGTTTGTTTCATCCAGATGACCTAAGTACAACATATTTTTGTTGCTATGTATTATGCTTATGTTGTAGATAAGGAGAATGACGTTGGTTTTTTTATCAACCATGATAAAAGACAACCATATAAGTAGAAGTAATCTCCACTAATTCTTTTACGATCATCAACACTTCCTACCTAATCTACATTAGTATAAGCTGTGATGGTTAAGTCATTTCCTTTTGGACAACATAAGCCAAAATATGTTATTCACTTAAGGTATCAAAAATTTCTCTTCACTACAACAACGTGAGACTCTTTTTCTTCTACCTGGAAACGTGCTACCTGTCCAACTACTTGCATCACATCTGGCTTGGAAGTTGTCACATACAATAGACCGCTAATCATGGATCTATACATTATCTGGTCTGCTTATTTGGATATATCATCCATGCTCAGCTTGTAACCAGTCACCATTAGAGTGATAACTGGTTTTTAATCTTCCTTTTAAAATATCTTCAACATTTCTTTGATATACTTAGTTTGACAAATGAATAAGCCATTTTCTTCCTAAGAAATTTGAAGTCCCAAGAATAAAGTCAACTCTCCTAGTAATGACATCTCAAAATCGCTTTGCATGTTTGATGCAAAATTCTTGCTTAACCTGTCATCATTGCTTCCAAAGATGATTTCATCCACATAAAATTCGATATTAGTCAAACTATCTTTCTCAACCTTCACATAAAGGTTGCTATCGACATTTCCTCTTTTAAAACCTTGTTTTTGCAAGTACCTTCCAAGACAGCCTACCAAGCTCTAGGATCCTGTTTCATACGATATAATTCCTTCTTCAACTTGTAAACATTATCATTTTTGTTTGTAAGAAAAAAATACTCTAGTATTTTCTATTTAGACCTCTTCTTCCAATTATCCATTCAAAAAGGATGATTTTATGTCCATTTGATACACCTTGATTTCTCTTGAGAAAGCATATGCCAAGAACATTTTGGTGGCTTCCATTCTGGTAATGGGAGAAAATGTTTCTTTGAAGTTTATTCCCTCAACCTACACATATCCTTTACACACCAATATTGCCTTGTTCCTGGTAACTTTTCCATCCTCATTCATTCAACCTGTTCGTGAAAACCTATTTTGTGCCAATGAAATTTTTTACTTTGGTCATGCAACCAACTCCCAAGTATCATTATTTTCAACTTGATCCAATTCTTCATTCATAGCTCCTATCCAAGCTTCTTCAAAGTTGCTAGGTTCATATGTGGCTAAGAGAGAAAGGTGTGATTTCTCTGGCATGCATATCTTTCAATTTCTTCTGGTTCCTATGCCTTCATTTATGTCCCTAATGATCTGGTCTGAAGGATGGTTCATTTGATACCATTTCTTGGGAGTCTTGGATGGTACCTATTAATTACTTCTTGTCTCCTCCTAGTTGGTAGTATTTTCTTCATTTGAGTTTTCTTCCTCCAGGGATTCCTCTTTGACCTTTTCTATTTCCGCTTCTTTTCTCTCTGGTTCACTTGAAAGTGAGCTTCTGTGTTCAATATTTGGTACATAAACTTCATCAAATGTTACATTTATGCTTTTAACTTTCTCGTTGAGTCTCTAATTATAACATATGTATGCTTTACTTTTGCGACAATACCCAACAAAATTGACTTCATCTATTCGAGAATCAAATTTTCCAGTCTTTTGGTATTCCCTTTTAATGTAGCATTTTCTTCCAAAGGGTCTAGAGTATTTGACATTTGATGGTCTTCCCTTCCATAGTTCATATGGAGTCTTAGCACAATTGCTTCTAAGCAATCCTCTTTTCAAAATGTACATTGTTGTATCTCCTATCTACACCCAAAATTTGTTGTCCAATTTTGAATCATTCAACATTATTTTGGCCATCTCTTCCTTGAAGAAGTGTTGAAATTATATGGATGTGAACTCTCCTCCATTATCCAATATCATACATTTTATTTTAAAATCAGTTTCATTTTCAACCATTTCCTTGTAGATTCTGAAACATTCAAATGCTTCAAACTTCTATTTTAGAAAATTAACTGTTGTGATCCTAGAATAATCATCAATCATCAACATGAAGTATTGTTCACCATTCAGTCCCTTCGTATTCATTGGTTCACATAAATCAGTGTGTACCAACTCTAATGGTTTTGAAGTGGAGTGTTCCTTGGGCTTGAATTCAACTCTTTTTTGTTTTCCATGCTTGCAATGTTTACACGAGGTGTTGATTGGTTTTGAAATCTTTGGAATTTGTTTCACTGCTTCCTTTTTACTGATTTTGACAACATCATAAAATTTTATGTGTCTGATCCTTCTATGCCAGAGCCAAATTTCATCTTCTTTTTCCAATAAACAACCTTTATAACAATCTCGTCCAAAGTGTATATGTCATTTTGATTCCTAGTTGCAATTACCAGTAGCTTGTCAGATTTCTCTCTCCTTACTCACATTTCTTTGAATCAAAGAGAAACGCGTGTCCTTGATAATAAATTTGACTTATGATCAACAGACTATGATTCTTGTTTTCTATGAGTAGCACATCCTTTGTTGTAGCATCCTTACCTCCAAGCTTGACAGTACATGTTCCTATAATGTTTTCAGATCTATCATTTCCAAAAGATATTGTTCCATCATTTCCTTCCTCTAGGGATATGAATTTGTTTCTGTCTCCGATCATATGTGTTTGAGAAACCACTATCAACATACCACACATTCTTATTGCTTTGAGATTTTAGGGAAAGCGTGAAACTCTCAATTTTATTATTCTAGGCCTTTGGAGGAGCATGTTGATTTTGTTGTGATTCCCTTGGGGGAGAGGTTAACCTGCAATATTTATCCAAATGTCCAATTTTGTTGCATTTACGACATTTTACTTCATTGATTAGATATCAAACCTATTATATATTTTCCTGTAATCCTCTCGAGAATTTATGGGACAATTATTCCTGAAATACTTTCCAAACTTTCTTCTATTCTTATCATAAGCTTGGAAATTTACAACTTTATGTCCAAAAATCTCCAAGAATAAAAAACACCAATAAAAATAGTTTGATGACCGAGAGGGGGAGAACTTCTTTGTGGTACTTTTCTCCAAGATCCTCGTTGTTTATTTTGTGTCTCGTGAAATTTATGTTATGATAGGATACCTTCTTCATTCTTGATAGGCCATTTAGTAATTTATACATAGGTTTTTTTCATCTCTCTTTTCTATCGTTGATGAACTCGAGCCTTTTACAAATGTTTCCCTATAGTTCAAACCTGTCTTGTCTTTATAGCCTTTGACTGTTGATGAGCTCATCCAATGCTTTGGAGCTGTTTGCAAATTTTTGTTGGACATTTCTTATTTGTGTTTCCTTTCATAGAGAGACTATCTCCACTTCTAATTATTCACTTTCCTTGTTGCTTTCTTCTATTTATATTTTGAGAGAGCCTTTAATTTGTCTAGATTCTTCCAAATTAACTTTAAGGATGATTATGATGATCTCTTTATATTCTTCATTCTTCTTATTTATGCTTCAAAATTGTTCTTTTACTTCTTTTAGTTCAACTTCCAGTGTTTTGACATTTCCTCTTTCAATCTTGAGATATTTTATAACTCTAACCATCTCATTGTGAAATTTGACCTCATCCATATTTTATTCATAATCTTATTCCTCTTCAGGGGTTTCCTTCCCATTTTCTGTAGCCATGAATAATACTCTTCCTGACTCATTTTCTTCATCACTTTTTCTTTCTTCATCAGATGAGGGACTATCTTCTTTTGAGTAGAATATTTTCTTGAAACATTTCCTTTTATTTTTATTTCCTTTCTTAGGTACTTCTTCTTATTCAAAGTTCTTATGAGGACACTTTGAAACAAAATGGGAAATCTCGCCACAATTGAAACATATTAAGGGAACCTTACCCTTGAATTTACATGTTCTTCTTTTTAATTTTCTCACAAAGTTTACAACTACTTCATCTGAGTATTCGTAATAGAAACAACTAGATATTTCCTTTGATTCCTGTTTGTTTTTCGCAATCTTCTAAGATGTTGTGAAGGATTCTTCTCTGTTAGATGTACTTTCTTGATATGTTCCTATTTTGTAAGCTGTAAGTATTCCATGCAATTGGTCCATGGTGATTTTTTCTAAAGCATCTCTTTCTTCTCGCACAAAGACTTTAGTTTCGAACCTCATTGGAAGTGATCTTAGTACCTTTTGGACAACTACCTTGATATCCATTGGTTCTCTTAGTCCTTCTATGGCATTCACTATTTCGTCCATGCAGAGAAAATAAGCATTAATGTTTTCATCTTCGTTCATTTTCATTCGCTCAAATTTACTTCGATAGGTCTAGAGCTTGGCCTCCTTTACCTTCTTGTGCCCTTCATATATATTTCAAATATTTTCACAAATTTATTTTTCTAATTTGTATTATATAAATTTGATATATATAGATTCTGAAAAATCATTCCAAAGGGAATTTTTCTCTTTACCATTGCTTTCGTAAATATTTTTACCATTTTCATCTGAAGGAAGGGTTGAAGGTTCTTTGTATTTCGTCAACACAACGTTCCAAGCTTAAAATCCTTGTGCTTGAAGGTATTCCTTCATCCTTCCATTCCAAAATGCATATTTGTTCCCATTAAGTACTGGAAATACTGACTTGTTCCACTTCATGACCTCCTTTCAATGGTTAAATTTCTAATGAAGGAACATGTTCTTATTCCAATTGTTAAAAACATTGAAGAAGGGGGGGGGGATCAATAGTTTTGATCAATTAGTAACTTATTAATGGTTTCAGATCATTAATAACATATAAAACATAAACACACCAAGAGATAAATACTCCAGATGCTTTAGGTGGAAACCCTTCCAGGAGAAAAACCACCTAACGCTTCTTTAATAATTTATGAGTACATTAAGTGCTTCAACTCTAAATGAAAAGGAAAGCCACAACTCCCTAATACTCTAGAAAATCATTCAATTTTCCATCTCTGACTGGAAGGACACTCCAACGCCCTGGTTTTATCAGACACTGCTAAAAGGATGCTCCAACACCCTTGCAAGCTACAACTTTCCCTATCACCACCTTACCACCTTGAAGTGTTTTCAAGCTCCAACCTAAAGGTGACTTTAACCACCTACCTAGCACCACACAACCACCCTAAAAATGATAGTATATTAGGCCAACTATTTTGGGTTCCTGTACTAGGGAAAAATACCTACTTACAAGATATTGTGGGTTCTCGTACCAGGGACAACAACCCATTTACAAGCTATTCAATGAAACCCTTACTTATTTAAATGATGAAACCCTTACTGGAAATGAAACACCACTTCATTTGAAACCCAACAATGAAACCTTTAAAACAATGGAACCTTTGGAGAATTATGCGTCGCTGAAATAATGACCCAATACTTTTCAAGTTGTTGCTACAAAACCCTTGAACCTTACTACTACAAAAAATGATAAGATGCTAATAAAATTCAAATGAGACCCTATGAAAGTGATGAGACAATGAGACCCTTATAGTTTGCTACAAATGATAGAACTCCCAAACGTTACTACTAAAGTTGATAGTGGCAATTCTCCTTCAATAAAGTGTGAGCCCTTACTGCCGAAAAATAACCTTGGACCAAAGTTTCCTTCAAAAAGATTATTTTCATTATACTCCTATTCAAATTACTTGAACATATACTTGAGAAAATTTTCTCAAAATTAGTGCACAAAGATACCTTGTTTTGTTTTTCATCAATGTTGAAAAACCTTTAAGTTTAAACCATACTATTGTAAACAAAAACCTCACAGAGTAACTTGTACTCTTTTGATAATGAAACTAAACCCTTATAACTTGTACTGACCTATCTACCAATGATGAAACATACCTCTATGAGTTTTTGATACTGTAAAAATAAATGTTCTTAAGAAAACTTGATTGATTTCCCTAAGTGTCTCAAATTAGGCCAGCTTGATCTTTTTATAGGGGCACAAGCATATGTGTTGGTATGTACATACTTCTAGACCATAGATCTCCAATGATTAACAAATGATACCAATTTGATGTCTATTTGTAAGACACTTGCAATATATGAGCATGCCAAGAGAGAAGTGAATAATGGTCTGCCCAAAGAATACTTCCACTTGTCAACAAGACTGCAGGTGTTTTAGAGGCTTTAAATTTGGTCCAAGCCTCATAAACAGTTTTCCTTTAACATAGATCAAGGTTGAAACATTTTAAGATCAATCTATAGCTCTGATTTATCAAGTCTTTGCGCAAGAGTTAGCCCTAACCATGGATGATCAATACAAAAACACATATATAAATGCCTAGAAGATTATTAGGAAAGGAGGTCGCAAGTCTAATGTGAATAGGTCACTGTTTAATCTCCAAATACTTCTTTGATGGTCCTAGAAAAAACACTCTCTTTTGCTTAGAAATTAAACTCCATGAAGGGCACTACTTAAAGTGATTATAATGCAGGTTTAGTCCTTCATTCTATTGCGCATTCTCCTGTAGTAGTATACAATCCATGACCTAGAAATAAATTCCATAAATCACGATCCTTAGTTGTTCCTTAGGGTTGAATTCCATAGAAGTCTATAATCATATAAAACAAGAAAAAAATTTCTTTTAGTTCCTGCGTTGGTCCTGCATAAATTCATACAATAGTAAAACCCTTTATCCCAAGAATTACAACCAAATCCCTTCCACAAATTCCACCTCTCATCTAATTTTGCAATTTCTCTATAGGGTCGAGAATATCAGAGAAAAACCACTCAATTAGATGTGCATTAAATGCATATAAAGGAGGTGAGTGAAGGTGTATTTATATAGCTTTTGAAGGCCATGAATTAGGGGATACAACTTGATTGATTTTAGGAGGGATGTCCTTATTTTAAAATTCGTATTATAAAAATTGAAGCCAAAGTATGAAACCAATTGTTTTTAGGGGTTATAATTTAATTTAATTTGAAGTCAAAACCCCCTCATGGCTTGTAAATTCAAAAATAGTATTTGAGACCCTACATGAAATAATTTAACAATAGAATTTTGATGAAAATACTAATTTCATGATTTGAATAATACGTTGGCCAATGATAGGGTGCCACATCATCTCCTTTTGGGTTCCCCCATGAGTTGGGTGTTTCACCTTCAAACAAGCATATCTCTCAAAACTGTGAGGTCTCTCATCGTATGCCACATACCATCAGAATCAGGTCGATGAGGAGAATCCAATAAAGATGATCTAGATGTGAGACATCATGAATTTCCATGTCATTTTAGGCATCTTCTAGTATTTCTTCGGTTGACATCAATGACAACCACATTTCAACAACTATAATGAAAATGTGAAAATGGTTAAACATGAATCAAGTGTTCAAGTGAGGAGTCGAGCCTTCGGGCTTATGGTTAAAAATGTACGCCAAAAGAGACTTGACCCTTGACTAGCTCTATATTTCAACCTTATGTGGGACTAGGAAAAAGATAAGGTTGACAAGTTGGCTCGAACCCATTTCGGTGTAGTTGGTTATTGGTTTATTTTATGGAGTAGTCTTTAGTGAGACTTTTTAGAGTTTCCGGTGCCGGAATCTGGTGAAAAAAAATGAGGTAAAATCTTGATTTCCGTTATTTAAACTAGTTTTTTTACTGTATATATAGATTCAACACCCTAAAAAACCCCTAGGACACTTCGATTGTGCAAGTTACCCATCAAATTTCTGTTTTCAATAAATTCTTGCCGGATTTTAAAGAAATTAGATCGAAAATGTCCACCAGAAAAACTTTCAAAAAGTCACACTAAAAACAACTCCTTATTTTATTTTATTATAAATCCCATTTAATTGTGACTAGACTAACCATTATCCTATCCAAGTAGAATGGAAAATTTTCGTTAAGAGCGGTCAAGGAGGTTCGAGAGTGCAAAGCCTAGGGCTTAATACACTTCCGCTAGATACATTTAGATACAACTTTAGTCTAAGGCTCAACCGAGTGATTTTCCAAACGACATAAATAGAAGATACATTTAGTCTAGGGCTCAATGACTACACAATACTATAAGATTCAAACTAATACTTTTATAAGTTTAGTAAGTAATTGTGAGAAAATTTATTAAATATTATAATTAATAAAATGCTTTATCTTTTGTTTGTTATCTATTCATATCTCTATGCTAAAACATGAGGTCAAGGATTTGATCTCTAAGACAACTGCTTATGAGTCAGGTATTACTAAGTTGATCACACCATTGTCCCTGAATTAAGGGATTTAAGATTCCATAGTGATAATGGTGAAAAATCATTTTTGAACTCATTAGCACAAACAAGTAATTTTTAAAATACAGTAAACAACTTAATCATTTTTGTTTCCCTATTATATCTAAAATTTTAATTTTTATGATTATTATTTAAGTTTTTTTTAATATTTAATTTTTTAAAAATATAAAGATTATTACCATTATAACTTTAAATAATTAATATACATAATTTAAGTGTTTTAATTTTTTTTAAATGTTAAATTCATTTATGCATTCAAAAACACATTTTAAATAATGAAAAAATTAAATTTTAAAATAAACCTTTTTCAAATTATTATAATTAAAAATCTAATAATGTTTTTATTCATTCCTATACACAACCTTGCTTATCTTTTTATTTAATTAATTAAATTGCTTAATTTGTATCTTTTTTTCTAACGTATTATATTATTATTATTATTTTAATATTTGTGATAAAATTGTTATAACAAGAGCCACATGGAAAAAGGAAAAAAGAAAAAAAAATGGCATTGCCAACACATGGCTCTTGTTATATATATATATATATATATACCAACATTCTTATTCTTTTTTTTTTCATTATTATTATTTGTTTTGAGGAATGAAATCAACGTCATCTCTCATCTCCCAAGGGTTAAAGAATTTAGCTTCCTTCTCAGCCCAAAGGGTAGAGTGAGGTCCCTGCCAACACACAATTATATTGACTTAAGAGTTCACAATGAGCCAATAACTCGTCAAGTCATTAGTAGGTATTGGAATCTGGGTGGGGAAGATAATAGCTATTCCCCCCAACTACTTGAGATAACCTTAAGTGAATATATATAAAATAACATAATTATGTAAGAAAATATTATTAATATTGGTTGATAAATATTGTTAATTAAAATAACCATACAGAATACATTATTAACTAATATTTAATATATCATTAAATTATCAAATCATCAAATTTTATATTAAATAATATTTCTTTTTTCAAAAGAGCGGGTAGATTTTGCATTAATATAAAGAGTTTAGGGCCAAAACCCATACATAAGTCTTCATTTTCAAGGATTAAACTACTTTCAGAAGCCCATACTATAGATAACCTATTCTTATGCCTATTTTTTCCTATAGTTCCAAAAATATGCCTACTACAAACTTGAAAAAAACTGGTTAACAAGAACTTGTATCTACATAACATCAGTAAAATTCAGATTATGATAATTATCTTAAAAAGGAGGCCCATGCTTCAACTGATGCATATCAGTCCTGAGTATGTTATTAACTTTCCATTACTTCTGCCTCAAGAGATGCAATTTCATTTTTCTATTGAAGCTTTGTGGTTGTCCCTGCTTCCTCCTTGGCATATTGAACACCACTGGTAGAGTTTCCTTTAATTTCAACCACCTTCTTGCCCAATATTTCCAATTAGGAATGAAACTCTACCTGGAACATCTCCAATTTACCTATAACAATACACAGTTGGTGTTCACTAACAACTAAGAGGTTTCCCTCTCCTTTTCTTCCATAATTCCTCTATAATTTAGTGTTGCCAATAGACCCTTGAGTGTCTCCAATGATTTAATCAGTATCTGGTTCAGTTGTGCCTATTCGTCCATGCAAACTGATGTCTTGATCTTCGCCATGGTGCAACTATTTTTTTCCACACTCTTTACCCTAGGGAATAACAACCACCTATGCACTCAAATGGAGTAGCTTTGCAATGGAAATAGTGTTTGTAGAAGAATTGTGATGAGCCATGTACAACCTCAAATTCCCCTATCCCTTCATCATGAAGCATTGACATGGAATGCAACTAAATACATCTTAGTATCCTATCAGATTACTTAGATTAATAATCAGTGGATACAAAGAGGAGGATACATTAACTCCAAATGATGTCGAATTGAATGCTATATTAAATTTGAGGCACTAATCACTTGTGTGAGCACTTCCATTCCTCAATAAATTAAAATATAAGGCCTCCTCTGCTCGTATGCATTTTTCACTCGACCTCAAATGTTAAGTTGAAAAGGTAGGGGGTCTCATTGATTTTCATTGCTGGATATTAAACGTTGGCCGCCCTTCCATATTTGTGATCATTGTATAGTTGATCTTAATATACTTTTCCAATAGAGATGTGACTCCTTGCTTCTTCCTATTGCTAATGATCTAGGTGGATATTGGTGGCCACCCACCTATTCCATTTGGACCCCCACCATGAGTTCTTTCAGTTTTTCAGTTTCAACACAACTTACTATTTTTAGCATTTTTTCGGGTCCTAAACTTCCGGAACCATTTTTAGGTCCTAACTAACGTTTTTTGGGAAAATCGAGAGCAACATGGAAGTTCCTTTGATGTTTCTCACGTCAAAATTTGTAGTCCTTAGGTAGATATTTCTAACAAGGTATTGAGCGTGTCAAACATAGATCATATACCAAAGTTACATCCCCGGGAAGTTGATGTACCAATTTACCCAAACGGGGCCCATAGTTTTGTCGCTTCATCTCCTAGGGTTAGGTTTTTGGATGTTTAGGGTTCTCCATTGTTTATCAACAATAAATAGGTCTTCGAGCCTCATTGTAACACAATTCAGAGGCATGTAGCCACCACATATATTATCAGAGATAAGCTACCAACGCCCTAGCTAGTTTATTTCCTTATGTCTGTAAGCATATTTCAATCATTTGATTTTAATGAAATGAAGTTTTATTTCCACTGCATCTCTATGTTTATGTCTATTTATGTATTTTATTGAGTTCATGCATAAATTTGGATTAGTTGTATCAGAGTGGTATGCTCTTTCTCCGTTTTTATTTGCATGACCCCAACAAGATTAGGGTATAAGGAGTTAGGGCTCGATCTGGTTGAACCCTTGCAAGATTAGCCTCGCAAACCCCGACGACCTCCCATGGCAGAGAAAGACGAGGGAGCAGAATATCCTATAAAATTATTGCTTGAGGAATCTCTCAAGAAACAAAGGAACACGATGATGGATAACGTTTCCCAGATCCTTCAACGACTGCCCACCGACGATGCATATTCATCCAACAACCACTATAGAGGCACCACTCCTTTCAAGGTATAGGTCAGCTTCAACATTCCTGTATTTAAAGGCTAGATAGATGCAAACACCATAGATATATGGTTGAATTTTCTATAAGGGTACTTCTCGGTCCATGATTTCTCTGATCGAGAAAAGATTAATTTTGCACTCCTCAAAGCCGTCCCCCATGTGAAATACTGGTGGGAAACCTACTGTGAGAAAAAGGATGGGAGGGAACCCTCTCTTTTCTCTGCCGCACCCACTTGGAATTCATTCTGAGACGGCATCAAGGAACAATATTAACCTGTGGGGAGCTATGAGGACAAGTACATCCAATGGACCACACTACGACAACAAAGGGATCAAGATGTGCATGAACTGATGAATTTGTTCCATACACTGTGCACAAAGTTGGGTATTAAATATTCAAAGAGAAATTTGGTGCTCAAGTACTACAGCTGTTTGCAGATACATTCAGGAGGAAATGGAGTTCCTTGGCATTACCTTGCTTGGCACGACATATCTCTATGCCACCAAGATCGAGCAGAAATTTAAGCAGAAGAAGTGAGACTTTGGATCTGTGAATCTGAAGCCAGGGAAAGGTGCCCCCCAACCGCAGAACAAGGGGCAAAGCCAAAGCGGGGTGACTTATCAAAACACCACAAATAAAAATAAGGACACAGGGAAGTGGTGTGAATTTCATAACAGCCCCACTCACAACAAAAATAAGTGTCAGGCCAAACAGTCGCTGGTGGTCGAACTAAAGGCACCCAAATCATATGCATGTTCTGATCCTGAGTCAGAACCAGAAAAGTGCGATGAAAAAGGGAAGTAGATCATTGATACGGATCCCAGTGCCATTTTTGACACCACCACCAAGCTCTAGAGGGAGGATCTCAAGGATCCAAAGGAGGGGGAACACCTCTTCCATTCACAGATGTAGGTGAAGGGTTCTCAAATACAATTCCTTATCAATAGAGGAATCCAAAAGAACCTCATTTCAGTAGAGGTCATGAAGCGGCTAGACCTACTGACCATAGTACACCCGCAACCGTATACCATCGAGTGACTTCACCAAGGAAGAGATCTCTGCGTTCGCCAACTGTGTCGCCTTCCGTACAACATCAAGCCATTCACGGATGAGTTAATGTGTGATGTTTCTCCTCTTGATGTGTCTGATGTATTATTGGGCCAACCATACTTGTGGAAGCAACATGCTGTGTATGAGTCTAGGCATCATGATTTTGTTATTAATTTGGGAAATAAATTTTACAGGATACCGAAGGTAGTACCACCTCATGCCATCTCTTTGACTACTGCAAAACAATGCAGTAAGATTGTTTCCCAAGAGAGGAAATTTATTTTCATTAATATTCACCCACAATAGAAGAATAATATTGTGGCACGGGGGCGTCAGTCAATAAATCTCTAACATATCACGTGCGATCATAGCATATTAAACATTACCCTTAATTTGGGTACATATTGGAAAATAACCCTAAAAATCACATTAGTTAACCCCCTACCAATATAAACCCAATACACCTTCTCAATTTAAAAAGCCCCTACTTTCACTATATATTGTATTTATATCCATTTTTTTATTAACATTTTTTATACCCCTTTATATTTTTTCATTAACTTTGAGCTCCATTTTTTATACTTGCCAATATTAAAACCCTTTATCGCCTATATATCCCCCAATATATTATGTCATTTTTTCCTCATTATACATCCCCCAATATGAACCCATGTTCTATGGTATTTCTCCCGAAGTGAATCCCCCATGTATTGTGGCCACAACCTCAAAACAAGGTTCCCTTGCGTGACAACAACAGATGGAAAAAGTCATGGAGGAATACGAGGACATTTTATCCTCACCCACAAAGGTTCCTCTACACTGTCAGGTCAAGAAATCCATTGATATGACCCCAAGCGTGTCACTGCCTGATGTTACCATACCTCATGTGACCACACAAAAATAATCCACACATGTAATTTCTGAGGCTGGTATTGAAACTGAATTTATTGAACGCATCCAGTACGTCCACCAGCAGGTCCATGAAATCTTCAACAAATCCAATACCAAGTTCAACAAAATTTGCCTCATCCCATGGAGGAACTCAACGCAATGGGGACCATTGATTCCTAAGGGGGGAGGAATGATCCAGGTGGATATTGGTGGCCACCCACCTATTGTATTTGGACCCCCACCATCGGTTCTTTCAGTATTTCAGTTTCAACATAGCTTATTATTTTTAGCATTTTTTCGGGTCCTGAACTTCCAGAGATGTTTTGAGGCCCTAAACAATGATTTTTGGGAAAATCGGGAGCAACATGGAAGTTCCTTTGATGTTGTTCATGTCAAAAGTTGTAGTCCTCAAATAGATATTTCTAAAGAGGTATTGAGCGCGTCAAATGGAGATCATATGCCAAAGTTACGTCCCTAGGGAGTTGATGTACCAATTTACCCAAACGGGGCCCATAGTTTTGGCGCTTCATCTCCTAGGGTTAGGTTTTTTGATGTTTAGGGTTTTCCATTGTTACTAAAAAATAAATAGGCCTTCGAGCCTCATTGTAACACAGTTTAGAGGCCTGTAGCCACCACATCTCTTCTCAGAGATAAACTACCATCACTCTAGCTAGTTTATTTCCATTATCTATGTAAGCATATTTCTATTTGATTTTAATGAAATGAAGTTTTATTTTCGCTGCATCTATGTGTTTATGTATATTTCTGTATTTTATTGTGTTCCTGCATAAATCCAGATTAGCTAACTTGGCCCTTCTTTCATGTATGAAGTTTATAGCCATATTTTATTCCCTTCATTTTTGCTATTGATTCACGGAAGAGGGACATTTAATATTCTGTTGAAAAATGCAACAATAAATTCTCAACTTTTTTTTGCCTTGATTAAATTGAGAAAATTTAAATTTTCACATCAACAAACAACTTGGATGTAGTTAACTAAGGTTACATGTCTCTTGTCACTCAGTTAGCTCAATAACTTCGATTTGGAGGAGTCAAAGTTCAGTTAAACACGTGTGATTGTTAATTTGTAGCAATCAAGGTCATTTATTTTAGGTTGTTTTCAGTTAAACTAGTTCTAATTATTGGAGGAACTAGTGGAGGATCATTTCTGTAGTGGGAATTCAATCAAACTCAATGATCATATACTTAACTGATCTATCAACCCAAAATAGCTAGTGCATTCATAAAATACGAGTTCCCCGAGATTGATGGAGATTCCAAGGCAATGTAACATTAGTTGTAGACTAGTCTTGAGTGTAAAGGTGTTGTATGTAGTCAGATGATCAACCTAGGGAATTGCACAATCCATTTTGGAGAAATTCCTAAATAATAGGGGCCTAATTTCTCAAGGAACAACAAAAGGAAATAGGGGCTCAAGCAGAGGCAGAATTTGACTAAGTCTGGGTCAAAGATTCTTAGTGAGCCAAAATATAGGTTATGCACTTGCAGGTTGTGCTCAGTTGAGAAAAGAAATTGTAATACATCTCTATTCATCATATTAATGAAAGCATGCATTGGGGTTTTTAGCAGATTTATTTCTCCTGAAAAAAAATATTGTGTGCATGTGTATTATTTCTTATTGCATGTATGAAATTATTATTCTAGAATGTGAATTACTTTCCGCAGAGCAGTAGATTATGTTTGTGTATTTTGATTTTGATTAAAATTTTGTGAGAAGTTGCAAGTCTACATCATAATTTCTACACAGTATCAGCGCAGGATTCACATTAGAGTGGGAATTTTGAAGTTGTTTCTCAAGAGGTTCGAATTTCGAGTTTAGCACAGCAGGATTTTTTTAGAAATGAGAAGATGGCCTTCAATGGACCAAGGCTAGAGTATGCCTTGGAAGGAAACTCTAATTTTGTTGCATGGAAGGATCATGATCAAGAGCTCAAATTTAAGCTCAAAAATAAAATTTCTCGAAATCACTCGAAACCCAAACGATCGTGTAGTGCTCATCGTCCTGATTGCGGCGCACTTCGTTTCATGAAAAATGGTCGCCGTATGCTCTTGGAAACGACTTACGTCCGCTTTTCCAAACAGGTAATTTAAAAAAAAAAAGATAGTTAGATGCCAAGTCAACAGTTCGTACTACTAACGTGGAAACTGAATGTGCAAGGTCAAGTTAGGTCAATTTTTGTTCAATTTCGTCCATCGAATGGCAAGTTATGTGTCAAATTTTGGTTGGTTGGAAATTTGGGCAAATCGGGTGAAGACATTTGGCAAGCCCAGAGGCCACCACGTTCCCCCCTTTTGGATTATATGTTGGTGCAAAATTTATATATCAGAGGCTGGGCGGAGGTCAGGTTCGACCCCGTGACCTCCCCCACAACACTGCAGCACATGTCGCCACGCCACACGAGAAGTTTTTAACCCATATTGACTTTGCCTTTGTTTTATTGATTGTAATGGAATATGACGGGGTAAAGTGGGGCCAGCCCCGAAGGGTCAGCGTTGTTCCATAGGACCCATGTGCCATACCACCAGCGGGGCCAAAGGCTAATGGCGGAGTTAAACATGCTTAATTAAGCACTAATCCATCTTTATGCGCTAAACCTATATTAAATGCAGATTTATCTAAATGTGCAGTTAGTGCGTTAACTAAGCTTAATTAACGCACTAATATCCACTTAGCATTAATTGGTATACCCCAAAATTCGTGGAAAGTGCCAGTTTAACCCCAGTTAACTCCAGTTTGCCAAATTTAGCAGAGGTTTCCTAGGTGAAACTGGAAGAAGTCATAACTTGGGAAATTTTCAACCAAATGAAGCACAAGAAGAGGCTAGGTAGCCATTTTAAAGCATTCTTGACTCATTGGTGCAGGTTTCGGAGGCAAAGGAGCACTTCTGGAAGGGATTTTTCTAGCTTGAATATTAAAGATGCCCAGGGTCACCATAAGAGGAGGCCATATTTGCTTCACCAGAAGACCAATTGAAGAGCCAAAAGAGGCTAATTAGGGGTTTTTGGATGCTTTAAATCCATTGGTAACCTCTGTTTACTAATTTGAGCACATCTTCAGGGTCATATTGCAGGTTTCAAAAGTAAGTTGTATGGATCAATCAGATGTTTGAAGCAATTTTGGAAGCTGTTGAGCTACAGAAAGATTTTTGTAGTAGTTGTGACCAACATGGTTAAGCTTTGGTTTGAATTCTTTATTCGTGAAGTGTGGAATTGAAGGGTGCTTCTGAGGGGTTTCTAGCTCTCACCAGTGAAAGTATGTCATCTTTATAGGATATATGTTGTGTTGCTGATATTGTGAGAGTTATTTGTAGGAGAACATTACCTTGAAGGGGTAATAGCCACATGTTATTGGAAGAAAAATGATATGTACTTTTGACACCGAATATAAGAGAGGTCTAGTCATGTTGATAGGCCAGGAGATGTAGCCCAGGGGGGGTGAACTCCTTCATCAATGGCTTTTGTCTTGTTGTTTGATGCACATTTATTTTCAAGTGTTTGATGATTTCATGCTTTAAAATTTGTTCATGGAATTACATTTTGAAAGACACTTAAAAGAAACCATTGAAGTAACCTGTTTTTCAGTTCAAATCTATGCACATAAGAAGCAAGCATGTTTAAAATCTAAAAGGGGTACTTAGCATAGCATTTACTAATATTCCTCCATTCATATCAAGTTGGTATCAAAGCTACATGTTTATTGTTAGCTTGTGTTGCTTGTGCAATGAGGGCTTGACTATTTGTAGGGTGAAAATTATTACAAGTTTAAAGCTCTAGAGAGGAGAAGGAAATCTCGTTGGCACAGATTCCAAAGTTGGAACAAGGAGAAGGAGGCCAGATTTGCCACAAGCTCCACCTCAAGTTTCACCTCTAGAGATTTCTGAGACTTCAGTAAGCATCTCTTGAGGAGTAGAGCATACAAGCCTGAAAAAATATGAAATCTTCAAAAAGGATTTTTGGGACATGTCAGAGATGGTGAAGGTCCTCTATGAAGAGAGGAAATCACAAATACAAGGTGAAGGCTCTAGATCTTCAAGAAGAGAAGGTTATCCAACAAAGGAAGAAGTTAAAAAGAATGGTGATAAACCACCATCTTCTCCACAAACTTCATATTTTTCTACAACTTTGATGCAAAATGTTAATGTAGAAAGTCCTTCCAAGATGGAAGATGGACATTTTTGTGACTTTTTTCCATGTGATGTGGAATATCAGGTTCAATCAACACCTCATGTTAAGGAGTTGAAAGAAGAGAACAAGAGATTCCAAGAGGAAACCTTCAGAATTAGAAAGGAGTATGAAACCATATTTCTACCTTAATCAAGAGATGAGACAAATGGTGAGCATGCATATGCTCCTTATTTACATGCATCTGTTAATGTAAATTATTTTGCAGCCTTTGAAAGACACAAAAAATGAATTGGGTCTAAGCTCTTTGAAATAATGGGTTACAAGGAAGGCTTAGGTCTTGGTGTGAATCAACAAGGCATCAAGAACCCAATAGAGGTAAAAGAGAGACCTAAGTATGAAGGCTTGGGTTATGTTACACCAGAATGATGGTCTTCTGATGACAGCTATTATGTATCATGTACCTTCTATCACAAAAAAGGACATGAAAAGGCAAGTTGTTGGAATTTGCATCCGGAATTAGTACTTTCTTGGTTCTCCAAATACAAGATAAACTTGAAGGTATCTCTAGAGAGAGATGAAAAAGTTGAAGAAGAAACTGATGCAAGTTCTTCTTGTCATGCAAGTTCATCATCTAGGAAGCATAAGCAAAGGACGCCAAGAAAAGGTATACTCATCCTGTTCAGTTAAATGCTTCTCCTAAAGGAAAACAACTTTCTTATTTGAGTGACATGTTGAGGAGAATGTATCCATGCACTTTTTTCATTTCTTCTAACCATTATGTAGATGAGTGCGACAAAAGAAAAGCCATCTTCAAGAAGATGTTTATGTCTCTTGAGATTGAGAACAAGAAGAGGAAAACTCAATAAAAGAAAAAGGCATGTGAGCTAAGAAGAGCTCAAAGAAACTTTTACACTCACTGCAATATCAGTGGGCATTGGGTCGAGAAGCGTTGGAAATTTTTTCCATAACTTCATCCTGGTAAGGGCAAGCAAGTCATGCAAGCACCGAAAGAGGAAATGACAAAGGAAAAAGTGGTGCAAGATGCGACCATCCATAAAGCAGCTTCAAAAGAAAGAAAAGTTCAAATAGTGGGTTCATTTGCCATGTTGGGTAAGAAATGTTCAGACTATTTGTCCAGTAGAATATTGTAAGTCTTTGTTTTCACTAGTTACAGATCCCCATAGTGGGTAATTTGTAAAAGTGATAATACAAGAATAAATCACTTACATGCAACAGTGTTTTCTTTAGCATGTTTATACTAGTTTGGCTTGGTTGTTAGTCAATTGAAATGGAAAATTTGGGTGTCAAGTTCTCCATGTTGTAAAATTCATTTCTCTTTGATTATGTCAGAAAGCATTTTGAATATTGTTGTATGAGTAGTGGCAACATATTTTGTATGTACAAATGTGTTCAGTACTCAATTTCTACAAGTATTCGCCATGAGCAGCTTGTATTGGTTATGTCAAAGTCTTTTGGATTTTATCCTCAGTAAGGATTTTTGTAGATAAATGCCATTGAATTCTTCTTGGGGAGGATGTTGTTATGCATGTTCATAGCGACATGAACAAGTTGAGAAGAACAACCAACTTGAAACCCTTGGTCAAGTTACAGTTCAAGTTCAACATGAAAAGATTCATCAGGGCACTTAAAACTTCGATTGGGTCGAGTTTAGAAGAATGAAGGAACTGTACCTTCAATTTCTAAACAGATGAAAATGAACTTTTGGAAACCAAAAGTCTTTTAGTGGGGAGATATGATCAGGAGCTCAAATTTAAGCTCAAAAATAAAAGTTCTCAAAATCGCTCGAAACCTTAATGAATGGATAGTTCTCGTCATCTTGATTCTGGCGCACTTCATTTCACAAAAAATGGTTTCCGTATGCTCCCAAAAACTAGTTATGTCCGCTTTGCCAAACAGGTAAATTAAAAAAAAGAAGAGACAATCAAATGGCTAGTCAGCAGTCTTTACTGTTGACGTGGTAGTTGACTGTGCAAGGTCAATTTTGGTCAATTTCCTCCATCTAATGGCAGCATGCCACTTGTCCACCGATGATTGGTTCGAAAGTGTGGTTATGTGTCAAAGTTTGGTTGGTTGGAAATTGGGAAAATCGAGTGACGACACGTGGCAAGCCCGAAGGCCACCACATGCCCCCCTTTTTTATTATACGTTGGTGAAAAATTTATATATCAGAGGCTGGACGGAAATTGGGCTCAACCTCGCAACCTTCCCCACAACACGTGCAATGCATACCGCCACGCCACACGAGAAGTTCTTAACCCATATTGACTTCAACTTTGTTTTATTGATTGTAATGGAATATAGCAAGGTAAAGTGGGGACAACCCCGAAGGGCCAACCCCGTTCCATAGGACCCATGTGCTAGACCACCGGCGGGGCCAAAGGCTAATGGCGGAGTTGAACGTGCTTAATTAAGCACTAATCCATGTTTATGTGCTAAACCATATGTTAAATGCGGATTTATCTAAACGCATCGTTAGCACGTTAATTGTGCTTTAACTACGCTTAATTAATGTGCTAATCTCCACTTATAATTATTTGGCGGACCTCCAAATTCGAGCAAAGTTCCATTTTAACCCTAGTTAACTCCAATTTGCCAAATTTAGTAGAGGTTTCCTAGGTGAAACTAGAAGAAGTCAGAAATTGGGAATTTTTCGACCAAATGAAGCACATGAAGAGGTTAGGTAGCCATTTTCAAGCATTCCCGACTCATTGGTGCAGGTTTCAGAGGAAGAGGAGCACTCCTTGAAGGGATTTTCCAACTTGAAGATTAAAGATGCCTAGGGCCACCAGAAGAGGAGGCCATATCTGCTTCACCTGAAGACTAATTGAAGATCCAGAAGAGGCTACTTAGGGGTTTTTAGATGCTGTGAATCCATTGGTAACCTTTGTTTACTAATTTGAGCATGTATTCAGGGTCATATTGCAGGCTTGACAAGTAACGTGTATGGATCAATAAGATGTTTGAAGAAGTTTTGGAAGTTGTTGAGCATGGAGGAGACTTTGTAAGGGGTTTTCCCACCTCCATAAAAAATTTTGCAGTAGTTATGACCAGAATGGTTAAGCTCTGGTTTGAATTCTTTACTCATGAAGTTGTTTATTGTATTCTTCAGTGTGGAATTGAAGGGTGCTTGTGAGGCGTTTCTAGCTTTCACTGGTGAAAGTATTTGATCTTTGTAGGAGATATGTTGTGTCGCCAATATTGTGAGAGTTATTTGCAGGGGAACATTACCTTGAAGGGGTAACAACCACATGTTATTGGAAGAAAACTGATATGTACTTTTGACACTGAATACAAGAGAGGTCTACTCATGTTGACGGGTCAGGAGATGTAGTTTAGGAGGGGTGAACTCCTTCATCAATGTATCTTTTCTTTTTATTTGATGCACATTTATTTTCAAGTGTTTGATGATTTCATGCTTTACAATTTGTTCATGGAATTACATTGTTGAAAGACACTTAAAAGAAACCATTGAAGTAACATGTTGTTTAGTTCAAATATATGCAGATAAGAAGAAAGCATGTTTAAAATCTGAAAGAGGTACTTAGCATAGAATTTACTAATACTCCTCCATTCAGATCAGATCACATGGAGGTGGTATTGGATGATGGATTGCTATAACATATCAAGATAGATGTTGCAAAACCAACAAAATATGATGCCTAGAAACTTTCTCAGTGGAATAAAGATGTAGCGAAGGTGAGGAAAATAATCTTAGAGGGAGTATGAGATCACATTGTCTCAAATCTCCATAGAAAAGAAAATTTGTTTGCAATGTGGAAAGAAATAAAAAAATTATTCGAGAATAGTAGTGATCATAGGAATTTGGCATTTAAGGATAAACTTTGAAATATAAAGATGCATAAGAATGGCATTATTCCACAGTATCTGAGCAGGTTCACATGATCTTGTGATGAACTCGGCAGGGTTGGTGTAAATGTTCCAGAAGATGACTTGGTAAGCCTATCCCTTATAGGCCTTCCGAAGAGCTGGCATAACTACCAATATTCAATGAAAGGGAGGGAGAAGATACCAAATTAGGCACACTTATGGTCTGATTTGGTAGAGGAGGAAATGAGAGGATGAAGAAAACTTTGCACTGGTTGAAAAGGAAAATAAGGGAAAAGGGAAGAAATCTCAATCCAAACTAGAGGCCAGCCAAGGGGGCAAGAATAAATACTTGTCCAAAATTAAATGTTTCCATTGTCATGAATTTGGGCACTATGCCACGAAGTGTTCACACAAAAAGGAAAGCAAGAATACCCCGAGAGGAGTGGCAGGTGAAGATTTGGCTTCACATTTTGAGCTTGAATTTACCCTTATCACATACATGACCAACACAGTGATCGGGAGTGTGTGGTACTTGGAATTAGGTGCATCGTTCCACATGACAGGGTGTAGAGAATTTTTTAGTGACCTGGAGGAGAAAGATTTGCAGATTCAAATTGAGTTGGAAGATAATGGAAGGTACAACGCGATCGGGTTTGGTAAAATCACCTTTCAAAGGGAGTTGGGATCCCCTCTCAGGATCAAGGATATCATGTTCGTTTGAATCTTAAAGAAAAATCTCATCTTTGTTGTATTTTTGGAATACCATGGTTATGATGTGATCTTCCGAAAAGGAAAGGAATTCTTGAGACACATAGCCACAGGACAGGTGAAGTAGATCGAGGTTCATGTCTACAAATTGTATAAGCTATATGTGGAGGATTGTGTTGCACTAAGCACTAAGGTGGAGAAGGTGCAGAGCCACGATTTTTGTGAACTTTGGCACAAAATACTTGGCCATTTGCATCATGGCGCCTTGAATATTATACAGCGAATAACCACATGCCTTCCCAAAGGAGCACTTGAGCAGTAGGATTTATGCAAAGGATGTACCTTGGGGAAGTAAACAAAATTTGAATTCCATGCTCGGGACAAAAAAGCACATGCAATATTGGAAAAGATCCACTCTAATGTTTGTGTACCTTTGTTGACAACCTCCACTGCCGAACACACATATTTTGATATTTTTATTGATGACTTCTCATGTAAGTGTTGGATCTTCTTTAAGCAGAAGAAAAATGAGACATTATCCAAGTTCGTAGAATCCAAGGCATCAATGGAGAAAGAAACTGACAAGAAGGTGAAGGATCTCATGAGTGATAATGTAGTTGAGTACGTGTCGAATGAATTTAAAAATATTTGTGCAAAGGAAGGAATTCGATGAGAGTTGAAAACACCCCACAACCCACAATAGAATGGGGTGGTTGAGAGAAAGAACTGTAGCATTGTGGGAGAAGCGAGGATGATGTTGCATGACCAAGGCCTACCACTGCACTTATGTGAAAAGGCATGCAACACAACATTCTACTTGAAAAACTAGAGTCCTCATCAGATTCTTGGCATGATTACACCGAAGGATTCTTTCTCAGGGATAAATTCCGATGTGTCGCACTTCAATAATTTTGGAGCCTCTTTATACTTCCATGTCTCCAAAGAATCAAGGAAGAAGCTTTAACCAACAACAAAATTGGGGGTATTTTTGGGTTATACAGAAACTCCCCACAACTATTATGTGTACTTTCCATCCATCAGAATGACAGTTATGCGAAGGGATTTAAACTTTTATGTGGAGAAAGCGACGTGGTGCTCTCTTGAGAGGTAGATTCAGATCCCACCAGAAGATGAGATTTTAGCTCCAAAGGAGGAAACTCAAGAAGTTGTGGAGAAGCCACAAATTTAGGAGAAAAGAGTGGAGATAGCCACTCAAGAAAAACCATCTGGAGAAGGTAAGAAAATAACCAGGGAAGCTGAGAGACTTGTGCAATATGTGAGAGAGAATGTGGGTGCTCGTTTAAATTTGTGCATGAAGAGAAGGTCACATGATTAGTACACTAGATACATGTCTTTGATGACTGAGCTATTAGAGACTGAGCCATCCTATTTCAAGGAAACATTAGAGAAACCTGTATGGGTTAATGCAATGGTGGAAGAATATGAATCCATTGTATAGAAAAAATTTTGGGAAGTGGTCCCAAGACCAACAGATAAATCAATTGTGCGTTCGAGATGGATCTTCAAGGTTAAGCATGCAACAGACGGTAGCATAGAGAAGTACAAGGCCAAATTTGTGGCTAAGGGGTACTCTCAAATTGAGGGAATTGACAATGAGGAGACATTTTCTCCTGTAGCAATGTACTCACCCATTAGATCAATTCTTGTTGTTGGTTGCGCAAATGGGGTGGAAGATCCACCAGATGGATGTAAAAACAACATTTCTCAATGGGGTTATTGAGGAGGAGGTGTACATCAAGAAAAATCTAGGATTTGAGAATTTTGATCAAGAGTCTCATGTGTGCAGACTCGAGCGAGTAGTGTATGTTATCAAACAAGCACCCCATGCTTAGTACACCAGGGCCAATAGTTATATCATTGGTTTGGGCTTCACCAAAAGTGAAGCAGATATAAATCTCTATCATATCTTGGTAGAAGGTAAATTTCTCATTATTGTCTTATATGTTGATGATTTAATTTAAACTGGTGATGAACAACTGATCAGATCTTTCAAGGGGGACCTTACAAGGGATTTTGAGATGAAGGGCATGGGCCTCATGCACTAATTCCGTAGGTTGGAAGTATGGCAAGGTGATGGGGAACTATTTGTGTCTCAAGGAAAGTATGAAAATGAGATACTATAGATATTTTGCATGGAGAGTTGAAAACCCATGGAGAAACCTCTAGCAACCAACTGGAGGAAGGAGGATGCCACTTTAGGTGAGGAGGTGGATGCTATTGTTTACCAACAGTTAGTGGGTTCACTGATGTATCTTGTGAACACACGACCAGATATGTGCTATACAGTTTACCAGATGAGCCAAAATATGGTTAGGCTAAACAAATTTTATTGGATGGAAACTAAGCATGTTCTACAGTACCTCATAGGCACTACCCAGTTTGGACTATGGTACAATCAAACGGAGGGAGTGAAATTGTGTGGCTTCATAGATTCATATTGGGTGGGGAGTCCATCAGACCGAACAAGTACATCATGTGGAATTTTTAGTGTTGGGTCTGCAACAGTTTCGTGGTACAACAAGAAGAAAATATATGCGGCACTCACCTCAGTAGAAGTAGAATACATGGTTGCAAGTCAAGCAACATGTGAGGCGAACTGGATGAGAAAGATACCTGTTGGATTGTTTGGTCAGATGATGGATCTAACTATGATCTATTGTGATAATATTATTTGCATAAAGCTCTCTGAAATCCTAATTTTCACGATTGATCCAAGCATATAGATATCCTGTATCACCATTTTTTGGATTATGTACTAAGGAAGATAATTTTGTTGCAGTACATTCCGAAAAAGGAACAACATGCTGACATTTTGACAAAGGCCTTTTCAAGAGGGAAGTTCGAGTTCCATAGGTGCAAGATAAGAGTGTGTTTTACGAAAATCAAACCTACGGATAGATAGGTTTCCCTAAGTGTGGTGGACGCACTTAGAACAAAAAATGAAAGACACTTGACCTTTTCCTTAAGATAAAAAAATAAGAGAACAACATTTACTTGTGATCCTTCGCTATTCTTCGTCTCCTTTTTGTCACTTCCATCACTCTCAATCGAACTGAACTCATTTTATTGGTACCTAGAATTACTAATAGAAGACAGAAAATGACATAAACGCATATGATATATTCATCTTAATCAATCTGATTCGATTGCATTTGAATATATATATATATATATATATATATATAAACGCATGAACACATGTATTAGGAAAGGAAAAAATCTCTTTATTATAAGTTAGAATGAGAAGTTCTAACCAATTGGATCGATTCGATGTCAACTCACTCCAGCTTTAGTCCATACTCATCACATCATTAACATTACTCCAATAGAATAACATTACTTGCAAATAATACCTCAAAGAGCTTATAATCTCACCAGCATAACTCTACAAAATTCAAGCTATTTCTCCCCTTTTGCACTATGATCAGTGCTCAATTTATAAGAAATGAGAGTAGTTTGGCATTAATTGGTCATTGAATGGATTTTCATAAATGGATGAGGGAGTTTCCTTGTTCAATTGGATAAAATGATAAGTGATTTAATGGCTCCATGGTGTTCATATTTGAAGTTATCAGATAACATGATAGCTGGAACCACTTCTAGAAGCCATTAGAAAGTGGGAAGATTCTCAGAATCATTTGAACAATTCGCTCAAAGTTGACCAACGCACTGTTAAGTGGGCCTAGGTGCTCTGCAACATTGCTTTGCAAAGCACTTAGTGTAGTCTAGGGGTATGTTGGTAGCTCAATGGAGCATTTCAGCTGGAATTCAAGCAATGAAACTTTCATGGATAAAAACCATCAATGGGATGACTTGTTTAAGGCAAGTAAAAACCGATTTAGAGTATGATAAACCTTGTTTGTACTGATCTATTTTTTGGGAGTGATGCCCAAATTGACCTATAACAGCTACCCCAAAAAACATGAAGTTAAAAATGATAATGTTGAGTGATATTATTTACGATGTGATGAGTAGGATTTGAAGTGGACGGTGACCTGCATCAATTACAATACATTACATAAGGTTATTTTTGCATTTTGGACATGAATTTCTGAGGGAGGCATACCCATACTCAACAGATAAAGTATCATAACATGTATGTAAATCATAAATTCGTCTACATATATAGACCCATGATAGGATGACCATCTATATAAAGCCATCGTACGAATGATGTGGTACTACTCCTGAAATCGCAGCCCAGATGAATGAAACTAGATCCAGGGCCTTCTATCTCATTCAATCGATTTCTCAAGTACGAGTCTAACCATGCGAATATGTGATTTGAAGTCGAACATGGTAAGACATCGTCTGATTACCAGCAAATGATGTAAGTCGTTAAAAGACGCAAGAGAAACCCCCAATGATGATAATGGCTCTCAAGGTACTGCAGTACAGTCTGCATGGTGTGAATAGATGATTTGATTTCGAACACCATACAAAGTATTTTGGACAAAGGCTAGTGCTGTCAACCTGTCGTTGAAAGTGAGAAACTTGCCATTGATGTATGCAAGCTCCAAGGTACTAGAAGGGTGTTTCTAAGTCAACTTCCTAGATGATGAGCTGATGTCGACAGGAAGCGACTCGTCGTAGGAGGGCCTTGATGTATCCCCCATCAACGATGTGAAACAAGAGTAGTGATTTCAGAGACAAAATATAGTTGATCAAGTAATGTTCAGGGATGGCATTCATGAAATGAAAGTTTATGAGTATTGCAAAGGATGAGGAATTACTAAGTGACTTCTCTTGAACATATCGGCGACATTGAATGAGTTAACATCATTGACCCAAAATCAAAGTGATGGATGGTATGATAGACCATAGGTATGACAGACCATCAAGAATATAACCCAACCCAAGAGCCACAGAGATGAAGTGAATGAGTGTCATGTTCAAGAGATACTTGCTACCATAAAGTGATTTATCCCGTTCCCATTTTCCCCAATTATTGCTGACCAATACCGCTTTATTTTTTAACAAGATTGAGGAGGATAACATATGATTGATGTATAATTCCACCCTTCGGGTGAATCCATCACTATGTGATGTTTTAACGAGTCTAGCGAAAGTGAAATTCGATCTTTTCATTATGGACAAGTCTGTCGCTATTTGATTTTTTAACGAGTCTAATGACAGTGAAAACTCGGTCGTTTTTCATGTTTAGAGAGTTTGAAAAAGGGACGAAAACAAAAACTCCACAAGTTCTTTTCATAAATTTGTTCCTCATGTCAAAAAAAGTGTAAAATAATACCTGTGAGAACCTCCTAGCCATGTTCGACTAAGGCGTTCCTTTTTCATAAGTAATTTATCCTAGTCTAGAAAAGGGTTAAACTTATACTGAGTAGATGTCGTTTTAGTTCTTTTTATGAGCTCGAAAGGAAAAGTGCTCAACAATCATTTATGTTTTGGGAGTCTGAAAAGAGTTGAAAGAGAACTGTAGGGGGGTTCCTTTTTCGATGTTTAACAGAGCTTGAAAAAGAGATAAAAGTGTGCTATGTGGTCAAAGTTCATTCTAAGATCATGCATGTCAAATTCACTGTACCAGCTGTAAACCTCCTCAAAGAACCACCAAAAGGATTAAACATACCTGTTTAATATAAAAAAACAGGTAAAACTATAGTTGATTCATTAAATATGCATGAAATAATCGAAAAGACCATTTAAATAAGAATTTACCATATTCACTTTTGAGTGCTCTAAGCTAGTTTTTACCCTCGAACTTCAGCATTTTATTGCGACAGATTCTGTGGACCATTTCTTGTGTCGTCAGGACCAGGTAAGAGATCTGACCTTTTTCTTTCTTTTGGTATCATTCTTTTACAGTTTCAGGAAAAAATTTTAGGGTTTTGGGGCTCATAGGGAAAATATACAATGCCCTAGGAACAATGCACCATTAGGTGTCGAAAGGTCCATTGCAGAGGAACTGAACTGAAGCCCAGGTGCTCTGCAATGCTCTATCTAGGGAGAAGGGGTGCATTGGGCACAATTGAGGAATTTTCTTTGTGTTTTTTGCTCAAAATCTCTTCATTTTTTTGCATTAAATGGATCCTAACTAGGCTTATGGTTTGATTACAGGATTTTATGGGATCAGAATTTCAATTACATGATGAGAAAGAGAACATGAGGAACATGATATGGTTTCCTTAAATGATCCTAGCACTGTGAGAGCCCTCAGAGACTGCGGGGCTAAAGTACTTTAAACTATCAATGATGCGGCAACATTTGGAACTATTGGAGTTATTGATTCACTCATGGGATCTAGCCGAGCATGCATTTCACATTGGGGAAAAAGTGCTCCCAATATTGGTCGATGATATTTACTTTCTGATGGATTTTTCGAGACGCGGTGCCCCGATTTCCCTTGCGGGTTTCGTTCGTGGAAGTGAGATAGTTAAGGATTACATTCGACATTTTTGTCGGTCAGGTACAGAGCCTAGCAAGGATGGAAAGATAAATATTAGGGATGTTCGCGACATGCCTTTGTGAATGCTCATGTTTACCATCGCAAAGTTAGCTGGTAGCGTGACACTTCATGTTGCGAATAGGTCATACATGCAGTATCCACTTGAGTGTCTCGAGTCGACCATGTTCAACTGGGCTAAAGAAGTACTCTCTCATATGAAAGAAAAATTGTACAAAGTGAAAAGTGGCAGGACGAATAATTTTAGCTATGGATCGATCCTGATTACTTTCATTTTGGAGTGAATTCCATTGATGCAACCACAACATGTAACGTTGGGTGTATTTGGTCCTAGGGATCCACGGATGTAACGGTGGGTAGAGTTGATGGCTAGACATGTTGGACAGTCCTCGATCTCATTCTCTAATGCATTCTTTACTCGGCTTCGACGACAACAAATTGTAATAGAGGAGCATCCATACATAGGGGTGGATTTTCGCGGAGATCTAGATTTGGTGTTACCAGCAGGCGCTCAATGGGGTGCTATAGGTAAAATGTTTTGACCGTGTTTTTTGATTTTTTGGGTTTGTTACATATTTTTGTGTTTTTGATATTTCCAAGACTAAACTAAATATGTTTTATGTATAAATATGTGGCTAGTGTTTGATCAGTGGGTCTTCCATAGCAAGAATATGAACCAGCAGAGAGGATTTTTAGCAGATAAGTCCTTCGAGATTTGGATTGGATCGAGACTCTGGCTGAGTTACAACAGTATGTAGAGGGGTTGACTCTCAGGATATCGGATATATAGATCGAGGAGTTACCGATGAGGCTGCAACACCATAGTATTGGTGTGCCTAGCCAATGGATGAGGTTATTGCGCATGATAACTCAAGCAATGACCTACTATCATGAGAACCACTAGATCTACTTAGGATATGATATGTCTACAAAAATTTTGAGGTCATGTGACCAACGTGTCTTGGACACAAGTTTTTGTAAAAAACTCGATTATCTATCTATTTTACTTTCAGTGTTTTCCTATGGTTATGTGAAATCCTATTCAATTGTGTGATGTGAATTGAAAATCTATCTTTACATATGTTGCAAATGTTTGTTTAACACATAATTCACTAAAGAATCATTCAAGGTGTTAAATTTTATATAAATGTGTTGATATTGAATGTAAACAAAATGCCTTTCCAAAAGATGAAATCTATGGAAAATTTGATGAATAGTTGGACTTTGGACAGTTTAAACACTAGTAAGTTGTAGTATGACAAGCTATGAGTCCAACTTGATGATGATGCAGTGAATCCCAAGTGAAATGGAATCATAGAGGAGTTCGATCAATGCATTATACTCAACGATATTGTTGGTGGATCAACTGATAAAAATCCCTTGGAAACTCACTAACTCGCCACTTGGAGCAAAGATGGCCTGTGTTGCAGAAGATAGATTATGCCTACTACGACTAGCACCATCGGCATAACCAAAAAATGGTTCCGAAGATTCTGACATTTGCAAAAAAATGCAAAGCGTATCACTAATCACATGAAAAATCTTAAAAGACACACTGTGACATACACACAATCAAAGCATATATACAGTATCATACAGTGTTTACTACGCAGAATCAAACATAGTAACGTTTAAGATACAACCCATTCCGAGGCTGTGACAATGGAATCCCATCATAGTCTACCAAATCATAATCGCCCTTTTCTAGAACACGTTTGAGAATATAGGGGCCATGTCGTAATGGTTTGAATTTTCCTGTTCCTATCTTATCAACTTCCTGATCATAAAGCAAGACCAGGTATCCTTCCGAGAAGGTGTAAGGCTTGACATTGTGGCCATATTGCGCCTTTATTTGTCTCTTATGTGCTTAGTTGGCCAATGCGGCTTCACAACGCGTTTCATCTAGATGGATGAGATCTAAAAGACGTGCCTCTTCACCAGAAGTGTTAGGTAGAAGGTCAATTGTGATTTTCAATGATGGAATTTCACATTGAATCAATAAGATAGCTTCCAGACCGTAAACTAGCTGAAAGGGAGTAAATCCGGTTGCGTTTCTCACCAAGGTTCGGTAAGCCCACAAAGCCGAGTACAGGACTAAATTCCAGTTTCATTTATGAACCCCAATCATTCGTTGAAGCATACACTTAATAATTTTGCTGATGGCTTCAACTTGTCCATTAGCCTATGGATAATAAGGGGTAGAACTATCATGCGAAATTCCTAACTTGGTAGTCAACTCAGTCATCATGTAGTTGAGAAATTTCTTTCCATGATCTATAACTATGGCTTGTAGCACACCAAACCGAGTAACCACATGGTTAAAGAAAAACAATGCAGTTGTCTCACCTGTGCTGTTTAATGTAGGCATCGCCTCGGCCCACTTGGTAAAATAGTCAATGAAGACATTAATATAGCCATGCCCCCTGGCCAAGTGAGGGTTACATGTCATGAAGTCAATTCCACATTTGGAAAATGGTCCCACAATAATGACAGGATGCATTGGCGCTAGTGGTACACGGGTTTTACGATCAAATATCTGGCAAGCATGATAAATTCTGATCGCGAGAATGTAGTCGCGAAATATGGTAGGCCAGAAGTAACCAACGCAGATAATATTCTGTATGGTAGCAAAACTAGACAAATGTCCACCACAGGTACAAGTGTGGCAATCATTTTAAACTTTCTCGGCCTCCTCATGAGTGAGGCACCTACGTTAAATTGTATCGACACCATGACGATCAAGTGTATAGTCGATGATCATATAATCTTTATCTTAGTATCAAATACATCGTTGTTGCGAGCGAGAGGTATTAGGTCGAAAAGTTTGGGTCTGGAGATAAATCAGAAAATATCCATAGCAAGGGTCAGATGATGCAATCAGAAACAAAGACTCATCCAGAATCGATTGTTCTGATGTAGACTCTGTGTTACTCGAGGGAAGGTCGTAGATAAGCTTAGCGAAAACCAAAGACTTCTTTGACTTGGATTTGATGAATTCTAAATTAAATTCCTGCAAAATGACTATCCATTTTGAGTATTTCCCCACCAGAAATTGACGTGACAGAATGTATGTCATAGGGTTGCAATATGAAATGAAAATGGTCTTTCGGAGTAGGATATAGTGGTGAAATATTTGTACATCTTGAATGGTTTCCAAGGTGAGCTTATCAACATAAGTGTACTTAACTTCTGTATCATTGAGATTGCGACTCAAATAATAGATCGGATTTTCAGTCCCATCTTCTTCCTGGACTAAAACCTTGGTGATGGTTGTATCTGCAATGTCAAGATATAGGAAATAATCACTCTTATAATTTGGGGGATATATTAATGATTCTCGGATCAGGGTATCTTTAAGAGCACCAAAAGAAGCTTGCGCAACTTCATCCCAATGGAAGGGAGTCCCTTTTTTGAAGAGTTGAGTAAATCCTTTAGCCATTTCAGCGTAGTTGGGAATGAATCTCCTTAGAAAGTTAGCCTTTCCTTGCAGTCTATGTAACTGAAGTAGGTTGGAAGGCACAGGAAAAGCTAAAATGGCCCGAACCTTCAAAGGATCAAGTCAAATTATGACTTTCGACACGATGAAACAAGGAAAATGTATAAAACCAAAACAAAACACACATTTGTGTGGATTGACGCATATTTTATAGTGACGGCATCGTAAAAATATGGCTCTCAAATGTATCGGGTGGTCAGCCTATTTCCATGAATGGGCGGTAAGTCATCCAGATAAGGTTGAACAATATGTTTGATGTCATGGAAAGCATAATTCATTCCCCTCTGAAAGGTTTCCCCAATGTTCTTTAAACCAAAAGGGAGTTTTCAATAAGTGAATGTGCTCAGGGACAGATAAAATTTGTTTTTATATTGGTCGTCTGGGCAAATATTGATCTCAGTGCAACTAGAAAAACCATCCATGAAGGAAAATGTTTCACATCTGGCACATTCGTCAATAATTTGGTCGATAAAGGGAGTGGGATAGTTTTCCTTTGGACAAGCATGACTAACATCCCGATAATCAATGCACACTCTAATTTTCCCTTGTTTCTTCATGACATGAACAATTTTGGAAACCCAATCGGTAAGCGGAACAACGTAAATAAAACCAGCATGTAAAAGTTTTTCAATCTCTGCTTTAATGGAAAAAACCTTCTTTGGATGGACAGGGTGGAGGTGCTATTGTATCAGTTTGACATCAGGGTACATTTTAATCTCGTGCTCAACAATATTGGAATCGATGTCTAGCATTTCCTCATACGACCAAGCGAATATGTCACCGAATTCATGGAAAAGAGAGCGATAAGTGTTAGGTTCACATGCAGAACAATAAGCATCGACATGAATGTTTTCTACTACACCAAGTTTGGTTGAAATATTGATAGAAATCATTTCTTCGATATTTGATGGGCTTCACTCAGAATCGAATACGTGGATATAAATTGAATTCATTAAGAAATCAACAATTGTAGGGTGATATAGTTTAGTTAGACTATATTTAATGTAATCTGGAAGATGGGATCAGTGATGAGAATCTTCCCATGGTTCTTCTTCCGGAATCATGGATTCCATAATGCTCTCAGCAGTTGAGAATATATGTGAAAAAGGATCATAAGAAGTACCATAATCCAAAGAACGATCGATCCAAATAGTCAGCGACAAAAGGATCAGGATTGGCTGCACAAGCCAAAAAGATTGATATCTATGCGAGCTTGATTGGACTTAGCGGCATAGTTACACCCAAACTATCTATTTCAGAATCATTAGGAACTTTCCATAATTAATATGAAGTGGAATATATCATATTTCAGGTTTCTATTTTTTTGATTTCCGCCGATGTCATAGGCGACGATAACAAAAAGGTGCCCATTAGGGACGAATCCTTAAAGAGTCCTACACCAATATTCTGAAGAGATGGTGGGGGTCCATGAACAAACAGAACACTTCCAGTTGCCTGGGAACCAAAGGCAGAGAATGCGAGTTGATCGATGACTGTGATTTCGCCCTTACGATCATGTGAAAGTTAGTAGAGACAACCGCAGCCATAGCGTAAACCCACGGTATTCCTAGTAAGATATTGTAGTCAAAGGGTCCGTCAATGACCTCAACTTCAATAGTAATAGTTTTCCCCCCCATTTTGACTTGCAGGTTACTGAGAATTCCACAAGGCTTATATGTATGACCGTCAAAAGCTTTCAACGTCGTAGGTGATTGTGATAAAGGTGGCGAACCAAGTGACTTCTAGCAACTCATAGACATGATACAAGTAGATGCACCTTCATCAATAATAGTCCAATGAATGAGGCAATTCAGGACATTTACTTGGATCAAAAATGCTAATTGTGCTAGCAATTGTGGCACATAGTTCGCATGGTTAAATACTAAGAGATTAGTCTTAGTCAGATCGATTCCACCAATTTCTGACAACAAAGCGTGCCTTTGGGAGGGAAAATTCTGAAGAACCTCAAGCGTGGACATAGCAAAAGGTGACTGAGCCAGATCTTCGACTATGTTATAATTTTGAATTGCACGAGCTCAAGGGTTGAAAGTTGATTTAGGAACGACTCCCTTTGGTGGCTTTATTGTTAACTCAGGAATAACAAGCAGTAGACTTGAATCAGATGAAGCCGAAGTTGAAGTAGTAGGTTGATTTGTATCCTGACTATTTGACGATGAAATAGGATTACCATAATATTTACTTCGATTGGACACCAAAACATCATTTTTGGGCTTAGTGGTGGATAACATAAGTACTTGTGAAATAAAAGTGGGATCCATAGCAACCATATGTATTTCCGAGTTCGGAAAAGGGTCTGTCAACACAACAGATGTGGGAGAAGTCTTAAGAAGTTTCGAGAATTTTAAGCAGCGAGGACAATCTTGTGTAAAATTCTCCTCATTACATATCAAACAAGGGTAACGAGGTTTCCGAGAAGTACCAAGTGTATCAAATGATTTTTCCTGCTGGGGTAAATTTTGTTTTTTCTTATCTTTCCCTTTCTTCTTACTTATGGGTTTCTTGTCACTTTTTCCCTTATCAGATGACACAACATGTATTTCAAAAGAAGATGCAGGATCAGATGCAACAGGGGTTTGATTGGACACATCAAGTGTGGAAACAGATGGTCGACTTGCTGGTTGAGTGCTAGAAAAACAATCACACCATCGCCGACATGCAATTCCTTACCAGATGGAGGAGGAGGAACAATAAAATTCGGTCACAGTGCATTCATAATTTTTTCATAGAGCATGTCAGACTGAGTATACATAAAATTGAGATACTGGGCACGAGAAATTACTTGTTCTTCAGTGACAACATCGCATTTGGCCATGTACTTGGTGATAGATGGCAACAAGGACTTTATAAACCACTCAGCTAAAAGTTGATTCAAAACAAAGGTTTTAACCATTCGACGATGACAACGCCACTCATGAATGTGATCTGATATGTGAGTAGCAGTCGTCTATTTAAAGTTAGTCAAAAATTTTGTTCCAATTTCATATCTGATGGGTAACTGGAAGTGGGTTAGAAAATTAGTGGCCAAAGCCGTGAAATTATCGAAAGAAGCTCTTGGTAATTCAATATACCACTTTTCAGATGGACCAGTGAGTGTTCGTTGGAAAATATGGAGTCTAATAGAATCATCATTCAAGGAGTTTGAGGAACACCATAAATGATAAGTCATAACATGCGTAGACGAATCTTCTCCAGAGTTTCCATTGAATTTTGGAATATGAGAGGGTAATTTATGAGGAACCACCGACCACCAAGGTAAATAATGAATGGGATCATTAGTGAGCCATTTTAAATCAGGTAACTCTAGTGTTGCAACAAAAGACAACTGTCGATTTATATTGGGTTGTGCATAAGCAGAGTAAGATGAAATTGCTTGGGCAATATGCCGTTGTGCACTAGTATAAGGAATCTGCTGTTGGTAACCCTAATAGGGGTAAGTTTGTTGACCAAACCCTTGATAGCCATGTTGACCAGAACCTGGATAAGATTTTTGTTGACCAAACCCAACACAGGCTTGTTGACCAAGTCCATGATAGGTTTGATACTGTTGGAATTGTTGTTGTGGCTGCCATGGGATTTGATAATACAGTTGTTGCCCGCGAGGATAGGTTGGACTAGTAGAAACTTGTGACTTCCATACAAGGGTAAACTGGCCTGTGGTTGAGAAATTCCTGATACAGACTGTTGTTGTAAACTAGCTTGGGATGATGGAGTTTGAAGACCCGAAAATTGAGGGTAAAGGGTTGAAGGACCTGCCTGAGAAGGCTGAGCTTCAGACAAGGAAGAAATAACAGGCGTAGTAGGTACGGATGGAACATGTTGAACTGGTTGATATGGGTACAAAACCATTTGCGGTTGAACATGCAAGGTAGGTTTTTGCTGAAAAACAGGCATTCCATGATAATATTGACCTAGAAATGAAGGAGTACTGCCATATTGGGTAAGCATGGGTTGCCCCCCAACATATGGAGTATAATAATATTGAGCATACCAACCTTCATATGATGGGATTCCATTAGAAAATGGATAAGATGGATGGTAATCAAATGGACCCGCCTGATATTGAGTTGAATATGTAAACAAAGGATGAGCTCGTTCAGTACTCATAAGAGAGGAACTAGATAAAATCTCAGATGATAACATAGGGGAATTCCATGGACTAGAGGAGGCACCATACTAGGTTCCATATAAAGAGTGGTAACCCTGTGGGACAGACAGACCACCATAAATATGAGACTCAAGTGTCGAAGAAAACATCGAAGAGGTAGCAACAGTAGATGCTATCGTAGCTGTAACAGATGGTGCAGTATGGGACACTATCTCAGCCATGGTTAAATAACCTAGTAAATACCCTAAAGAATATATGGGAACTTGAAACTTAGTTGGATTAACAGGAGAAGTGTGGGTCAAATGCGAAAAAGACGGATAAAGATGAAGCCCCGGCCCAAAATGAGTTGGAGTTGTAGGGGTTGTCTCTTCCTAAGGTTCTTCCTCAATTGAAATCAAACCAAGTGGAAGAACTTCACCATCAGGCCCGAGATAAATTTCAGGCGGTAGAGTCTGCGGTAAAGAGGAAGACTCAATAGTTACAGATGACTGAGGATGAGCGGGTTGATTGTCTTCCAACATGGGAACAAATTATTGTTGTTCAAATTCGGGATCAAGATGTTCTGGTAAAAGAACGACAGTTTTTGGATCAAATTCCAGTTGAACAACTTCGGGTTATGGATTTACCGTTTCACTGGATCCAACTTCAATGTCCTTAGGTAACTGTGAGGGTTCTGTCTTGACGGTAGAAAATAAACAGGGATCGTTAGAAACGACTCAAGAAATCATACTCAAAGGATCATATGACTCTGGTAAATTAGATGAGGGTGAAGCACCAACGGTTCCAGAGGTACTAGACTCGGTAGGACGAGCTTGCCTTCGCCAACTATGTGTAGCTTCTGGCAGTAAAGGTGGTTTATTTGTTTTCCTACGCGAACGAAGAGGAAAGGGTTGATATTCTTCCACGATTTTTGATTGATATTATTACAAAAAATAATGAAACAAAAAGAGGGTAATTCAAGGCAAAAGGATTACCAAGTAGCTGTGAACTGCAATATACTTCCCCAGAAAACTAAGGAATTACGTACGTGCAGGAAATCTCCCCGGATGCTGTGTTCTGCGTATCACAGTGTACAAGGCGGTCGACTCAGTTACCTATGGATGGTAATAAACCTAATGTTTTCCTCCCAAATATACTCAATGGTATGTGGAGGCCCAATCCATGTTAGAAATGTCTAATGCGAAACTGCACAGTGAGAGCATCCCCATATACTTTTCATACTAGAAAATTGTTCGATATACTCAAGGTACGTGGACGAGCTCTGATATACTTACGTATGTGGGATGAGGTATCACACTTGAAATGTATCGCAGACAATTAACGACAGCTGCTATGTTTTACGACATCGGAACACATCTCTAGCCTAGACCTCTAAATTTTATCATTAAGTGACAATGCTCCCTTAGGTTAATTGAGATAATTTTTAAGTTTATCTTGCTTAGAAATTTTCCTTTCAAGTTCACCACGTGATGTATTTGAAATTTCTAGAATGCAACAAAGATTATAAGCATTCATTTTGATTCAATTTCGACAATGAAAACCTTAGCTACAAGGGATAGATCAATCAGATCGTAAGAAATCAGTAATGAGGAAATATAAATGTAAATTCCCTAACTATTCCTATGAAACACTCACAAACCCTATATGCAAATGCATGTTTTTCTTTTTTATTTCTTTTAAGTGTGATTGAACGAAAAATAAACTAAGATGAAAAAACAATCAATCAATACTTTCTAGAGAAATGAAGAATAGTATGACAATTCCTCTTTTCGAAAATAAATAATTAATCAAGTGTAAACTTTAAAATTTGGAGCTATTTCAAAAATGATAAAGAAAACAAGAAAAAACATTGAACAAAAAAACACCCAAAGTGAGAAAAGATAGTAGAAGCAATCTAGAATCTAGAGGCAATTAGAAACTTGAAAACTCAACAAACAAGACACTGAACTGGATGGAAAAAGACAAAATTATGATGAATTTTGGTTGGTCACGAGAGCAATGCACCCCTGAGTGGGAGACAATGCGTTGCAGAGCACTGTCTCTAAGGAAACAGTGCTATGCAGAGCACTGTGTCAAGACCAATAGTGCGTTGGAGGAATCTCAAAATAGGAAAGCAAGCACACTTCTTTCACCAAAACACATTCAAATGACTGTAATGAAGAAATTAAAGTCTAATAGAGGCTAGAAAACAAGGATAAAACCACCAGGGACCATCAACCGATCCCCAGTATGGTCGCCAATTTGTTTTACGGAAATCAAACCTACGAATAGATAATTTTCCCTAAGTGTGGTGGACGCACTTGGAACAACAGATGAAAGACACTTGACCTTTTCCTTAAGATAAACATATAAGATAAGAACGCCTACTTATGATCCTTCAGTATTCTTCGTCTCCTTTTTGTTACTTCCGTCGCTCTCAATCAATCTGAACTCGTTTGATTGGTACCTGCAATTACTAACATAATAAAACTAAATAAAGGCATATGATCTATTCATCCTAATCAAACTGAATCGATTGCATTTGAAAATACATATATAAAAGCATGAAAACATGTATTAGGAAAGGAACATATCTCTTTATTATAATATAAAAGGAGAAGTTATAACCAATTGGGTAGATTCGATGTCAAATCACTCTAGCTTCAGTCCATCCTCATCACATCAACAACTTTACTCCAGAAGCATAACATTACTTGCAAACAATACCTCAAAGAGCTTATAATTTGACCATCATAACTCTACAAAATTCAAGCTATTTCTCCCCTTTTTCACTATGATCAATGCTCAATTTATAAGAAATGAGGGTAGTTTGGCATTAATTGTTCATTAAATGGCTTTTCATAAATGGATGAGGGAGTTTCCTTATTCAATGGGATAAAAGGGTAAGTGATTTAATGGCTGCATGGTGTTCATATTCAAGGTTATCAGATAGCATGATAGATGGAACCACTTCTAGAAGCCACTAGAATGTGGGAAGATTCCCGGAATCATTTGAAAAATTCGCTCAAAGTTGACCAAGGCACTATTAAGTGGGCCTAGGTGCTCTGCAATGCTACTTTGCATGGGAGTAAGTGCTTTTCAAATCACTTACTGCAGTCTAGGGGTGCGTTGGTAGTTCAATGGAGAATTTCAGCTGGACTTCAAGAAGTGAAACTTTCATGGATAAAAACCAGCAATGGGATGACTTGTTTAAGGCAAGTAGCAACTGATTTAGAGTATGATAGACCATGTTTGTACTTATCTAAGTTTTGTGAGTGATGCCCAAATTCACCTGTAACTGAGTGGGTTATAATCCATTTATTGTTGAGAGGGAGTGTTGAAAAAGGCAACAATAAATTCTCAATTTGATTTTTCCTTAATTAAATTGAGAAAAGTTGAATCTCCACATCAACAGACAACTTGGATGCATTTAACTGAGGTGACATGGCTCTTGTCACCCAGTTATCTCAGTAAATTCGAGTTTGAGGAGTTAGAGTTTAGTTAAGCATGTATGATTTCTAATTTGTATCAATCAAGGTAAGTTATCTCAGGTTGCTTTTAGTTAAACTAGTTCTAAATGTTGGAGTAAATAGCGGAGGTTCAGTTGTGTAGTGGTACTTCATTGAAACTCAGTGATCATCCAATTAACTGATAAATCAGCCCAAAATATATAGTGCATGTACAAAATTTGAGTTCTCCAGGTTTGGTGGAGATTCCAAGGCAGTGTAACATCAGTTGTAGACTAGTATTGAGTGTACAAGTGTTTCATGCAGTTAGATGATCAACCCAAAGAATTGCGCAATCCATTTTGGAGAACTTCCTAAATAATAGTGGCTTAATTTCTCAAGGAAAAACACAAGGAAATAGGGGCTCAAGTAGAGGCATAATTTGCCTAAGTCTAGGTCAGAGCTTATAACTGAGTAGAGATATAGGCTATGCAATTGCAGGTTTTGCTTAGTTGAGAAAAGAAATTGTAATACAACTCTATTCATCATATTAATGCAAGCATGCATTGGGGTTTTTACCATATTGCTTTCCCTTGAAAAAATATTGTGTGCATGTGTGTTATTTCTTATTGCATGTTAGAAATTGTTGTTCTAGATTATGAAATACTTTTCGCAGAGCAGTAGAGTAGGTTTGTGCCTTATGATTATGATTAAGATTTCATTAGAAGTTACAAATCTACATCATAATTTCTATATATTTGCTGATCCACTTCTAGGATCCCTTGTTCCATGGTGGTACCATTATTCACAAGCGAGTCCACCTTTGGATTCAAATTTATATAAACATTATTTTAAAAAAATAATGTTCAAAGGTCGACATTTTCAAATAAATTATTTGAAGAATAGAGGGAAGAGCTTGATTTTCTGGTCATCTAGCTTTCTACAATTGACAAATCACTATCACAGAGTCTCCAAACACTGATATTTTTGAAATTTTCTTTTCAAATTCTATTTCCAAGCCTTAGCATAGTGCTAGTAATCCAACTTGATTATTGGATGCTATACCTAGGCCTCAAGTATATTGGTTCTATGTTCGATCTTTGACGCCAAGGATAACCCCTCTCGCTCCTGTCACCCATACTAAATAATATAATTTAATAAAAATATTATTATATATTAATATAGTGAAATATATATATATTTATTTTGTTATATGAAACTTCACATGAATACATACATATATACATATATCAACATCATTGATATGTTTTAAATGTTAAAAATACGAGTGGTTTAAAAATAAACAACCACTAACACTTTGTTACATATAGTTTCCATGAGTGGTTTTATATTTGTTTCAAAGTAGTTTGGTTGATCAAGCCTAAGGCATTTCTTGGAGAATTTGGCGGTGGGAGATTGCATGCTCTGATAATTAATGTTGATATCATAGCTAATGGAACACAATGGGAAAATTACTTACATGTATATGACCAATATTTCTCGTTTTTCACTACAAACAAAAATAGGCCATTCTCAAAACATAGATTTTTTTTTTTGGAATTCAGAAAATTTTATTTTGACCAAATCTTTATATTTGTTTTTTGAAATCGATTTTTGATTGCATGCACATTCTAATAGGGTTCTATTCTTCCTTTTAGCTACTCCATTTCGATATGGAGTATGCGGTACTGTGTATTGTTGTACAATTCCATGGGCTTTTTAGTATTTAATAAATTCACTTGAAGTATATTCTCCCCCTTGATCTAATTGAAGGATCTTGATGTATTTTCTTGTTTGTTTCTCAACCATATTTTTTAACTCTTTAAAAGATTCGAGTACATCACTTTCTCTCTCTAGAAGTAGACCCATGCATATTGTTACCACCCATTAAATTGTGAAACATTTCTTGATAGGGTCATATAGGTCATTCACCAAATGGATAAGATCTCCTAAGACATTTCAAGGTGGTATAGGAAAAAATTTGCATTTTTAAGCCTATCCTAAGTTTTGAGATCACCTTCATTTATGCCATTTCATGTCAAATCAGTCCCATACCATGTCAGTTGTCATTCCCCGTGCATTCAGACTCAAAAGGATGAATTTGCCAATTTTTCAAATCTTTGTAGTGTTTTACACAGGAAAACAATAGAAAACGCTACGAAAACACCTGATAATTTCGTAGCGAATATGAGGATTTCTTTGTTTTTTTTACTTTGAGCGGTCAACTTCAAGGGCGGTTTCTGGGCAACTAGAGAAGTATTTTAAGAAAATTAGAGAGGTTAGTTTCAAGAACATATCAAATAACAATAATCTCTTTCAATTTTCTCAAAGGTGCTTCATATTGGGAGATACAGGGATGTATTTTGGCCCTATTTTCAGAAAACTAAATTTTTCTGTTTTATACATGTTTTGCAAATGCAGATTTTGGACAGCTCGAGATGGTATTTAAAAAACCAAGAGAGGTTTTTCTTCAAAACGTTTTGATCTACAAAAACCTCCTCCAGTTTTGCAAGCTATTTTAATAATTAGAAAAATGAGTTCATTTCTAAACCGAAAATTTTTGTCTTTTTTAGGAATTTTCGTAGCATGCTTCAGGCTTGAAGCTAGAAAAATGCTACGAAAATTCCTGTAGGTTATTTTTTGCATTAAAATCCAGCTTTGGCATGTTTTATGGGGGGTTATTGATGGTTTCAAGGTTTCATGACATAATGAAGGTGTTGGAATAGAAAAGAAGTCAAGAAGATTGATGGAAAAACCATTTTTCCCACGCTACTAAAACTCGCTACGAAAATTTATGTACATGACTGTTTTAGCAGTCAAGTCAAGTTTGATTTAATACCAAATGAAAAATTATTTTGGAAATATGAAAGAGGTTTTCATTCAAGACAAGTCCATCTACAAAAACCTCTCTCATTTTCTGTAAAGACATCAGGGTTTGGAAATTATACACTCATCTTTGAAGCCTTATTTTTTAGAATTTTCACCAACCAGATTTGTGAAAAAATTGTAAAAATTCGACTTGGAGGAGGTCTAGCTCAGCATCCACGTGGAATAATGACACATCAACACTCTAGTACACTCAGAAAATTAGTTGGTTACAGTTGATAAGTGTTATTAAATTTATTTGTTGAACTATTAATGAAAGGAGAGTCCTTTTTGTATTCAAACTCTGCAAAACATAAATATCCCTAGGAAGTCTCCAAATGATAGAATCATGTTTTAAATAGGTATATGAGGTAGGAATTCGAGGTGATTAAGGTGGCATATCATTTGGATGATTGCTTACTCTATAAAGGAGAGATTTTTAGAGTTAGATGGGGTTGGGAGATGTTTACTTGACACTACCACTATTGTAATAGTTTGATATCAGAAATATACAGTTGCAAAATGCTTATTTCAGACCTGAGATTATTTTATGTATTCTTATGTAAGTTTGTTCTATCAATCCTTTACTTTCTCTCCAGTGTTCTAGTTGTATAATCACTTGGAATTCATGATCACATGCTCCAACTTCTTGTTTACACCTAGGCTGTTTTTTTGTCAAGATTTAATAGTTTGCTTGTGTATAATCACTTGGAATTCATGGTGACATGCTCCAACTTCCTGTATACATATAGCTTGTTGTTTTTTCCTTCATGTATGGTTTAATAAGAATACAATTCCCTCAACTTCCATGAGATAAGTTTACTTGTGACTTAGTTTTCATATTGACTCCATGCCCAATACTAGTTACTCGTTTACATCTTTCACCTATACAAAAACATCACATTCAATCCAATTCAGAGTTAACCATCTGCTTTAAACTTCATTGAAAATAATTTATTCTTATTTTGAGAGATCCCTCTCATATTGGATAGGCTAATTTCCAGTTGCAAGTGGTTTGAAAGAGTTACTCCAAGTTGACCATTGCAGCAGCCCAACAGGACTCAATTTGGTGATAACACATATTTTGTATAGTTGTCAATAAAGATCGATAAATAATCTGATCCACCCAATGATCTTTTCTGCATAGGACCACATAAATTTGTATGCATAAGTTCAAGAATATCCCTTTATATTCTATTTGTATGAGTAGGGAGCTCTTCCCTATTTTGTTCCACAATGGACACCCTTCACATGAAAAATACTAATTCTTAGGCATTGGAAGTTCTTCTACCATTCCTTTCTTTTGAAGTAGTAATAAATCATGATAATTAATGTGGGCATATCTTTGGTGCTAAATAAATTATGTTGTTGTCAAATATTCATGAATTTTGCATGTCACATTAAGCTTATATAAACCTCCATTTCTAACTCATGATGCAACGACCTTGAAGTGATCATGCACATCTTTCACCACCAATGTGAATTTACAAATTCTACCTTCAAACATTGGTTTATTATGGTAGAAACTAAGATTAGATTCTTCTTAATAACAGGAACATACATCACATTGTGAATCCATTTAACACAAGAATTTGGTAATGTCACATATATATCACCATACCCTTTAATTTGTTGTGAACGATCATCCCTAGGATATACATTTTCATCATTATTAGTTTCATGAAAGTTCTCAAACCATTTATTTTTACAGAACATATGGATGGGGGATCCAGAATCAATAAACGATGTTTTTGAATCATCTATTTTAGCAGACAGTGCAAACTCTGAAATAAACATTCGAAGATTTTTGAATTCATCATTCATTGTTTCTCCTCTATAAAAAAAAAATGACTATTGTGCCTTTTGTTTCTATGTTTGGTCTCATGATACTTCCTTTTAATGCAATATATAGAATAATGTCCAAACTTGCCACAATAATGACATTTAACTCTAACATCAACCTTTGGATATGCCATACCTTGTTGTGGCTTTGCAAACGGTGGCTTTCCAGATGATCAATTTCTATGTGGTGGATTTAGTCCTTTATTACCTTCCCAAGGCTTTCCTTTGGAAGATTGTTTCTCTTTTTCCATTAGCACCAAATCAACACCTTCAGGTCTAAGGTTCTTTCACCTTTATTTCTCCTATATGAGTATACCTCCCAAATCATCAAAATTTGGAGCCTTCTCCCTTGTTGCAAGACTTGTGATGAACATCTAATATTAATCTCACATTCCATTTAAGGTTATAGTGATTAGTTCAGTGTTAGATACCATTTCACGTATATCTCCAACTTTATCTTTAATCTCTTTAATTCTTGAAATAAAATGATTGATGCTTTCATTTTCTTCCAGTTTAATAGAAAGGAGCTTACTCTTCAAGGAAAAGAGTTGATTAAAATTCGGGACGATGGAGCAGTTTAGGGTTTCCTGCGCCAAAACCCCAGCCGTCACTGTGTTTTCCGCGGCCGCAGCTGTTGTAGCGGCGCCCCCCACGCTTTGCATCAAGAAATCCTTCGCCTTCGCCAGGAGATCCCATTCCTGCTGTGGAATGCAAACGATACAGCAGCACCGCCCTCCAATCTCCAGCTTGGAGCCATCAACAGCTGCATGAAGAGCCCGATTGGGCCTCAAGACTTCTTCAATCAGATTCACAAGAGTCAGATCTCTGTTTCGGCTGCCGGTGCAAATGCTACCTACATTGATTTGCAGCAAAGCGCTGCCATTTTCAGCAAGAAAGGACAGGAAAGGCAGCGTGTTGGCCACATCCCTTGTCTGGCCACCACCGCCTTGGGACACTCTGCTCTGCTGGATCCAAGCGCCAACAATCCTCATTCAGTTGCTCTCAAAGCCAAACGCCCTCTGGATTTGGGGAATCCAGGAATTTCCTCAGTTCAGAAGCTATCTATTTCAGATCATTCAGCGTCCGCTTACCAGATCCAGATCTCTCTTTTAATAGGAGGAACAAAACTGCTTTGGGTGCAAGCCACGAATCTGGTGCAGGACATTCTCCAAGATCTCGAACTCAGATTGGGGATTCCCTCAAATCTCATGAGGCTACTTCACGGAGGTAAACAACTTGAATTTTCTTTACCCCTGTCTCATTACAATATCAAAAAAGATGCTACAGTTATGCTCTCCCTTCGTTTGAGAGGAGGAGCTGTTGGGCTAACCTCCTTAGCTCCTTCCTGCTCCTACAAGGATGCGGTTCATTCGCAGCCACCTAAGAGAGCCACTCAACCAGCTGAGGCTCCCAAGCCTTTCCTGGTGGACAAAAGGGAGGAAACCCCTTCCATTGAGATCTCCCATCCAACTTTGGAGGACCAATTTCAGAAATTTGCAGAAAAGGCTATCATTTGCAGGTTTAATGGCCTATGGCCTCGAACTGCAGATCTCTATCAGTGGATCCATTCCAACTGGACCAACAATTGCAAGGTTTTCTTTTGCTCGAAAGGCTTCTTCATTGTGGCCTTTGCTTTCAGTGAAGACTATCAGAAGGCTTTAACAGAAGGCCCCTGGTTCTAGGGATCAGCAGGACTCTTCCTTACTCCTTGGTTTCCAGATTTCGACCCCTCCACTGCTGTCATCACCAGACTTCCCATTTGGGTCAGGCTTCCAAATCTACCTGCGCACCTCTGGCACTTCGCAGTCTTCCAAGGAATTGGGAACACTCTAGGCCGCTTCCTGGCCACAGATGCCTCAAGGGGGGAGAAAGGGATATACACATATGGCAGAATTTGTGCAGAAATATATATCAATAATGGGCTTCCTGACAAGATAAATCTCAAAATTGGGGACTTCCATTGGACCCAAACCTTAGACTATGAGAATACAGCCTTTCGGTGTCGTCACTACCATCAGACGGGACATCTCCAAAACTCATGTGCCACATTCCTCGGCAAAACGAAGAATAAAAAAGGGAAATCCAAATCAAAGAGCTGGAAGCCATGTGTTCCACCTCCCATGGATGACATTGACTCCTTCAGCTCGGACGAGGAGGAAAAAGATGCAAATGAAGAAAATGATGAGCCGGAAAAGGACCCCCCCCTCAGCCAGCCCTATGGATCTTTCGGCATTGCAGATATCATAGAAACGCTCACAAGCGCCCTCTTCCTCAGATTCAGATAAGGAGGCTTCTCCTTCAGAACAAAATTGTCAACAATTGGTCCCTGTCCAGTCAGATCCCAATGGCTGGGTTAAATTTAGCAAAAAAAAATTGAAAAAATGTCGTTTGGAGGTTCCTACCCAATCTGGGTAGACCCCCTTGTCTCGCTTTTTGCTTTCAATTCCCCTTGTTCCCCCTGGTACTTTTCTGCTTGTTCTAGATTGCTTATAGGAGCTGAGGTTGATATCTATCATTTCCAGCTCCCCTGTTACTTTTCTTTGCTTTCTGGCAAAGATCTGATTGTACTATATGGTTTCTCTTAATAGATTTAGTCTTATTTAGAAAAAAAAAAAGAAAAGGAAAAGAGTTGATTTGTATTTTTTGACTCATACAAATATTTGAGTGTTTTACATGTATTATTAGATGTCTTGTAGTCTCTGATTTGAGGTATAATCTTTCTTTTATCAAAATTATCAACAAAACTTTCACCTTAGTCCCTTGCCTATACCATCTTGAATTGATGCAATTGTAGCTCCTGCGGTGGCCTCTGGCTTCACTTTATCACCACTCATTATTGACCAGACATTGTGTCCTTCCATTAATGTCTACATTTTAAAATTCCATTTCACATGTTTCTTCGTTTAGATATGATTCTACTAGAGGAATAACCATTTTGAAATGGATGTTTCTCCAACTTCAAATCAATCAATTTTTTTAGAGGTCACAATAATTCACAAGTAAGAAACAATGACTAGCTATTTCAAGGGACGGAAAAAGAAATTAAGAAAAATTTTCAAGTAAATAACATAATATCAAACTGAGTATACACAATTCCATGGCATCATGTTCCATACTAGTTGATTTCACACAGTAATCATTTTAATTCTCAAACAAATCACCATGCTTTAACTCTCAACTCAAATGATGGCTAGGGACTGAGTCAAATGTTGTATAACACTTGTCCGTCTTTGGGTCGATGAAACTCCTCGATATTCAAAGAATATGCCACTACAAGGAAAAGACCCTCTAGCGGATGTTTTTGAGGAACCCCACAGAAAAATACCCCATATATCCGTTTCTAGCAGAGGTTACTAGAGGAGGTTGGCGGCCGGAGGGTTTTGAGGATTTTTTCCTCTCGGTGCGCTTATCATTAAATGTCGCCCCGGTGCTCTGGAACCGAGAAATCACCAGTGTGGACAAAAACATTAGCACACCGAACACCATGCACTCCATACACACACGCCCAGTGCATCGTATTATTCTATAGCACTGGTGCATCATAACTCTTCCGCGCCGGTGCATTATAAAACACCACGCCAAAACCGAAACCACCTGGTGCAGTAGAAAGAAACCGCACTGGTGCGCCTATAAACCATGCGCACCGGTAAAGGGTTAAATTAAAAAAAAAAAATTACGAAAAAAACCCGGATTTTTTAGTTTTCTAGTGCTCCTGAGCTCTCAATTAACGGTGCACGCCCTACCATAGAACGCACCTGTGTGCACGAAAAATTGGCACACCAGATAGCATGTGCGACGTACACACACCTCCAGGGCGTCCTATTACTATAATGCACCAGTGCTTCACCACAGTTCCGCACCGGTGGATCATAAAACACCGCGCCAAAAAAGAAACACGCTGGTGCGTTCATATCCAAGAGCACCGGTGCGCCTATAAACCGCATGCACAAGAATAGCGTTACAAAAAAAAAAAATTTAAGTTCAAAAAACCGATGCTTTACGACTATTCCGCACCGGTGCTTTACAGATGTTCTGCCCTAGTGCATCATCAAAATTTCGTGCCAAAACTGAAACGTCCCAGTGCGGTGTTAGGGAATCGCCCATCTGCATTATAAACAACATGCCAAATTTGACACAGCAAGGTGCGGTTGTAGGTAAGTGTACCGGGCCGCCTATAAAACCCCATGCACCGGAACAGGGTTAAATAAAAATAAAATTACGGCAAAAAAACCTCATTTCTCACTTTCCTCGGTGCTCCAAAGCTCTCAAGCAATGGTGCCATTTCCCCTTGTCTGAGCCACCCTGACATTGGTGCTCTCACTGCACCCATTACATGCACTGCTACTCTGCATTGGCCACCAATCTCCATCTTTCATTTTGAAAAATGGTGGGAAATTTTTCTTTTGCAAATTTTATAGCCAATATGCCTCCTTGACAGCGAAATGTATAGGTATTTTTCTAGTTTTTCCATAATTAAGCCTTTTAGCAGATTAGAAATTGAAATAACCTTAAAAATAACCATTAAAAAAGAAAAAAAAAAATTGTCGCGCAGTGCGCTAGAGCTATTCGGCTCGCACCGGATAGCGGTGCTTCCTGTAAAATTTACAGGTCGCACCGCCACTCATGCTAACGATATCCACACCGTTTCCAAGGCGGTACCGAAAGGCGCCCTGAATAATTTTAAACTAAAAAAATAAAAATAAAATCTGGTGCACTCATTTATCCAGACGCACTGTTGACCATGGGAATCACAGTGCGGTGCGTTGACAAAATTATCCGCCCCGGTGTATGTTAGTGCACCGCATTCTAGATTCTGAGAGGATCAATGGTGCGGCCAGGTAAAAGACTGCACCGTTGACTATGTAATTGTCCAGAAGTCGGTGCGCTGACACGACTCTACGCGCCGCGACATATATTTCAGTCAGTGCACCACTATTCTAAACTTTGATAAAGGTAACGGTGTTTGAAAAATAGACAGCTGCACTGCGGCTGGTGCGTTGGATTTCATTAGGGGCACCGGCATCGGTGCGCTACATTCTTAAGACGCACCGCCACCGGTGCGTCACTGTTTTTATGGTGCACCGACTTGTCTATTTATTTTTTATCTTTTTAAATATATATATATATATATATATATATATATATATATACATATATTCCGAAATACATGTATGTTTTAATAAAAAAAATTATTTAATATGGCAATGGTTCAGAGAGAAGAGGAGAAACAACAACACCAATAGGCTGAACAATATGACATGATTCGCCAACGGGAGGCTCGAGAGAGGGAGAGAGATTCATACCCTTGCCCTATTACTGTAGATACCCAGGGGATCCTTAGGCAAGTAAGCCTCCTCAAGTTCTATGAGGAGGCTACTTCCCTAAAGGCCCATAGTGTGTTTTTGAGATATCTTATTCGCAGGTGGAATGCCCACCGACAGGCTTTCCAGGTTGGTCCTGACTATTGGTACACACCCACTGAGGAGGATATTTATTTTATTATAGGACTATCGAGGAGAGTGGTGGATTTTCCCTCATTCCCAGACATGCCAGCTAGTTGTGTAGCAGGGATTCAATTAGTTTACTCCCAGAGATACATTGGAGCACATGTACTGTCTCCTTCAGAGTTTCAGGTACCTGGAGGTCAGTTACGTACAGGTGCTTTTGGTAGACAAGACGTGCAGTGCCTCTCCCTTATCATTTCGACCATTTCGCATAACACCAGTGACAAGCAATGCATTAGTTACTCGCTTTTATATTATGTTGATTTTTTAGTATAGCAACCACGACTTGTCAGGTGGTCTACCATTTTTTTGCGACAGTTTTGTACGTCCTTAGATAAATGTCGTGCTCATGCACAAGGGAGGGTCAACTTCCCTTTTTCTTCAGAGCTGTTTTGTTTATTTTTTGAGAGGTTTCCAGAGGTGAGCCCTAGTTTTGTTCGACAACCTCGTAGGTCGATGTTTGAGGCCCAGATGCATATGTGGGGGCAGATGATGCCCAAGAGGGGAGACACTTTGTTTCCAGCCAGGATATCACATGATTCACTGGACTTACTAGCCAGTGTTGACGGGCTGCATCCCTTCATTATGGTCCCATGTCCTTATGCTAGCTTAGATTGGCGAGGGTGTCCCAACATCCTCTTCACAGCTGATGAGCCGCCAGATGATAGAGGCAATATTACTGTTTTATTTATATTTATTCTATCATGTTCTTTAACTTGTTTTTATTAAATTGTGTAATGAAATTGTCTAATTATTGTTGTGTACTTGTATATATTTTGCAGACATTGGCTCTTTTGATTGCGAGGAGATGCTCGGTCCACCACATGATCTAGGTGTGAATCCTGATGATGATGATCAGGACATGCATGATGCCGAGGATGATCATGATGAGGATGAGGCTGGTGCAGTAGAGAGACATGCTCCTGCTCATGCTGCACCGGTGTTGCCTTTTGCTAGGCGTGGTCGACCTGAGACTAGATATAGGATGGAGTTGGGCAACCAACTCTGTGCATTGATTTTTGATGCGGGCATCAAGCCCGCTCATTATAGAGACATACAGGCTGATGATAGGCTGTTACGGATGTGGAGAGGCATGTCGCGTGACATGTACAACTTGATGCGGCATGTCGTAGGAGCTACGACAGATGTTACACGATTGAGGAGGACTATCCATAGCTATAGGTGTAGTCGATCCGCGACACGTGATAGGCGGAAAAATATTTTTGAAAACCTAATTTCATAAAATAATTCTTTAAATACTAAACACTTTTCATTATTTCATTATTTTTGCTAAAATTTCAGCCAGATATTTGCAGGAGATAGACCTAGAGCAAGAGAGCAGGAGGGCACTGTGGAGAAGGAAATACGTTCGAACAGAAGTATTCAAACAATCAGAAACCAAACCTCTAGTGATTCAAACCCTGTATCATAGAATTTGAAACCATCTCGTGATTAAATTCAATTATTTCTTTTTACTCTTTTCTGCAGTTTTATCCATTTTTACCCTAAACCCTTCATTTTTTTTTGTTTTTGTCCTTTCTTCTCCCTGTTTCTATGATTTCAGAATTAGGGTTTCATTTTATATTGATGTCCAACCCATGGGACGACTTGCATAGTCAGATCCCAATCCATTCGGCCATTGCGTGAATTTTTGAAAAAAATAGATTTTTCTTTATCAGTGCGCCCTGCGTACACTACCGCACTGGTGCGCTGTATTATACAGTGCACCGCGCAAGTACTGTAGTAAAAAAATGATTTTTTTTTTCTAAATCCGTGCGCCAAATCTGAAATAGGGCACTGGTGCTCCATTTAACTAAGTAAGCATTGTACATTGTATTACATCATTTTTGTGGTGCGTTTATAATACCCCACGCACCATTAGGTCTATTACACTGTATTTTTTGGTGCGTTTATAACACCCAATGCACCGTACGGTGTATTATACTATTTTGCGGTGTGTTGTTAATATCCCCACGCACCGGTTGCGGTGCGGACCTCATGAAAGGTGCACCGGTGTCTTTAGATTTATTTTCTACCTGAAAAGTTGAGAATTTATTTACAAATATATTAATGAATGATATGGTACATGTTTCAGATTGATAAAGAAATGTGTGATAAGAGATCAAGTAACAAAAATACTGTTAACACATCAAGAAAAGAAAAAAAGGCAAGTTCTTTGTAAATTCTTTATAAAAAATATTATTTTTGAACTATATGTAAGTTTAACTAATATGTATTATTTACTGTGTATAATGTAGAGCCACAAAATGATGAAGCTCGATATGATTATTTCTGATCTAGGACCAGAAGAGCGTAAAAGTTTAATGGAAAAATTGCAAAAGGATGAATCAGGTGAATGAAAAAATACTATCGATCCAATATGAGTTTCTTTTTTTAATTATCATTAATAAAATACTTAAAATTATTAGATAACATGTGTCAAACAGTCGACTAATTCACATATTTTTAATGTTCTACAGGGACCAACAACTCAGAAAAGGAATGTTTTTCTATGAAAAGAAAAAAATTAGAACATGAAAATGAAAATCAATTGCTCCTTAGCTCATCTGGAGTGGTGCTGGAAGTTAACGAAAGGGGGAAAATATTTTACAAAATTTTGAGGGATCTAATGGAACGAATGTATAGACGTTCTTTCCAACAACAACATGCTTCAAATGTAATATGTAATCATTGAATTTTTCGATCATTAGCTACAATAAATAAACAATTTAGCATTAAATATTAATTTTCAAGAATTTTCTTGCAGAAAAGAAAAGAAAATGGAACCCATTCAGCACATAAAACAGGACGACAAGGAAGAAAATGGTTGGTATCTAAGTTTGTGAGTAATTTTTACTTCCTTACAACAACTTAACTAGATTTCATTTTTGTATTTTTTAAGTTGTTTTACAAAAATCATCATTGAATGTCTTCAAACAGGTGCTAACATACAAAGAAGAACCATCAGACGAATTGATTGAAATTGGGTTAAATATGGGTTGTGAGTATATGTTGGCATATCAGAATTTAATTGTAGAATTTGTAAGCATCTATCAATCTTATTTTACTTAGATCCGTCTATAATTAATAGAAAAAAAACATATTTTATATTAAATATATGATTTGTTATGGGGTATAAAAATTGCAGGAAACAAAGTATGGAACTGCGCCAACATATGAAATTTTGAAAGATGGCATGGTACATGGTTTTGAAAGAATGTGTATAGTTTATGAGTCAATTGTTGCTATGGTACATCATTTTTCTTTTCGATTTACATTGATGTATATTATTTAATATCGCAATTTTCATTATTCTCACCAATGTATATACACTCATTTCAGTTTATTTTTATGTTTGTAGATGGAAGGTGAAGAAGAAGAAAACAATCAACATTGTGAACACAACATTCCTGAAAATAACCCCAAGTCATGGAAGCAGCTCTAGCATTGACAACAGTTCAAGCGAAGAATGATGATCACTATGTTTGGATATCAAATCAAGGCGTTTTATTTTTTGAAATATGTCTGTGAAATCAGACATTTTGTTTAATGTAATGGACATAGTGTCCCAATTGAAAGACAAAGGGATACGAATATCAACTGTCCCATTTTGTATGGTAAATATTGTCTTATTCATATATATTATGTATATAATCATAAAATATGTTTTAATTTATACTATTGCATTCTCCATTGTTGCTATTGCGTTCTCCATTGTCGTTCTCAAATGCACTAATAAAAATTTAATTCATATGAATATTGTTATAAAATATATATGTGTCAAATTTTGATGAATAATGAATTTTAAAAAACCACAATAATTCTGATATGATATAACATATTAATCCAAACAGCAAATTCAAATGCATTAATAAAAATGTAATTAATATGAATATTGTTATAAGATGTGTCGAATTTTGATAAATAATGAATTTAAAACAATCACAATAATTGGACTATCATAGGTCGATGTTTCTAAAAAAACAAAATGAAAACCAGTGTGTGTTAGTAACTGTCAACCGGTGCGTTTATGTCTCTATATGCACCGGTGCGTTTATAATCTATGGACACCACACAAATACCGATACCAGTTATAAATATCGGTGCGTTTGTCTGATACTAAGTACTAGGGCGTTTATGTATCTATAAGCACCGATGCATTTGTACAATCCATGTGCACCACACGAATACTGATACCAATTATAAATCTCGGTGCCTTTTTGTGATATGGCGCACCGGTGCATCATAAAGGTATACGCACCGGTGCGTTGATACAACCTATGGGTGCCGCTCAAATCCCAAGACCAATTAGAACGATCCCGTGTGTTGTATCACCAACACTACGCCCGGTGTTGTTTTTTACCTTAACGGCCCGATGCATTCTCCTTCGACCGTCCCAGGGCACCTTCTAAATGTACGCATCAATGCGTTAAAGCCAGAGTAGCACACCGATGAAAAAAAATCTGTAATAACCTCCGGCTGCCCTTTTTTTTTTAGTTGTGTTGAATTTCCGTTAAAAGCTCCGCCAAAACCTCCATTCCCAGAAACGGATGTGGTAGCATATGTTTTTTTGACAATTTTGACCAATTTTATAACACTAAAAACCTCCTTTATAACCTGTGCTAGAGGGTCTTTTCCTTGTAGTGTGCTCTAGTGCTAAAAAAAAAAATCGTTGCGGGTGGATGGCTTTCACATGACACAATATTTATGTATCCAACACGTATAATAGGTCCATCAAAACACCACCGAGAAGGAGTATTAACTAGGATATTGTGTAGGATATCTAATATATTGAACTTTATCTATATTGGATCTTAAACCCAAGAACATTTTTTAAAGAAAATTAAATTCAAGGCTATGTCCATAAAAGAACATGTGAAAATTTTAAAACATAAAGTTCCCACAAGAAAAATTTCAATGATTCAAAGGTATTATAACTTCAAATAAAAATGGATCCATGGGGAAAGTTATGTAGCACGTAATTCATCAAATCTAGATACACCCTAGTTCACAAATATGATAGATCATCACAAATAGTTCACAAATGTAACTATCCCATTGACTTAAGATCTTTGGATCCATGATGCAAATAGGTCATTAGAATGTGAACTCGTACCTCTAATCAAAAAAGAATTTTCACCTTAATCCCCTTATGAACCTCACATTCAAGGAGAAAATCTCATTTTTATTTAATAATTATATATCCTTAAGTGATTGTTTTTTTAAGCTACATAGATTTTCTAAGAAAACTTATCTAACTTATTTAATATTTAAAAAAACATGTAGCACTCATGCTAAAAGTCATAGACATTTCCACCTAGTACATCCATCAATTCAAGATATAAAATTTTATAATAAATTTATTGGTATCATTGAAATGCATACACAAAAATCTACAAGGAGTTATCCTCATGCATCCCAATTCAGAGGTGACTAAATAAGGTCTTGTTGGATATCAAAGTTAAGGACAAATAACCCCTATGAGGGGTCTCTTAATATTTAGTTATAGTACTCGACATTCAATTTCACACATGTTATTCCATTCCCTCATAATTTACAAGCTAAATTATAATTTTATCTATAAGACCAATTATTCATGTAAAGTACTCATAGAAGGTCCTTCTCATTTACTAGGCATCTATCAACATGCAATTACACTTGCTTGCATCTAAAATTCCTTCATCTATGTAATTAACATATAAAATCCCATTTCTCAAATAAATACATGAGTAACAAATAAAATATATTGCATGAACTTCCAGGAATCAATTAAGAACACATATTTGAATGGTAGATGCTAATGATTGATTGGATTAGAGCGCTTTTCCACCCAATCATAGGCTTAATTACACTTTAAATTTCTATAATTGGTCACCTTAGCTAGGGCATGATACCTCCAAGATGAAATTTCAAAATCACTTAGGATTTGATGGGTAAAGATAAAATATCCCTCACAAGTGAAACACCAATAGGGACACCTCTTCTTGAGTGAATGTAGGGCCTCCATGACTTATATGCACTCCTCTGCTAGCATGCATGGAACCTAAGTGATTCCTTTAGTACTCCACAATCCCTCAGTAATTTCCTTTCCTCATGCTATCCATGTGTTCCCAACAATGCAACAATCAAAACTCTCTTAGACTCAATAATTATCCTCTCACTAGCTCTTCTCTCAGTTAGAACTAGCAAAATTGATTATATCTCAATAAGTTGAGTTAACTAACTCACACCATGCATCCACTGATGCATCAACTGCAACTGGATCCCAAAAATATTAGAATCCCTCAACATGCCTCATCTTAGACCTCAACTCGAATTTCTTGAGCTAACTCATTCATCATGACTTAGTTAATTGATACAAGTTGTTATGAGATTAAATTACAATTTATTTAAGGGAAAAATAAATTAGATGCTTCACATTCCACATCTGAAAGTCTGGTGCATCAAAAATTCCACATTCATGGTGCATCAAGATTCCACGGCCTTTGTGGGTGCATTTTGTTTCCTTTCTGGTTGCTAATTTCATTGTTTCTTGTTGCAAATTTCAACAAAATTATATGTTTATATATTTCAAAACACTAATTCTATAGAACTAGTGAGAAATGAAATACTTAAATAATTTATGAGATTTAAAATTTTGTCAAACAATATATCAATCATCATCCACATTAAACAATAATGATTATAATGATGAAACATATAGTAAATTATAAAATAATATATAAAAAATACATTTTTTTTTTTGGGGTTTGTTAACTATAGAAATTTGAAAGAGTGACCTTTTTGCAAAGAATATCTTAACAATATATCCATTCGCCCTATATCTAAAAAATGTTATTAAGTAACATAATCATACAAATTGTATTATTAAATCAATCATATATATTCATAAAAATATAATGTTTTTTGTTAGAGGAAGGAAATCAACCTCTCCTCTCATCCTAAGAGCTAAAGAAATTAACTTCCCTCTCAACCCAAAAGTTAGAGTGAACTTGTTGATATCAAGCTAGCTCATAAGTATACTAATTTAGAAGTTCACAACACTTGGAGCTAATAGCTGATCATACCATTAGTAACCATTTGAATTTAAGTGGGAAAAATAATAGCCATTCCACCAAACAATGAACCAACATAATTATTTAAATAAACATAATTGATATCAATTCCTAAATGTTATTAATTAACATAACCACACAAATTACACAAATTACGTTATTAAATAATATTTATCATTTTAATAAATTATCAAATCATCAAACTTTATATTAAATTATATATATTAAACAATATATATATATATATATATGTATAGTATGAACATGGTTGGTTCAAAGCATTGAGAAAATGAAAAAAAGAAGTAGCATTTCAGAAAGACTATCCACCTATACATATATATAAAATAAATAAATAAATAAATAAATAAATATATATATATATATATATATATATATATATATATATATATATATATATATATATTAAACTTCTCATATGTGTGTGTCACCTTTGATCTGTTTTAAATGCTAAAAATCCTAGTGGCTTAAATATAAAAAATGTAATAACTATACCCTTAAAAAAAATTTGCACAATTAAAACAACTTGTACAAATCTGTTCCTGTACTTAACACAATTTCCACCATTAAACTCTAATAGGAATGGCCCATCTAGCCCTAGTTTCGTAACTGGCTCTGATACTACTTGTAACAACTACACCCTTAAAGAAAAATTACACAATTAAAACAACTTTAGTAAAAGTAATTGATCGATAAAAACTATATCATCACTTTATGCATATTTTCTAAAATAAAAACCATAAACGAATAAATAATGAATCAGTCGATACAATACATGGAATTTGTCACTACTTCTAATAACATGACTTTGGTTAATTCTTTGGGTTATCATTAATCTGGTTTTCACTATGGTTTGATATACAATGGGTAATTAATGTCGATGACCCATAAGCAATATGGTACCAACCCCCAAACCATTGATTAAAAGTTGTTTAAGGGTAATAAAGTGTATTAATGTTTTCTGTCTACTTCGGATGTCAATCACGTCTTCACATGACACGAGGATCCACCACTTGTCGGGCTCCTTTCGCTGGCGATTCTTGGGTCATCCAATCCATACCACACAAATCGACAGTGGAGGCTTGGCCATGGGTAGGGTTAGGGTAACCACCCACCCCCAGCCTCCCACCAATGGCTCATTCGGTCCACCGCAGCTCCGAAACCTTGCTCTGCAAGTTTGTAACCCGTCGTGCGTTCTTCTCAGGTGTCCTTTCTTCAAGATTATGGTGTCGCCGATGGATAGTCTTCAAACCCACTCACCGTTAAAGGAGGTAAGTTCTTTGGGTTACGCTTAAGTGATTTCCTTCCATTAAATTCCTTGTCTTTTTATTTTAATCTTCAGAATTCCGGTTTTCGTTTCAAGATTTTGGTTTCTTCTTTCTGCTACAAGGTGCCTCCTTGTAGTTACCGTTGCCAGAAGAGGGTTTTTCTCAGTCCCCTTACCCTTATTTCAAGTTTTCTCGACTGTATCGGTTGGAATGTGGTAATGGGTAGCAGTAAGGCTTCCACTGCTGGCTCCAGAAATTCGTCGACCGCTTCGGATCTAAGGTGAATGTCTCGCCTTTACCTTGTCTTATTTAATGGTTCTATTGTTTTTGGTTCCACAACTTCTACATGATTAAGTTTTGATTTTCGGTTTACTTCGATTTTAGAAAGTAACCCTTTACCAAACATAACTCTCTAACACAATGACTATTCCTTGTGCGTGCAAGAGCTTATCATAAAATCCCTTACTTAATATGCACAACATATTCCCTTCTTAGAATTCTACCATCATAAACTATTATTTTGATGTAAACAAATACATACTTCTTTTTAAAAAGGAAGTTAATATAACCTAGTTCTTTGTCTTTCTACATGTAGTTTCTCATGCTTCCCTTATGGTTAACTTAACCTTTTATACAACTAAATCAAGAACTAGCCATGCAAGAGAGGTTATTCTTTTCAACAAAGTACCATAATTAACCCTTATTTTGTGTGCATAAGAACTAGGAAGGCCTTTTTAAAATAATAAAAAAGTTAACATTTTATGTTGTAAAGCATGCGATTAAGTCAAACTGTCCAGTATACAACACACAATAACTTGTATTTTTACCCACTAGAACATGTAACTTTTGCAAACTCTTGCAAATAAATTAACACAATGGACTTATTTTTCACACACAAGATAAAGAGATTCTTTCCAAAGAAAATCCTATTACTTATGTTATCTCTGTGTATAATTTTTAGAAAGTAATTCCATAAGATATTATCTTTAACCACAATTACATATTTCACCTCAAAAAGGGAAATTCCATTTATTATATCTTCCCATGAAATATTTTCTCATATATTTATTTCATCTTGATATGGGAATAAAACTTATTTAAAATGAGATTGGAAAATAAGTCATGTAAATAATCAATAGTGAATTTGTTTGAGTCACATCCCCATAAACTAATGAATTACCCTTTTCTTTGATATATGTAACCCATCCCAAGAAATATGAACAAAATAGTTATTATTCTTTACTATTTCCCCATAATTTTTTCCCAGAAAAATCTATATAAAATATTTTTTTATTTATATACACTTCTTTCCAAGAAAATAGATTAGTTAATAATCATGCAAATCCATACATTTTTTCTTAAAATAAAACACATTGGACATATTAAATTTTATTATTAAACGCTCGTGAGGGTGTTCACCCCTCACTCAATGGCTTATAAGGTAGACCATCCCTTAACCATTGTTATAAATATTACAAGGAAATCTACAAATATCTAGCTTAAATAAATTACAATAATTATGATAGTATTTACCCACTAATCTTCATATTTTCATATTTTGGTGGCATGGATGCACCTACAATGGACCATCGTACATTGGACCATCCTACAACTCACACTCAGCTGCATGAACCATTAATCATTTACCTACCACCATGTTAAGAATAATATTTTCTTTGCACAAGTTAACATCATTTCCTGTTAATGTTGTCTTCAACATACATTGATGTCAAGGTTCATAAAGTACTAATCAACATATTCACAAATCTATACTTAGTGATTCTTCTCCATCTACTCATGTAGAGTCATGACATGCAAGCATTATATCATGACATGATTCCTTTAACAACACTGTGCATGTGCTAGTTATAAGCATGGAACCATCAAAGGATGTCCATAAAATATTAACTAATATTTCCTTCGCATAAGCACGCATTCTTGCAAGGCAAATCGCTATAATTGTCTAGACGTTTATTTAAAAGAAACTAATATATCAGTTACAATCTTTGTACATGTGAATTACATAAAGTTAATCAAAATAACTAACCCTTAATCTATTACTTTTGGTTCATGTAAAGAAAGATAACACAACAAATGTTGTTCCCATGCATGCAAATGCATATAGTTTCCAAAAGAGTCTTTCCAAAAGAATGCTTAACACAATAGAGCATACAACACATGTTTTCTTTTCTGTAAAACTAATGCAATAAAGCATACAAATACATGTATTTTTTTTCAAAGATTATACTAACAACATTTTCCAATGTAGTCTAACACAACATACTATCTTTTTCCACATACAAATATGTATATTCTTTCCAACGAAAGCTAATACAAATATTACTTGCATATGCATGATCTTATTCCAAAAGAAACTAACATAATAGTTATGATAGCATAAAGTACTCACATATAATTCTTCCTAAAGAAACATTATAACTCAATATTTCTTCTATCCATGCAAAAAACATAACTCTCTAACACAATGACTATTCCTTGTGCATGCAAGAACTTATCATAATAGCCCTTACTTAATATGCACAACATATTCCCTTCTTAGAATTCTACCATTGCAATATGAATTGCAACCGTAAATGTTAAAGTATAATGTTATAATGTGCATGATTGTGTTATTTGGGAAATAATAATGTATAACACATGTATGTTATTCATATTCCTTGTTAATCTATATATCATTGGACCCATGTTGAGGGCCAATTATGATGTATGATGTACTTAAAGTTTATTTTTATTTATGTATAATGTGCATAAAGTTCATTATGTAATTTAATATGAGAAAGAATGCTAAAAGAGAAATTTAACATGCCAGATAGTTGTGAACAATTGTGAAAGGCTAGAAGGCCTTGGGTTGATGGTGTTTGCTTTCTCGGAGGGGTTGATGGCGCTTTCCTACCCGGATTTCCTCTCCCTAGAGATATATGATCTTAATAAGGGAAAAGAGTTGGCCAAGATGGTGAAGAGGGAAAAACCTGAGGCAACTCTATTGATTTTGGAGCCTATTGGAGGAGGTCTTAGATTCCTGATAGACGAGGCGCTGTCAGAGGAATAGGCATGATGTTGCCAAGAGAAATCCTATACTGAACCTTGAGTGGTCATTGGAATTATCGAGTTGGTTTGCCAGTGGAATTCCATATTGGACCTGGAATGGTTTTTTGTCAAATAATTGTCTGGATGTGAAAATGACTCGATTTGGTTGTGGAAACCAACTCCCATGGGTTGAGAGGAGCATTTTGTTTACTATTGTGGTTCTCATAGCGGAACAAGTTAAGTAATAAGTTATGCTTTATATTAAAATGAATTTTTATATGACTGTGTAAATATCTTATGTAAATATTGAGAGGAAAAGAGCCTAGCGCTCGGAAAGTAATTACAGAAAGTATAAGTTCCTTTTATTGTATTACTAATATTTTGAATTTCTTAGTAGGGGCTAGGAAAATATGCACTTGGTGCATTGATTTAACATTTGTACGATTAGAGAGCCAGGTGCTCTCTGAGTACTTTTAGAAGTACTCTGTGGATGTCTTTAGCAGGAGCTAAGACAGTGTGCACATGGTGCATTGATTAGAGGGTTGGTGCTCTCTGTGTACTTGTGGAAGTATTGTGATTAAAACATCTCTTGATTTGCATTAATGTTTGATAGTTGCAAGTATTTCATTTGATTGAAATTATGTGACTAATGTGATTGAATTTGTTAGTCTTACATTACAGGGTACTTTCCATGGAGTGTTGATGGGTTTTTGAACCATTCTTAAAGTGTTTGTATGAAAGTGACCATGAATTCCCAAAGTAATTGGTACATAATGGTAAGTTGATATAGATATTTTGTTTTTCTTTTATAAATTTGAATAATGGCTAAGTAAATGAAAGTCTAATTTGCATATTTTGCACTTGTAAATCCTTATGGCTATTGATCAAACTTTTTTGTTTTTGCTAATGAGTATTTTCCTAGATATAAAAATTCCTCACTTAGAAGGGAAATAGTCTTTTTTTTCCTTGTCTCTAGATGCATGCCATGAGAAAAAAAATAATGATGAACACCGAGGATGGCGTTATCTTTAAGAGGGGGAGTATGTAACACCCTTGTAAACCGTTTCCATTTACCTTTTTTACGGAAATGTTCTTATTTAATTACCATGTTTAATATTTAACAAAAATAGGTGTAATCAAGAATTCATTAGGGGTTTGATTTAGTTAGAAAGTACCTTATGATATCTTTCAAGAAAAGGGTTACACGGATTCCATTCTAGAGGCATACGATTTTTTTCCTGCACTCGGCGGAGAAGAGAAAAAGTATTCTCATAAAAACAAAGAGGGAAACAAGATCAATTCTTGGAAACCACTGGTTACATTGGTTAAAAAGGCGAGGACGAGAGTATGCAGTGGAAACCACGAGAATATGCAGTGGAAACCAGTGGGCGAGGACGATAGTATGCAGTGGAAACCAACGAGTTGAAAATGGAGACCAGCGGGTTGAAAAGGCAAGGATGACAGTGTGCAGTTGAATGGGATACTTGTGGGTTAAAAAGGCAAGGAAGAGAGTGTGCATTGATCCTCTCCAGCCCCGATCCCACATAGTGGCCACTGCGAACAGTAAGTCATCTTTAAATTCATGGTAATGTAACACTATAATTTCGAGAGAAACGTGGTTGTTGATACAACTATGATACAATAGTGGGAGTTGCTTGGCACTATTATGGCATAGTAGAAGTTCTTATTAAGAGCGTTGGCCAGAGGTAAGCATGTCCAATTTGTTTTATTTTAAGAAAAATTGTATGGATTGGCATGATTATTAACTAATCTATTTTCTTGGAAATAAGTGCATATAAATAAAAAATATGTTATATAGTTTTACCTGGGAAAATATTATGGGGAAATAGTAAAGAATAATAACTAATTTGTTCATATTTCTTGGGATGGGTTACATATACCGAATAAAAGGGTATTTCATTAGTTTATTGGGACGTGACTTTAAAAAATTCACTATTGATTATTTACGTGACTTATTTTCCAATCTCATTGTAAACAAGTTTTATTCCCATATCAAGATGAAATAAACATATGAGAAAATATTTCATGGAAAGATATAATAAGTGGAATTTCCCTTTTTGAGGTGAAATATGTAATTTTGGTTAAAGGTAATATCTTATGGAATTAACTTCTAAAAATTATACACATAGATAACATAAGTAATAGGATCTTCTTTGGAAAGAATATCTTTATCTTGTGCATGAAAGATAAGTCAATTGTGTTAATTCATTTGCAAGAGTTTGCAAAAGTTACATGTTCTGCCGAGTAAAAAGACAAGTTATTGTATGTTGTATACTAGATATTTTGATTTAATTGCATGCTTTTACTGCATAAAAGGTTAATTTTGTTATTATTTTGAAAAGGCCTTCCTAGTTCTTATGCACACAAAATAAGGGTTAATTATGGTACTTTCTTGAAAAGAATAACCTCTTGCATGGCTAGTTCTTGGTTTAGTTGTATAAAAGGTTAAGTTAACTGTAAGGGAAGCATGAGAAACTACATGTAGAAATACAAAGAACTAGGATATATTAGCTTATTTTTTTAAAAAGAAGTATGTTTTTGTTTACATCAAAATAATAGTTTATGATGGTAGAATTATAAGAAGGGAATATGTTATGCATATTAAGTAAGGGTTTTTATGATAAGCTCAAGGGGTCAAGTCATCATGCACCTAGAACTACAGGGGAGACCCATCTTGTGACCAACCCTAAGGTCAGTCCTGAAATGTGGGTGCAGCTTAGTCATGTAGACCAACATCAGCAAACAAGCAAAATGTTGGAAGAACAACAACGACAGACTAATAAGTTGTTGGATACTGTACATTAGTTACAAATATAAATGCTTAAATTTCGCAGTGACAATGAAAGGTTGATGAGAGAAGAAGAGAGGACATTGAAAAGTCTATCGGATATACATAATCCTCCCAGTGGAAAACCTAGTCCCGAGAGAAACACTCAGGAAGACAAAGAACGATGCCAAGAAGTACATGACCATGTTGAAGACAATCAAATGCCAAGAAGTAATAAAAGTCGAACATACAATGAGGTGAAATCTGGAAATGTCATGGAAGAACAGGAGTTGAAAAAGCAGAAAGTGGAATTGCAGGGAGAATTCCGGAAGATCAAGCTTCCTACCTTTAACAAAGAGGTGGAAGAAATGGTGGAAGCTTGGATAATAAATATGAACAAATACTTCCAAGTGTATGAGTATAAAATCAAACTTAAAGCCCAGTTAGCTATTTACCAACTGTGGGAAAAAGCAACACTGTGGTGGGAGGAAGTGAAGAATGTACAAGGGGTAGAAGATCAAAACATAATTTGGGATGAGTTTCAGCAGTACTTCAAAGATAAATATGTGACAGAATGCTTTTACGATGAGAAATCCCAAGAATTTAATGACTTGAAATTGGGTCAAATGACCATGGATGAATTCATTACGAAATTTACCTCATTATTAAGATATGTACCCTATCTGTGGGATGAAAAGGCAAAGGTACATAATTTCTTGAGTAGTTTTCCAATACAAAAGAAAGAAAGAATTGAATTCGTAAATCCAAAAAATATGGATGGATCAATAAGGAAAGCACGGATGTGCTATCATCAATCCAATACAAAGGGAGAAACTGGGAAAATTTGGCCACCTTGAAAAGGGCAGAAAAATTTCGCCAATAATAGAAATAGCAAATCAAACAATTTTAGGAATGATGCCAGGGACCCACTGGGTAAACAGAATGGAAAAGGTCAAGAAAGGACCAATTGGACTGGTGAGGATTAGCATACTGAAGCTTCTAGCAGACCCGACATGGGAGAGCCCCATAAACCTCCATTGCAATGTTGGGGATGTGGTGAGGCACATTATTTCAAAAAATGTCCACACAGAGGAAGAAAAGAAGTTACAACAAATATACAAGAGGTATCAATGGTGGGGGATGTAGCTCGAAACGTACCCAGAATCAATGCAGCGTTGGAGGATCGGTAAGCAGATTACCAACCAACCATGATAGAGTTATAAGGTATGATTCAAACCTGAGTTGTTTATATTTTAGTTTATCCTGGCACCAGCTTGAGCTACATACACCCTCGTGTAGTTGAAAGCAGTAAGTTTCAGGACCAGAAATTTAAAAATCCATGGCTAGTTCAGCTAGGTACAGGGACAAGAAGGCAGGTCCATACTAAGGTACCCAATTGTGAATTGAGTATTGGGGACCAGCACATAACTGTAGAACTCAATGTTCTACCACTGGGATCTTATGATATTTTATTGGGGATGGATTGGCTAGAGAGACATTGGTCCTTAGTGGACTGCAAGAATAAGGTCATACATTTTAATTCAAATGATGGAACACGACAAGAATTGTAGGGCATCAAAAACCCTTTGTAGTTGCGACCCATTACTGCATATCAGCTAAGTAAATGCATAAGGAAGGGTTGCTAGCTTTATGCAATTCAAGTAGGATTCACCAACACAAAGATAAGACTACTATGTTGGAGATAATTCCTATTGTGCAAGAATTACAAGATGTTTTCCTTGAGGAGATTTCAGGGCTGCCACCAAAAATAGATATAGACTTTACTATTGAATTAATACCTAGGGAAACACCTGTGTCCCGGACTCCATACATAATTAGTGTGCCGGAGCTAACAGAGTTAAAGATGCAATTGCAGGAATTGATGGATAAAGGATACATTCGGCCAAGTGTGTCCCCATGGGGAGCACCAGTGTTGTTCGTAAGGAAAAAGGATGGTACTATACAAATGTGCATGGATTATCGTCAGCTCAACAAGTTGACCGTTAAAAACAAGTACCCACTACCACGCATCGATGATTTGTCTGACAAAGTCAAAGGAGCTACAGTGTTCTCCAAGATTGACTTAAGGTCAGGCTGCCACCAAATCCTTATCAAGGACGAAGATATAAGCAAGACAACCTTTCGCCCCAGATATGGACATTATGAGTTTGTGGTATTACAGTTTGGGTTAACCAATGCACCATCAACATTTATGAGCTTAATGCATGGAAATTTTCACCCATATTTGGATAAATTCGTGCTAATTTTCATTGATGATATATTAATTTAATCCAAGAATATGGAAGAGCACAAGGAACATCTGCGCATTGTGCTGAAATTGCTAAGAGAGCATCAACTCTATGCCAAGTTTACTAAATGTGATTTCTTTAAGGAGCAGATCCAATATTTGGGGCATGTGATTTCGGATAAGGGATTTTTGTGGACCCGGAAAAGATAAAGACAATTATGGAATGGAGGGTCCCAAAAAACATAGCGGACATACGTTCGTTTATGGGTTTGGCTGGTTACTACTGACGATTTATCAATGGATTCTCCAAAATAGCTTATCCTATTACCTCTTTGCAGAGGAAATGACAAGTCTTTAAATGGACTCAAGAGTGTCAGAAAAATTTTGATTTATTGAAAGAGTTGTTAACTACTACTCCTGTCCTGAAGGTAGCAGATCCAAGTAAGAATTTGAAGTATGTACTGATGCGTGCAAGGAGGGTGTACGAGCAGTGTTGACTTGGGAGGGAAGAGTCATAGGTTATGAGTATAGGAAGCTAAAGGATCACGAGCAGAGATACTCAGCATATGATTTGGAACTAACTGCAGTAGAGCATGCCTTGCGGATATGGATGCATTATCTACTAGGAAAAAGATTGGTGCTGAGAACTGATCATAGTAGCTTAACTAACTACTTTAAGCAGGACAATCTGAATGCCCGCCAAGACAGATGGAATGCGTTTCTAAGTGAATTTGATTTCGATATTCAGCATGTGAAAGGAAAAGAGAACAAGGTGGTAGATGCCTTAAGCAGAAAACTGCATGGCATTTATGAACTTTACTTCAATCATATTGAATTTAATTTTCAAGACTAGATTATGGAAGCAGCAAGGGAGGACCCAGAATATCAGTCCTTGTGGCAGCAAGTAAAATATGATGAAAGATGAGGGAACCAGTCCAAATATGAATTCAATGAGAAGCAGCTTCTATTTTTTCAGGAGAGAGTATATATTCCCAATCAGAATAATATGAAAAGAATTATTTTGGATGAGTATCATAGGAGTTCCTATGTTGGACATCTAGGATACCAAAAAATGTTAACGAAAATAAGAAAAGATTATTCTTGGCCAGGGATGTGAAGAGACATTGCAAAATATTTAACAAAGTGTCTGGAGTGTTAGCAGATTAAAGTGGAACATCAACATCCTGCTGGATTACTCCAACCCATTCATGTGCGTGAATGGAAGTGGGGAGTAATTTCCCTTGACTTTATCATTGGAATACCTAGGAACAAAAGGCACAATGATTCGATTGTGGTAGTAGTCGATAGACTCAGCAAAGTGGCTCACTTCATCCCTGTCCAAGCTACCTATAAGATAGTGCAAATTGTTGAAATTTTTATGAAAGAGATCTTCAGATTGCATGGTATACCCCAAGCAATCATTTCAGATCGAGATGTAAAGTTTACATCAACATTCTTGAAAACATTATTTAGTGGCCTCGGGATACAAATACAATTCATCACTGCCTATCACCCATATACAGATGGGAAAACAGAAAGGGTAAATCAAATTTTAGAAGACATGCTGCATATGTATGTAATGCAACAACCAACAAGGTGGGAGGAGTATCTACATTTGGTTGAGTTTGCATACAATAATGGATATCAGGAATCCCGTAAGATGATCCCTTTCGAAGCATTGTACGGAAGACAATGTTGGACCCCTATTAATTGGAGTAGTCCAGAAAACAAGATGATGCTTGGGCCAGATATGTTAGAAGAGATGGAGCGGGAAGTCAAGAAGATTAGGCAGAATCTAAAGGCAGCACAAGACTGGAAAAAGGTTTGTGCGGACAGGAAAATAACTTTTCAGGAATTTGTGGTAGGAGACCATGTCTATGTAAGAATTAAACACAAGAAAAGTACTCTTAGGTGGAATACTTGTGCCAAGTTGGCTCCCCACTATTGTGGACCCTTCGAGATTTTGGAAAGGATAGGATCGGTGGCCTACAGATTAGTACTACCTAGCCATATATTAGTGCACAACGTATTTCATGTATCACTACTAAAGCGTTATGTACACGATCCCAAGCATGTCATACATTGGTAGGGGATACATGTAAGTTAACAACGTAATCCAAATAGAACAAATTTTTTTTTTTTTTCCGATTTGAACTAATTGGAAAACTCTTGTTGCATGCAAGTAGAATCGGACGATGATTTCCTGTTAGAACCGTAACATATTCTAGAATGGAGAGAAGTAACGCTTCAAAAGTGAGTCATCCTCCAAGTTAAAGTGCAGTGGAAGCACTTTGGTCTGAAGGAGGCTACTTGGGAAGACGAAAAAGTCATTTATGAGGCTTATCTAGAGTTGTTCTCAGAGAACACATAACACCGAGGACGATGTTTACTTCAATGGGAGAAGATGTAACCCCTGCTTTTTAATTCACCAATTGTTATTTAAGTTGTTTAAGACAATTTAAAATGAGTAATGAATGGGGGCATTCGTTAATGATACATTAATATTTAACTTTTTATTTAGAGATTTACTTTAATATATTTTTTCTGGTTTTCTGAGTAAAAGGGAGAAGGTAACTATTTGGTAAATATTCCAAGAAATCGGGGAAAAGAGGTTGAGACGGTTCTGGAAGTTACTTTTCCCAAAAAGGATTTAAAGGAAAATCCTAAGTAGGAAATGGGTTCTGTGCAGAAAGGGTTGTGGGATTAAGCAACAGATGGTTGCACTGAGATGTCCTAAGCTGGTGTCAGAACCAGTGGAACTCAGTAATCACCCTGAGAAGTAATAGGCTAGACTTAGTCTTGAGGTCTAGCTTCTAGTCTCAAGAAAATTACCTCAGCCTGGTGCGGAGAAAGGGAGGAGCCGAGGACGTAATAGCGTTGCTCAAGGTTGGGTGGACCAACAGTTACTGGAAACCAGGTCTCGGAATAGATATTTTTGAGTATTTATATGCAATGTTGAATACTGTAAATGGTTGAATATTCGTGTTGAATAAATGTTGCATCTTTCAGTACAATTACTGAAATGCTAGAAAGTATGTTGTTCTTAATTACAAAAAAGAAAAATTGTATAGAAATACAGTATGTTTATCTGCAAAAAAGAAATGGTAGAAATACAGTTGTGTATATCTCCAGAAAAGGAAAATGCATGAATATTTCAGTTGTTTTTTATGTACAGAAAAAGAGAATGCTAGGATTACAGAATATGTTAAAAAAAAAAACTCGAATCCGAATATACGAAAAGTAGTGCTAACTTGTACAGAATTTACGCTTGAATACAAAGCAGCAAAAAAAGTTGTTTTCTTACTGTACATTCTGAAATCTCGAAATACGGTACAATTATTAAAAAAGTTTTCTTATATAAGAAAGGTGAAAGAAAACACATCTTTTAGTTGCAACTCTACATTATAGGAAACAACAGAAAGAAACAAGTCGAATTATAAACCAAACAGTATTGTTCTATAAATATTAGGACCAAAAACCTTGAATTTTCTCAACTGTAGAATAACCCAGTTCTCGACAAGCCTAGAACAGAAATATTCATTTTAGGTATCGAGAAAACGCATGATAAATACACTGCTTTACCCATAAGTGGTTCAGCAAAATAGGCCGAGGTTTTATAACCCCGACCCATGAGGAGGGTCAGGGTTCTAGTCCCTTTTTCGCCTAACCACCAGGGCATTGTGGAAGGAATGTCGTGACTCAGTAGCAGGAGAAAGAAATAGGCTATATCAAGAACCTAAACCAACAATAACGTTAACCCATTTACCAAAGAAGGACCACAGAAAAACTGTCGCAAGCACCCATAGCTTAAGTTATAAAGCATGCAATCATAAATAATAGAAGAAGAAGATTGTCATGACAAGTTTCTTATCGAGCAAAGCACTGAATTTAAACCATCCGAATACTTGCAATTAAAAAGGGGGCTTTGCCAGATTTAAACATTCGAACCTTAAAATCGACAATCCAAGAGTTCAATAAATACAACTCGTACAACTGTGCATTCAGAAAAAAGGGGCTGAGCCCACTTGAAGTTACAGTTCATTAATTACATAATTTAAAAACTAAAGATCTTGGCTGGCCTGCAACCATTTATGAGAACTCAAACTCTCCCTGCATTAAAAAGAACAAGAAAACCACTAAGTAATGTTGTAAGGGTAAATACCGTTCAACAGCAATGAACTGAGCTTGAATGGAAGTCTAGCGTACCAGCGTCCGAGTTGGGAAAGGACTCAAATGAGGGCTGAATCCCTATTGTTTCGGATTCATGAACCTGCAAGCACAATTGGTAAGGGGTTACTTTCTAAAATCGAAGTAAACCGAAAATCATAACTTAATCATGTAGAAGTTGTGGAACCAAAAACAATAGAACCATTAAATAAGACAAGGCAAAGGCGAGACATTCACCTTAGAGCTGAAGCGGTCGATGAATAGGGGTAAGGGGACTAAGACCAACCCTCTTCCGGCAACCTGAACCACAAGGAGACACCTTGTAGCAGAAAGAAGAAAACAAAAGCTTAAAACGAAAACCGGAATTCAGAAGATTAAAAAAAAAACAAGGAATTTAATGGAAGGAAATCACTTAAGCATAACCCAAAGAACTTACCTCCTTTGACGGCAAGTGGGTTCAGAGACTATCCATCGACGACACCATAAGCTTGAAGAAAGAACACTTGAGGAGAACGCACAACGGGTTACAAACTTGCAGAGCAAGGTTTCAAAGCTGCAGCAGACAAAATGAGCCATTGGCGGGAGGCTGGGGGTGGGAAGTTACCCTAACCCTACCCTTAGCCAAGCCTCCACCGTCGATCTGTGTGGTATGGATCGGACGACCTAGAAATTGCCAGCTAAAGGAGCTCGACAAGTGGTGGATCCTCGTGTCACGTGAAAACATGATTGACATCTGAAGTAGACAGAAAACATTAATACACTTTATTACCCTTAAACATCGTTCAATGGTTTGGGGTCGGTACCACGTTGCTTACGGGTCATCGACATTAATTACCCACTGTACATCAAACCATAATGACGATAGTGAAAACCAGATTAATGATAACCCAAAGAATTAACCAAAGTCTTGTTATTGGAAGTAGTGACAAATGCCCTGTATTGTATCCACTCATTCATTATTTATTCATATGAATCATAAAGTTATTTTAGAAAATAACTTTATGCATAAAGTTATTTTAGTGGTTTTTATTTTAGAAAATATGCATAAAGTTACTTTTACTAAAGCTGTTTTAATCGTGTAATTTTTTTTTAAGGGTGTAGTTGTTACAAAAAAACCACTAACACTTCGTTACACGTAGTTTCCACGAGTGGTTTTATATATATGCGGATGACCTGTTTCATAGCCGTAGCCGATGCTTACCCAAACGACGAGTGAAACAGATTTTTTTAACTATGGCATGTAACATCTGCTTATCATTCTCCTTCGTTACCGCCTTCCTTATTCCTATTTTCGTTACGCTTTTCCAACATCCAAATTATTAAGTTTAAATTAAATTAGATTATGATCATTATTGGCAAATTGATTTACATAAATCAATCAATGTTACACGGGATGAGAGGCATGATCAAGTGATTTTTTCTTTATGAGAGACATAATGAAGTGTAAACGGTGATGGATATTCTTCATATTAGGAATTTGTGTTTTTAATTTCATGTGTACATTATTTGTATGATTGATCAATCAAGGGTATAAATTAATTTGTAATAGTTTAAAAAATTGCAAGCTCAAATATGAAATATAAGTAACTTAGATTTAAACGTTTCTTTATATTTTTATTTTCTAAACTGTTTGCTTAAATATTAATTTATATTTATATTTTCTAAATATTTTGTTAAAATTTTTATTTATATTTATTATTGATTCAAAATAATATATATGACTTAATAATCTAATTAAAGAAAATTATCATAAAATTTAGTTAGATTGTAATTTTATTTGAAAATGAAAAATAATGTGTTTTGACTTGTTTATTTCATCAACATAGTAGCTTATAGAAATGGATTTTGTTGTGTTTTCGATGAGCATGTTATATTGGTATATTTGGTTAGCTTGGTTTTTTGGTGTCAAGTGCAAAAATCACCATCTAGCAAGGAATTTAAGTGTATTCAAAATTTACCTTTATTATTATATTCCAACAATTCATGTAATTTTACTACATAAGTAACTCTAATAAAAGAAACACAAATTAGAAAATGGGGTATATTTGGCTTTTTGATTTGCTTAGTTTTTGGTGTTGTGTGCAAAAATCACCATCTAGCAAAGAATTCAAGTGCACTCCAATTTTGTCAACGGATGCTTATCAATTTTCTTGCCAAAATAGTTTTGCACTCCAATTTTTTCTAGGGATGCTTATCAATTTTCTTGCCAAAATAGTTTTGTTTAAATATATCAAAGCTCACTTAATTTTCTAATTTAACATTTTTTTTTATGATAGAAACAACAAGATCTTGGAAATTTGATGTGAATTGTAAGAAAAAGCCTTGAAAACATAGAGATATTCATGCCATTATTAGAGTATGCCAAGAGTTTTATTCTATTCTCATTGAGAGTTCATAAGCTTTTGAGACATTTGTTGGACTAAGTTTCTTTTATACAAACCATTTCATAACATTCCATTAGATATAAGCCTTTCAAGTGAAATAATCATTTATAATCAAAGAAAATGATTTGTAAATCTAGAAGAAGATAATGACTTCCTAGTACAAGAAGGAAATGTTGAAGAACCGTTTGAAGAGTGGAAATCCTTGCCTTGAATAACTCCTCCAAATATTGTCAATATTTCTAGCCTCACAATCCTAGTCAAAGGGACTTTGATATAGATTATAATTAGAAACAAACAATGATATCAGATGATGTTGTAGAACAAGCTATTCATTTTCTAAGAAATGTCCAATCTAAAGGCGTTGTTATTGATAATTCAATTGAGATCACATTTCTCACCATATTTCTTATTAGAAAAAGAATGATTTTCTTTTGAGATCATTTTACACCACACCACTCAGTTAAATATGAAAACCATGACACTTTTTAAATGATTTTTTAATAAATAACTTGCATTGGAGAATCTTTTCTTATTCATTGTTTTTCTCGTGATATTTTTCTACAAATAAGGAAATGATTTGAAACAAACCTCTTTTCATAATATTTTATCTAACATCAAGATTGCAAAGCCCTTTCTTGCTTACTAAGGTCTTCTGTGTCACGTGTTTACATGAGAGTGTCTTCTACAAAAAAGATTTTATTCTATTTAACGATTCACTTGTTCACAAAAAAAAATTGGGTCACTCTGCATAATAGGAAGATGCTAAAATCATTGAATTCTCCAATTGCAAGATGTGTTGTAGAGCGTACTAAATGAACATAAATTGTTGGCATTAATGATGACTAGTTGGAACTTGAAGTATTGTTCTCCCCTAGACGACGTATCATGTTGACATGTAACTTGTGGGTAGAAGTTGGCTTGGTTAATGGTGCACTTGGATATATTCAAGGTATTTTCTATATGCTTTAAGTACATATTCCATTGTTCACTATTGTTCTTTTTTATGAGTACATAGGTGTTCCATTTGGCATAACTTCTTGAAAATTTGTACTTATTTCACTTGTTATCAAAGGAAATCGTAAAAAAATAATTTTGAATATGACATGGGTCTTGTTACCACTCAAACCAGCAGGGGACCTAAAAGGGTTTCCTAGGAGGGAAACTACTAGGTTAAGGGAAACAGTGGAGGCTTAGCTCATTTTCACCACAGTTAAGGCTCCTTTCTCTTTACGAACTTTCACCAATGGGAGGAGTCTCGATGCTTTTGGGAAGCCATTTATAAAGGATATATCAATGAATAGATGGGAAGTGACCCCTTAAACCCTTTCCCTAGGAGGAGGTGAATAATGGAGATTGCTTGCACTTTAAGCAAGGGACTTGACTTTCCAGGGAGAGGGGGTGAGGGTGAATGGTGTAACTTGTAGAGGTTCTTGTCGATCCCTAAAATCATATAAGAACTTGCATTCCAAAATAGTCCTTGATGAATAGTCTTTGATAACAAATGGGACCACACGGAGCCAACTAGTGGACCAAACCTAGGTTCGGGGATGGAAATTAACATCCAATGATGTTCCTACCCTAGACAAGGTGAGAGGAAAGGATCAAACAATATTTTTTACTTCAAAAGGTCAAATTGATTCTGCCATGTGCTAGCCTACGAAAACACAGGGGAAAACTTGATACTATATCTAGGGCTTAGGATATCCAAAGATTCCACCATCGAAATGTCTTCAAAATTTGAGGATACCTCGGGGATCCACCAACGCAGTTAACCCTAGGAGATCAATTTTTTCCTATGGCCATATTTCTGGGAAAGTGATGCCCTAGGCGACCTAATGGGGTTAGACATGGGAAAAGTGGAGAAAAGATAAAATTAAGGGTTAAAATGATCACCCTGTGAAGGATCAATGCCTAATTTCACTTGGGAATATGGAGTCAATGATAATAAGAAGATGGAATGTATTTCTATCTTTCAAGGAGGCTTCATAGCCAACTTTGTTCAATGTTAGAGGTTGGAGAAGAAAAGTGACTTTAAAACATTTATACTTCTTGCAAATGGTGAAGGCTTATCAATATAACATGATCTCTAGGAAATTTCATTCATATAGCATGGGCCATAGACATATATACACTAAAACAGACACATAATTCCACATTTAACATATGCATCAATTAGCCCTAATCATAGCGAAGTTCAAATGTATGCATCAACAAGAAAAATGACATCAAATTTGCACTTACACATTATAGAATATATCCAACCAGCATCACATTCGCAATATAAGAAGCTCCAAGATAGAGAGAACCCAAATTCATACATCAAAATTCACTCATCGTCCAAAAATCTCCACCAAGGAAAAGATGCGTAAATTTCTTAAAAGAGAGATATCCCAATCCAAGTGATGATACAAATTAATACTCTTATTTATACACCAATTAGGAGTTCGATTTAGCTAATGGGCCTACATTATCCCCTAAACATAAAATAATGTGAAAATAACCTAACTTTTGGTGACAATCCCACCAAAGTAGCTCATAAATGAAATAATAAGCCTCTCGGGAGGTCAAATAAGAATATGTAAATGTCACGAGGCCCTCCAAAAGGACTGATAATGTCCATAAGTTCCATAATGATGAATAAGATCCTCAAAATGTGATGGACAAGGGGGTGGCCACTTGTTCTCCAAGTAGTAGACCTGTGGTGCTCCCAATGGGTGTGGGGGGGCACCAATGACCCCATGGATCTCCTGATGAGTCGAAGATGCCTGTATATCATCTATAAGGGATCAAATGATGGAATTAAAATTTTCATATCGTACAAGTCTTGGGACACTTGCCAAGTGCGTGGTGCTCTTATGGGGCATGTTGGGCATAGTGTACCAAGTGCATCATCCTCATCCCAAAGGTGGATCTCTAGTAATATCTAGACATCATTGGGGATCCATGGAGTGTTTATGTTTCCTTGGAGGCCCATGGCTCTCTACACACACTCTATATGTGCCAATGTATCCCTAAGGGAGGTTAGGACCCCATATAGAAAGACCAAACCCAAATGGACACCATAGGCAATCTTGTATAAGATCGAATACGTCCCATAGCCTTCTAGTACAACAAATCATTAGACTAATCATGTAAAAGAGATTACAAACCACATACAAAAAAGTGAGCAATTCATAATGGCATGCCCTTTTGTAGTGGGCTTTGGCATGTGATAGTGTCTCCAAGCTCCAAAGATGGTTAGCCAGGTACCTTATTAGGTGGTTTCTACCCTTAGAGGGGATAGTATGTCCAAGGCACATTCCTCAACGGGGGGTGGAAAGTGATAAATAAGTGAAATGGAATAGAGAATGAGAAGGGAAGTCTTGGGCCACATATTGGGGCTCAAGGGTAGCTAGAGAAGGGACGCTGACACCTGGGTATATAATGTGTAGGAGGGAGAAATCGTGGTATATGAGGTGCCCCGACCTTGATTTTTCCACCCATTTATATTCCTTTTTCCTTTTATTATTTTTATTTAAATAAATACTCGAGGCTCAAAGGAAAATAACAAGATTTGTAAGATATAGTAGTGATTACCCCCTTTTAGGTAGGGAAATTCATTTCCCTCCAAGGGTTGGGACAATCATGGGTTTCCTGAATGATAAAGGAGGCTCATCTAGGGCCTAGCGAACTAGGGTGATTACCATGGGTATGGGGTATAACTCATGTATTGGGTGTTTCCCACGTGCTAATTATTTTTGTCTCAGCCATCTTTTGCATTTTGTGGTACAATTTCCTATTGAATGTGACCATTTGTGCTTTTAATTTTTCTTTTAGTTGCTTCAACCTACGGGACATCATTGCAGGCATGACCCAAGTTGGGGGCAAGGGGATAGGGATTTTGACCCTATGTGGACCTAGAGAGGTAATGTGGACCCATGTGGGAGAAATGATGAATGGGGGTATGGTGAGTGGAAAGGGAGTAATATATGCGAATAAAGGAGAGAGACCACACACCCAAAGTCGAGATTTCCCAAGTAGTACCACCCTAGAACCAAATGGTCAATAAAGGAGTTCCCACGAGACTAAGATCCAAGGGTAACATCCAAAAGAGATAAAGGGGTCAGAAGAAAAAGTTAAGCCCACTCTTTCTGTCAAATCCCCCCATCAATCCATGCCCATATGTATCCATGATAATTAATCCCAATACTCAATTATCAAATGACAATACATACCTTTATATTTGGGAGGCCCACCTTCAAACATATAATCAATACAAATGGGTGAGGGACCACATGGCTAGCTCAAGTGGCGGAGAAATGGCACAAAGAGCTAGTTGAAGGTTGCAAGGGGTTGTTGGCTGCTGGCTGAGGTCCATCATGGAAAAAAAATTTCTCCTAGGGATACTACCAACGAAGTGGTGGGTAACATATGACTCCAACTAGGATGTGATCTCTCAAAGAAGTGGGCAAGGCTACTCTAACAGGAGGTCACGATAACTCAAACAATCTCTTCGTCACCATAGACCTGTTATCTGCACAATTCAACGAAAAAAACCATGGGGCATCATGTTTTTTCATGGTGTCTTATGATCACCCATGCTTAATCCCATCCCATAAAACCAACAAGTAAAAATAATATGTAGTTTTTAATCCAAATGCAGCTAATATATTAAGAGAAATATCATATGAGATTATTTCTAATTCATAAAATCAACATGAAATGCATCCAAATCTAACGTGCATATAAAACTAATACAAAGTGTAATCATAAAGCCAATGCAACCAACATACCATCAAATCAATATAAATATATAGTCCTATATGATTACTCATGTAGAAAATGTCAAATCAAAGGTGGACAAAATCACATGGATGATAAGGCCGGTGCGAGGTAGAGAAATAAGGTGCCCACACATGGATGATTATGTGAGAAGAGGTAATAAAAGGATGTAATCTAGTCCATGAGATACTCTCCTCTAAACGAAATATTGAGATGTCAATGATTAAGCTCATAAAATTTTGATGGATGTAAATATCAGGAATATTATTTCCATGATGGTCCTTATCATTTGTGTCATATTTTACGGCTTCCACAAGGTTATGATCAGTAGGAAAGGGAGACTGATGAGATGAAGAAACACACATATGGTGATGACATTGAAAAGGGGAGATTATAGACTGATCATGGTCCTGGGGGGGCGAAGGAGATAAAGTATAATCAATGAGGGGCTCATCCTTGACACTATGATGGAATGGGGAAAGGGCTCACTGGCACTTGAGACCATGTGACACAATGAGGGAATCACTTGATGAAGACTCAAGATGATTACTAATAGGAAAAAGGGAGGATGAAATATTACATTCAACGAGATTTTCTTCCCTAACATCATAATGTAAAGCCTCAACTGATTTGGACATAATATCATACCTAGGAGAGGTGGGAGTCTCATCAATTTCCTTAGTATCAAATATTATGTCTCTCCTAAAAGGAAAATTGATCACCTCCAACTGCCACTCTTTATGCAAGAGAAAATAAGGATTACCCTTCCCAAGAGTACCAATGGATATGTCATTATAAATAGCACCCGAGAGAAAGGGAAAATTGATCTCATCCTCATTCTCCTTATCGGTGTCGCAAATGGGAGCACAATCAAATGGAGGACCAACAATTTCTCATTTCCCCTTTTCAATGTGGAATTAATCTCCAATTTCATCCTTCGAGGGGATAATGGGATCACCTTCCTCAAGGTTCTCAAAAGGAGAATCATCAGTAGTAATATCCTCGAGAAAGGTAAGGTTAGTCTCAAATTCACCTTCCATAGATTCATCCTCCTCAACACATGTGTTCTCAAAATAATATTTTTCATCATGTGGACCCTAGGAGGACTCGTCTACCTACTCCCTACTTAGATTCTCAATGTCTTGATGATTCTTAATGAAGGCTTCCTCTTGGATACTTAATGCATGGTATACTTGAAAATGACTAAGAAATCCATCAATGAACTCCTCAATAGATGAGATGTTCTTAGGTTCATGATCATGAAACCATGAATTATGAGAAATGAGAGATCCCGTGAACAATAACATAATGACATATTGGTGAAATACTTTCTCTCTTGAAGCATGTGCGTTAAATATTTCTACATGGTCATTTGTAGAGAGTGGATCACAACCAAACACGGGCACCCCATGTACCATCCTTCCTGCGACATGATCAGGGTTCCTAGGGATGCTAGCAATGTCCAAGGTGAGAAATTTATCAAAGAAAGACAACTTGTTTCATATATGCATGAAAAATATGTAGGAGTCGCTAGGGTGAATTTAAATATGCCTAGAAAAATTCTTTCTTCACCCTACAAGCATCGACCTCAAGGTTCAATGAAGATTTAAGGCTTCTTTCTTCCAATGGAGTCATCAGTAATGATATGTCAATATGTCGTAAGGGGAAAAAAACACACTTCTCGTGTCCTCGGAAACAGTGCCAGAATTGTTATCACTCAAACCAGCAGGGGACCTAAAATGGTTTCCTAACTATGCAAATGCTAGGTTAAGGGCAATGGTGGAGTCTTAGCCCACTATCACCATAGCTAGGGCTCCCTGCTCTTTAGGAATTTCACTGATAGGAGGATTCCCGATGCTTTTTGGAAGCCAATTATAAAGGATATATCAATGAATAGATAGGAAGTGGCCCCTTAAACCCTTTCCCTAGGAGGAGGTGAAGAATGGAGATTTCTTTCTCTTTAAGCAAGGGCCTTAACTTTCTAGGGAGAGGGGGAGAGGATTATAGGGTGAGGATGAAGTGTATAACTTGCAAAGGTGCTTCACGATCCCTAAAATCATATAAGAACTTGAATTCTCAAATAGTCCTTGGTGAATAGTCTTTGATAACAAATGGGACCACGCAGCGCTAAGTGGACCCATCCAAGGTTCGGGGATGGAATTTAGCAACCAATGATGTTCCTGCCTTGGAAAAGGTGAGAGGAAAGGATAAAACAATAAATTTTACTTCAAAAGGTCAAATTGATCCTGTCAAGTGCTACCTTGGGAAACACAGGGTAAAACTTGATCCTAGAGATAGGGCTTGGGATATCCCGAGATTCCACCGTTGGAATGTCTTCAAAATTTGAGGATACCTGCGGGTTCCTCCAACACAGTTGACCCTAGGAGATCGATTTTTTCTTATGGCCACATTTCCAGGAAAGTGATGCCCTAGGTGACCTAATGGGGCTAGACCTAGGGAAAATGGTGAAAAGGTAAAAATAAGGGTTAAAATGATCACCCTGTGAAGGATCAATTCATAATTTCACTTCGACATATGGATTTAAGGATGATTAATAATATGGAATGTATTTCTATCTTTCAAGGAGGCTTCAAAGTCAACTTCATCCAATGTTAGAGGATAGAGAAGAAAAGTGACTTTAAAACATTTATACTTCTTGAAAATGGTGAAGTCTTACCAAGATAACATGATCTCTAGGAAATTTGATTCATATAACATGGCCCATACACATATATACACTAAAATAGATACATAATTCCACATTTAACATATGCAGCAATTAGCCCTAATCATAGTGAAGTTCAAATGGATGCATCAACAAGAAAAATGACATCAAATTTTCACTTACATGTTATAGAATATATCCAACCAACATCACATTAACAATATAAGAAGCTCCAATATAGAGAGAACCCAAATCCATACATCAAAATTCATCCATCTTCCAAAAATCTCCACCAAGGAAAAAAAGTGAAATTATCTTAAGAGAGAGAGATCCCAATCCAAGTGATGATACAAATGAATACAACTAACTCCTATTTATACACCAATTAGGATTTTGATTTAGCTAATGGGCCTACATTAGCCCATAGACATAAAATAATGTGCAAATAACCTAACTTTTGGTGACAACCCCACCAAAATAGCTCATAAATGAAATAATAAGCCTCTAAGGAGTCAAATAATAATATGTGCATGTTGTGGGCCCTCCAAAAGGCCTGATAATGTCCATAAGTTCCATAATGATGAGTAAACTCCTAAAAATGTGATGGACAAGGGGATGGTTGTTTTTTCTCCAACTAGTAGGCCTGTGGTGCTCCCAATGGGTGTGGGGGCACACCAACGACCCCATGGGTATCCATATGAGTTGAAGATTCCCGTAGATTTTCTATAAGGGCTCAAGTGATGGAATGAACGTTTTCATATCGTATAAGTCCTGAGACACCTTCCAAGTGTGTGGCACTCATGTGGGGCCTATTGGTCTAATGTACCAAGTACATCATCCTCGTCGCAAAGGTGGATCTCTAGTAATATTTAGACATCGATGGGGATCCATGAAGTGTTTTCTGTTGTTTTGGAGGCCCATGGCTCTCTACACACACCCTACATGTGTCAATGTATCCCTCTAGGAGGTTATGACCCCATATAGGGAGACCAAACCCAAATGACACCATCTGCAATCCTATATAAGATCCAATGCGTCCCATAGCCTTCCAACACAACAATTCATTAGAGTAAGTGTGTAAAATAGCTTACAAACCATATACAACAAAGTGGGCACTTCATATTGGCATTCCCTTCCGAAGTGGGCTTTGGCATGTGCTAGTGTCTCCAAGCTCCAGAAGTGGTTAGTCAGGTACCATATTAGGTGGTTTCTACCCTTAGAGGGGATATTATGTCCAAGATACATTCCTCAAATGGGGGTGGCAAGTGATAAATAAGTGAAATGGAATAGGGAATGAGAGGGGCAATCCTAGGCCACATATTGGCGCTTAAGGGTAGCTAGAGAAGGGAAGCCCACACTTGGGTATATAATGTGTAGGAGGGAGAAATCGTTGTACATGAGGTGCCCCGACCTTGATTTTCCACCCTTATTTATATTCATTTTTCCTTTTATGATTTTTCTTTAATTAATTGCTTGGGTCTCAAAGGAAAAGAACATTATGTGTAAGATATAATAATGATTACCCCCTTTTTGGTAGGGAGGTTCACTGCCCTCCAGGGGTTGGGACAATAATGCGTTCCTGAATGGTAAAAGAGGCTCATTTAGGGCCTATGGAACTAGGGTGATGACCATGGGTATGGGGTAGAGCTCATGTATTGTATTTTTCCCACATGCTAATTATTTTTGTCCCGAACATCTTTTGCATTTTTTGGTACAATTTCCTCTTGAATGTGTCCATTTATGCTTTTAATTTTTATTTTAGCTACTTCAACCTCTAGGGTATCATTCCAGGCTTGACCCAAGGTGGGGGCAAGGGGACAGGGATGATGACCCTATGTGGACCCAGAGAGGCAATGCGGACCCAGGTGGGAGAAATGATGAATGAGGGTATGGCGAGTGGAAAGAGAGTAATATATGCGGATAAAGGAGCAAGACCACACACCCAAAGGCAGTATTTCCCAAGTAGTACCACCCTAGAACCAAATGGTCAATAAAGGAGATCCCATGGGACTAATATCCAAGGGTAATATCCATAAGAGATCAAGTGGATAGGAGCACAAGCTAATCCCACTATGTCCACCAAATCCCCCCACCAATCCATGCCCAGAAGTATCCATGATAAGTAAACCCAATACTCAATTACCAAATGAAAAGACATACCTTTAGATTTGGGAGGCTTACCTTCAAACATATGATCAATACAGATGGGTGAGGGACCACATGGTTGGCTCAGGTGACGGAGAAATGGCACAACGAACTAATTGAAGACTGGAAAAGGTTGTTGGCTATTGACTAAGGTCCATCATGAATAAAAAAATTCTCCTATAAATATCACCCACGAAATAGTAGGTAACAAGCCTTTACTATACGAAATCACAAAGATTGACTTATAATGAGATGTTGTTGATATTAATAATAAAGAGATAAAATGTTTAGCCTTTACAACTATATCAAATGTCGAATCAATAAATGGTTTAAGAATTTTACCACATTTCCCTTTTAATCATTATGCTAAGATGAGAAATAGTACATATGTTACTCTTAGGAATAAATAAGAGAAATGATTGAATTCCGTATCATTGTAACATACATGTATTTCTTGGTGCTTTTTTTCATGAAATGAATATCTTCTTTTGTACTTATTTATTTTTTAGTTCTTTCATGAATACATTTTTATGGTATCGAATTAGATTACATTTATTGTATTTAATGCATTACTACATTTATGTATTCTTATATTACAACACTTAATACATTAGCATGTTACTACACATTTATTAATACTTTAATTGTAGTAAATGATCACATTATTTGAAGTCATGATAACCCAATTCTCATTTGCTCTTTTTTTCACAATTTATATGATGTTTTATTTTATTTTTGTTTAAATATTTTTCTTGTCTTTAATTGATCAATTTTTTATTAAGGGTTTTAGTCTCAAAGCCTTTTTTTCTTTTTTTTTGATCATACTCTAGGAGAGCACCATAAACACATTCAAAATATGGATAGTACTATAAGTGGATGTATATGTCATCTCTTTAATGAAATACTTGAATTGTTAGATTCTAAGTTGAAGAGAATCGTACCTTAAACACATTCAAAATATGGATAGTACTATAAGTGGATGTACATGCTATCTCTTTAATGAAATACTTGAATTGTTAGATTCTAAGTTGAAGAGAATCGTGCAATGATTACATAATATTTCTAAAAGAGATGCTGGAAAGAAACTTAGGAGAGCATGGTTTCACATACAATGTAATTGTTTAATAACAATTGATCTCAATCTTGCTGCGTTTTAGAATAGGCGCCTAGGTTATATTTACCATCCAATAGATCTTTATCACTTATGACACTTAAATATTGAGTTCCATGTATTCATGACTTGTGCCATTTGATTATCTAACATTTTAATATCTATCATTTTTTCTTTTTAGATATTAAAATTAACGAATTTATTACTTTCCCATTTGAATATTTCATTTCATGGATTTAAAAGTTTCAACATGTATTTGATAAAAAATAATACTGAATTTAATTCAATTATTTTTTCTCTTTTATATTTGGTTAATATCACATTAAATTTAAAGTGAACCTTTTAACTTTATTGAATTCTATTCAACTTTAACAAAACACTTCTAACTTTATTGAATTATATCCACCTTTAACAAAACACTTCTACTATTTGGAATGTCACCATGTTTCATAACATTAATATGAACCATATGTTTGGTTCAAAATCTCATAATGTGACAAATTTTTAAAATCATTGAGTTTTTTCCTCTTAAAACTATGTTAGTGTTTTATAGCATTTCACTTGTGCACTTTATAAACAAATGTTATTTATCAAAATTTATATTATAATTATTCATTTTATAACTTATTTGATCTCGATATTTAATTTGAATTTATCAAATACGTGTATTTGATGAAAATTTCATATTATTTTTAATTCAGTCTTCATTTTCCTTTATTTTATTTTTTTATACATCAATGTTTTATAATAGTTCACTCAAACACTTCATGAACTCATGTTCCTTCAAAACTTACTATATATCTTATATCATTTTCCTTTTGTCTTTTACTATAGTCCATCTTTTGGAATAAATGTTATGCAATAATACAATTTAATCAAGGAATTTATGAGCACATGTTTCTTCACTCTCTTTTTTTTTGTATCTTAGTACAATATTCCTTATATGTGTTTTATTATAATACATTTATGGTAATGTGATGAACACAAATCTATGTATATCTGAGACCAATAAATAATCCTTGTCACATTGTGTTAAACAAAATTAATTATTTTGATGGGACATTACAAAAATAACATGGGTGTGCAAAAATATGTCATCAAATAGTGATCCAGGTGGATATCGGTGGCCACCCACCTATTTCATTTGGACCAGCACCATCAATTCTTGCAGCTTTTCATATTCAGCACAACTTACTATTTTTAGCAGGTTTTCGGGTCCTCCACTCTCGGAGCCGTTTTGGGGGCTTAATGATCCAGGTGGATATTGGTGGCCACCCACCTATTCCATTTGAACCCCCATCTTCAGTTCTTTCAATTTTCAAGTTGCAACAAAACTTACTATTTTTAGTAATTTTTCGGGTCCTGAACTTCTGGAGCCGTTTTGAGGCCCTAAACGACGTTTTTTGGGCATCGTTTAACCAATGAATTTCATGGAATGAAATTCGTCCTGAAAGTTGTAGTCCTTGGATAGATCTTTCTAACGAGCTATTGAGTGCATCAAATGGAGATCGGATGCCAAAGTTACGCCCCCGGGAAGTTGAACCACCAATTTACCCAAACGAGCGCCCACGGTTTTGGCGCCTCATCTCATATGGTTAGGTTTTTGGACGTTTCAGATTCTACATTGTTTCTCAACAATAAATAGGCCCTCGAGCCTCAATGTAACACAGTTCAAAGGCCTGTGTATGCTACATCTCTTCTCAGAGATACACTACCAGCGCCCTAGCTTGTTTCCATTATGTTTGTAAGCATATTTCTGTTATTTGATATTAATGAAATGACGCATTATTTCCACTGCATCCCTCTGCTTATGGTTATTTCTGTATTCTATTGCGTTCCTGCATAAATCCGGATCAAATAGCTATGAAAACAACTTTTGGGACAATGCAATAAAATAATGTCATCATATTGTGATGAACAAACCAATGTCGCATTAAAAAAAAAAAAAAAACACATTTTATTTTGATGGAAAAAATCAACATGAGAAAGTCACATTATAAAACAAATATCACAATATCATAGTCCAAATAAAATTACACGAACATGTTATGAAAAAAAGGACATCACAATGTGAAGAAATACATCCAATGTCACATTATGAAAAACAAATCTTATTGTTGCAATGGGTATAAAAAATTTTGGTGGAAAATGAATTGTCCGACAATTATCACCATTAAAATGAGTTTAGCAAATATTGTTGAAAATGCATTAAGAAGATGCTAAGAAATGTCATAAAATTAATAGAAATATAAAATAAATAAATAAAAATAAAATAAAAATAAAAATAAATAAATAAATAAAAATAAAGAAAAATAAAAAATAAAAAATAAAATAAATAAATAAATAAAAAATAAAATAAAATAAAATAACAAACATCTATCCCCATCGAAATGTGGAAACCAAAAAATAACAAATAAACTAGTGAGGAAAAAATCAACATTGTTATGCTATACACTTAAAAATAATGTTCATATTGATAATCATGTTCATTCACAATCTACTATGATTAACCATAGTAAACCATAGTTTCCCATGCCCAAGCATTGGCAACAATACTCAACAAGGTCGAAATAGTCAACTCATTGACAACCATGATTAACATTGTCACGTATGGTCAACCAAGGTCAACCTTCATTTTCATAATCAAACATTGTCAACAATGATTTGCAACGGTCAATGGCATAATCAATAGTGATCACCTATAGTTAGATAATTACAACCATGGTCAACCACTTACCTATTTTTAACCATAGTTAACTATGGTGAACCATGGGAAAAATGGTCAAACCATGGAAAATGATTGTCAAGATGACCAACCATGGTCAACATGCACAATCATAGTTATTCATGGTCAACCATGTTCAACATGGTCATCCAAAATCAACCATAAGAAACATGGTCAATCATAGTCAATTATAATCTATCATAAACAACTTTTGTTTAACATGGACAACCAAGGTCACAATAGTCAATCATTTGTTAACAATAATCCACCATTTTCAACCATATATTTACCATATTTAACTATCATAAATCGACATTAACCATAGTAAATTGTGATCTACTAATCTTATCCATACACCTTAGTTACCAACTAACATAACCACATTAATAAGTGGTTGAAATACATTCATTAACATTATTCTCTACCTTTAATACACCAATAAATCACATTAAAAAATAAAAATTATCAATCAACTTATTTCAACCGCTTTATTAATATGATACATGCATTAATAATAATATATCCACAATAATATTATATTAAATAATTCAAATTAATATTTTATGTAAAACATTATTATTATAATAAACACATCATATATTAATAATTAAAGTATTATTATTATAATAAGCATAGCATAAATTAATACATTATTACTTTTGATTTTTTTCTTCATATCCATGTCATGGAGATAAGGAAAAAAACACAAAACTTACCAGAAGAAAACATTGGTTGAAACCCAAATAAATTAATATGTTTTTACATAGTAATATAAAACCAAATTGAAATTTTTAATTGGAATAATTTAGATAAGGGAAAAAAAATCGAAACTCAAAAGAAAAAAACATTGATGGAAACCAAATAAATAAAATTCAAAACTTAAAAGAAGAAAACATTGGTTGAAACCCAAATAAATTAATATGTTTTTTTACATTGTAACATAAAACCAAATTGAAAATTTTAATTGAAATGGTAAGATACTAAAACATGAAAATTATTATATACCCAATTTGAATACCTTGGTTTTGGTTGTGTAGTACGTCGTCTCCTCTTTCGTAACATATGTACACGACTCCTACTGAGGACTAGATGTCCCCTGCGGAACACAAGTGACTCCCTAATACTACTTGTGGGTTCATACTCATTTGATGTTTCAAAGTGTAAAATTGGAAATGGGACAAGTTGTTTCAAAGTGTAAAATTGGAAATGGAACAACAATTAAGTTTAAGGTTCAAGATAAATCTTAAATCTGTATTTTTGAATATAATTAAAAATATTTGATAGAAGTTAAAGGTTAATTATTTATGTCATAATTGTTAATAATTAAATTAATATTTTAATATTTTTATTCTAAAAATATTTTAATATTTTTATTCTAAAAATATCTGTTAGAAATTAAAAATATTTAATAAAAGTTAAAAGTTAATATTTTAGTGATTATTAATAATTAAATTAAAATTCTCCTCATATTCGATAGATAGAAATTAAAAATATTAAATAAAAATTAAAAGTTAATATTCTAATAATTGTTAATAATTGAATTGATAATTTTATTCCAAAAAAATTAAATAAATTTAAATAATAATTTTTAAAATGAAATTTGATTTTTATGCTAATAGATATGTTTATTTTGGAATAAGTTTTTTAAAATTCTAATTTAATTATTATTAGATGGATGGTAAGGATTTATCTTCCACTTAATTTTTTAGAATATCATAGTAGTACTTATGGTCTTTTTAATTAAACTTATTAATAAAAAAAATGTCATATAAACAAATTTTATATGAAATGAGTTATGGTTTTTGGTACATGTGGTATTGATAAGCCATGGTATTGGCCCATTGTATTGCAACGGAACTTAGTTTAGGTTAAAAATATCCATGTTTAAGAATAGTATTACATGTTTTTTAAAATGTATATATATGCTTAACACGTATATTAATTCTTTTTATGATTAATAATAATAAGAAAAATAATTTTTATGACTTCTTTTAAAATATTGTCAATGTGAGATGTATAATGAAGTGTTTTGAAGTTTATTACAAATTGATACCTATTGTTTTTTATTAGTAATTTAATTTATATGGTTACCATTCTTCATTACTCAACAAAAATAGTACAACCTAGTTCCACCTCCCTCAAGTGTACACATCATCCAAAAATATGGTTTGAAAGACAACCATTTTTTTGCAAAATTTGAAGAAAGAATGAGGATTGTCATTCTAGAATTTTCCATTATTTTAGGTAGATTTATTATTATTATTAATTAAAATAGATAATATTTAAAAGGATGTTATCATCTTTATGATGATGATGATGAAAATATGATTTATTGGACCATAAAAGAAGAGAAAGAATCTAAGTTTGATTCTTCAAAATCTTGTTTCTATGGTCAAAGAGAAGGAAATAAGTGCTCCAAGATCACTATAGGTGGGTTGGCTTAATAGGTCAAGAAGATTGGAAGTGTGGCAGATGGTAGGGAATTGAGAGTGAATGTGAGTAAGAGTGGGGCAGTCTAAAAGGAAGTGCTTTTCATCTTCCACCTACTTAGAATCATAAATATGACACATTCTATCTTCCAAGGGGTCTTGGGAATAGACCACCGGACCATCTCACTCTGAAGCTCATGAGAATTAGTTCTTATCTTAGCAATGTTCATTTTTTTCTTATTGTTGGACAACACAGAGATAATTCTGACTATCAAGGGTGAGGTTGATCACTTCCTTATAGTATCTTAGCTTCCATTTTCCCTCCAGCTCTTGATCCTCCCACAACTTGTCCTTAAACTTGGAGGTAATAGTATTTTTATATTATCTCTGCTTCCCATATTGAGCTCCTCCTTAATTCCCCAATGGTTGAGCCATGACTGGGCATCCTTATGCCACCAAGACTTGAGAGGACTGTGAAGGTTTTGACTACAATTAGAAGCAATTTTAGAGAGCCATAAAAAACTTAAAAATATATATATACATATCAACTTTTAATAAAAGTAAAAAATAAATAAAATAATAAATAAATTTAATTCATTTGTTATTTTTTAATTTTGTAAACAATTTAAAATAATATACATATTATATTATAATAAATTTAAATAATAATAATTCATAATTGAATTATTTCTATATTTTTTATCTCAATATTATATTTATTAGAGTTATTGTATACTATTTAATATATATATATATTACCATTTTCTTCTATTATTTTTCTATTATATTTTTTCAACTTCTTCAAATTAAATTATTATTATTATTATTATTTATATAAATATTAATTTTATAAATTAATATATTTAACACCTTATGGAAAATTTAATCATTTCTATAACGAATATTTTCTCTTTTTCCCTTCATGAGAAGTATCAATTGATATTTCCTCTTTTCTACTCAATGGGAAGTATCAATGTGAAACCTAATGAAGCCTGGTTTTTTATTTTAGTTTCATGTTTCATTTGTTTATAAGGTTTTGTAGGATTATAGAATTGATTTGTACAAACTTTGATTTGCTAAGAAGTAATTTGTATTAGTTAAAAAAATTTAATAAAAAAATTATGATTTTCATAGTACGAAATGGTCAGTTATGTTCATGTTCTATGAGAAATTAATTTAGATTTAGAAGCCTTTTTATATTTTCCTGTTTTAAATTTGTTATTTAAAATTTATATTTATTATTGATTCAAAACAACAAATATTCTCAAGAAAAATAATAATTATTTATATATTTTGTTAAATAGTAATTATTAATTCAAAATAACAAATAATGTTCTGGTAACCCAATCCATAATTAATAGGTTTATTGCATATTCATTTCATCAACGTTGATTCTCTATAGATATAAACTTTGTTCTTTATACTTAGTAACGTGCTCATATATATGAGCAGTTGATATACCTGGTTATTTGGTTTACTTGATTTTTGGTGATAAGTACTAAAATCACAAGTGCACTAAAAATTTGTCTGCACTATTTTATCCCAACAATATATAATTTTTACATTGTAAGACGTTAATCTGACCATTAAAAATAAAAAGGAAAATGGGATTCTAAGCGATACCCCTGTAAAATGGGAATAACTATTATGATGCATCAAACATAGTAAGAAATTATCAAACAACATAATTATAAATTATATATAATTAGACATCATTATACAGACCTAAAATATTAAGAATTAAAGTGGTTTGGATTTTTTAATTTAATGTATCTTTTGAACAGAGAACTCCCTAACTTTTTCTACTTAACCTAACGCATGGTTACATTATATACCAAGCAATTGCATGTTCAGATACGAGTTTAGATCTAAAAAATTGTGTGTGAAGGATCCCTGTTAACATAAAAGCGGATCATACATTACAAACACCAAACCGGGGTCCTTGGAAGTCAACTTCCTTAGTTTTTGGTCATCGAGCTCCTTTTTCAAGGGTTTCAAGTGCTCCAGAATTGGCTTTTGTGGGGATAGCATTTTTTTATATGGTTGTTTTTTTTAATGTGTATATTATTATTATTATTATTTTTTTAATTTTAAGGTTATTTTTAAGTTAGACATTAAATTAATTTCTAAAATTCTTATTTGTTTATGGAAAAAGAGATATATCTCTAAGCGATTATTTGACTGCTAAATCTAAAAAACAACATACATACTATGTCTTCTAATTTCCTCCTCTAATTTTAAACATGTGACTATAAATCCAGTGTGAACCTTTTTATTTTATTTTTTTATTTGACTATTAACTGCTAAGTCTAAAAGACAAAGACATCCATACTGTGTCTTCTGGTTTCCTCCTCCTCTGATTTTAAACATGTGACTATAATTCCAGTTTGAACTCTTCTTTTCTTTTCTTTTCTTTTTTGTTTTTCTTGCAATTTATGTGTATATACTATCATTGTGTATATATCCTATCGGCAGCTGCGGCCTTACACCTCCCTGTACGATCCGTTTCTTTCACAGCCATTAGATATTAAACACAAGATGGCCCCCTCGGCTGCATATGGGTCATTGGATAAGACCCTCTCGGTCATTCAGGCTGCGGAACCGGAGCCTGAACAACATGACGCTGAGGAGAATCTTCGACGCATTCGACGGTAACGGCGACGGGCAGATCTCCGTTGACGAGCTCGGGCATGCGCTGGAGAGGCTCGGTTTGCCCATACTGCTACCCGATCTGGAACCGACGATCTGCAGCTTCATAGAGGACCAGGCCGGCGGGCTGGACTTCGACGGGTTTTCTGCCGTAGACCGGTCATTGGGGCACCAGCTCTCCGACTACGACTCCCCGGAGATGGAGCGCATGAGCAGGGAAGAGCAGGAAGAGGAATTGAGGGAGGTGTTCATGGCGACGGTTTTATCTCGGCGGCAGAGTTGAAGAACGTGCTCACCAGGCTTGGATTAGCCGATGGGGATGATGTTGAACAGATGATCTGTAATGTGGATAAAAATTCCGATGGTCACGCGGATTTTGAGGAGTTTAGGCAAATGTAGAGAGTGAACCCAGATCTTGATGCAATGATCTTTTGTACATCAATATCTAGTTGAAAATAATTATATTATTTTGTATTAATGGAGAAAAGGTTACACAAGTTGTAACGTATCTCCTTACTTTAGGATTTGTTCCTAGAGTTTAGGAGTTTGTTTGCAACTTCCTGATTTCTGGTGATGTACTTAATGGTGTAATTTCTCATTCATGAATGTAGAGTGATCGGAGGGTGATCTCTCAGTTTGAGTGTAGTCTCCAGGTGCAGTACTCACCTGTGAGCTACAACTCCTTCTTTTTCAATTATGTGCATATTTTATGTTGGTATCAGAGCTCAGATTGGGTGAGCCTGATCTTTTATTGCCTTTGTGGCTGAATCGCCTTTGTGGCCAGTTTGTCTTTGTGGCAGAATTGCCTTCATGGCTAAAAGTGCCTTTGTGGCCGCCTGTACACGAGAGCTGTGTGCTCACAGAGCTTTGTGCTCGACCGAGCAGGTGGACTGTACAGTAACACCTGGCTCACGGACTCAGATGTTTTTTAATTTCTGAGCAGAAGGGGGTTGGTGTGCTTTCTGCACTGACAGTGGCGCCAAGAAGCGCAATTGGCGCGTCTGTTCGATTCATAACTGCGCCAACGCGCCAAATCACGGGATTAGCGCGGAGGCCAACGGAAAACTCGCGCCAAGGATTTTGCCTCGCATCGATTTCATCTGGGCACAGATTTTTCGCTTGGGAAGGCGCCACCTCACCTTCAGGGGAAGATCCGCGGGAAGCCTCACCTTCACTGGTCGATTTGCCGGAGTCGCAGATCGGAGAAGTTGCAGATCTGTCCGGGAGAGGCAGATCGGATCAGTTTTGTGGCTGTATTGGAAAACAGCGGATTTGCTCATTGGAGCGAGATTATTTTGCAGATTTGCCAGATATTGCTGGATCTGAATTGAAGGTACAGTGGGTGGATCAGGAGAACCAACAGAGCAGTGGCAGATCGGTGGTCAAGATCTAATAGGTATTCATGTTTTTTTTTCTGAATCAGTTGGGTAGATTCATTTACTTGTAGATCAGTTCAGAATGAGTAACACTATGGAATCTTATCTCCACGAGTCTGGAAAACTCGATGGATCTAACTTCACGAACTGGAATTTTAAGATTCAAACCTTGCTTGAGGGTGCGAATGCTTGGTCGATAGTTACAGGAGATGAGCAGAGGCCGAATTCAAACACAGGGGCGAATACACAGGAGCAAGAATGGGATAAGCGAGAAAACAAGGTGAAAGTTTTGCTGAAAATGTCTGTGAAGGACAACATTATCCCTCACATCAGAGAATGTAAAACGTCCTCTGAGATCTGGACGACCATCAAAAGTTTGTATCAGACCCAGAACACGAGTCGAATTATGGCACTCAAAAGCAAGCTGTTTTCAATGAAGATGGACGAAAGTGAGACTACTGCTGCATTTATCGCGCGAGTTAAAGATGCGAAAGACGGATTGGGAGACATCGGAGAGAAGGTGTCTGATTCTGATCTCATCACAATCACGCTGAATGGGATGAGAGATGAATATCAAATGTTCATCACTGGATTGGCGGCAAGGGAGAAAGCGCCTACATTTGAAGACATGACAGGGATCTTGCTGCAAGAGGAGGAGCGGCGACAGAATTTGAAACCCCAGAGCGATGATCTTGCTCTGATGGCGAAACAGAGATCATTCAGAGGGAAGCAGTCATAGCAGCAATCACAGTCGCAGCTGCAGCAGAGAGGAGGTACATCGCAGAAGAGTTCGTATAAAGGTATGTCTGTAAATAATCCTATAAAAAGATGTTATTATTGTGGAAAGAAGGGTCATATTCAGAATGAATGCCTTAAGAAGTAGGCAGATGATGCAAAGAAAAAGTTGGCGATAGAGAAGCACAAAGGATATTTTGTTGAAGAGGATGAAGATTTCAATCACAAATTTCGACTGTTCACAGCTAACTGTGCCCTTTCAGCATCCAATGAGGATGACATCTGGTATGTCGATTCTGGTGCATCCTCTCACATGACAGGTAAAAAGGAATGTTTTGAAAATCTTGAAGAAAGTACATATGGATCAAAAATTTATTTAGGATATGATAGTGGATACGAGATTAAAGGCTATGGGGATATTCCGGTAAAGCTACCAAATGGTGATATTAGTCGTCTTAAAAACGTTTTATATGTACCTGGAATTAAGAAAAATTTGATATCTGTATCCATGATAATTGATCAAGATATGCAAGTCGAATTCTTCAAGACTTATTGTGTCATAAAGGATTGCAGGAAATAAATTGTGGCAACAGGCGTGCGTGTAGGAATTCTATACAGACTGGATGTAAAAAGTATACCACAGCGAGCCATGGTTGCAGGTGGATCGACAGCCGAACAACTCTGGCATCAGAGATTCGGTCATCTGAATTTGCAGGACCTCATGTTATTACAAAGAAAAGGTATGGTCAAGGGACTCCCTGTCTTTCATAATACTCAGTTAAATTGTGATGGATGTGCCTTAGGTAAAATGCGTAGAGAATAGTTTCCTGTGCATGATAAAAGGAAGGAAAGAGACATTTTAGAACTAGAGCACACTGACATATGCAGACCTATGCAGACGAGGTCGCTAGGTGGAGCATATTACTTTCTGTTATTTACTGATGACTACACTAGATACTCATGGGTTTATTTTCTGAGCAAAAAAGAGTCAGACTTTCCAGTATTTTATAGAATTTAAAACCTTGGTGGAAAAACAATTTGGAAAAAGTATAAAAATTCTCCGATATGATCAAGGGGGAGAATACAAGTTAGGGGAATTCATGAAATTCTGCAAATCTCACGGGATTTTTCAGCAGTTTACAGTGCCACACACACCACAGCAGAATGGAGTGGCAGAGCGCAAGAACAGAACCTTAGTGGAGTGCGCAAAGAGCATGTTACAAGGTCAGGGTCTATCTAATAGTTTTTGGGTAGAGGTTATTAATACTGCTGTATATTTAAAGAACAGAAGTCCTACCAGATATCTTGGCTTCAAAACTCCTTTTGAAGCTCTATATGGACTCAAACCAGCAGTAAATAATCTAAGAGTATTTGGGTCAAAAGAATTTTCCCATATACCCAAAGCTGATAGAAAGAAATTAGACCCTAAAGTTGTTAAATGCATCTTTGTTGGTTATGGCACAGAATTTAAAGCATATAAGTTGTTCAATCCTGAGTCTCATAAGATATTTGCAAGTAGGGATGTAGTGTTTCATGAATAGGTTCAAGAAGGGAAATATGACATTGGTGATGATTGGCATATTCCATTGTTGATGGATGAAAGCAGCGAGGATGAACGAGAGCAGGAGCAGAAACAGGAGCAGAAAGAAGAGCAGGAAGAAGGTGATAATGCAAGCCCAAATAGATCTGAAGAAAACAAATTTGAGGTAAGTCCCCTACCAAGGAGATCAGGTAGGAAGACTCAAAAACCAGCGAGATTGAAAGACTATGCTTTGATGTCAAATATTTTGAACATTGTAGAGCCCACTAATTACAAAGAAGCTAGTCAATCTGAGGCATGGAGGGCTGCAATGAACGAAGAAATAGAATCTATTCTTAGAAATAATACTTTGGATTTAGTTGAACTGCCTAAAGATAAAACATCCATAGGATGTAAATGGTTGTTTAAACCAAAAATGAATGTAGATGGAAGTATGGAAAAACTAAAAGCTAGGCTGGTTGCAAAGGGGTACTCACAGCAAGAAGGTATATATTTTGATGATACCTTTGCACCTGTAGCAAAGTTAAATACTATCAGAATGCTTATTTCTCTAGCAACGAACCATAATTGGGAGCTACACCAGCTTGATGTCAAATCTGCATTTTTAAATGGTGAATTAAAAGAAGAAATTTACTTAGTACAGCCAGAAGGGTTTGTAAAGCAGGGGCAGGAACATCTTGTTTGCAGATTGAAAAAGGCGTTATATGGCTTAAAGCAAGCACCCAGGTCTTGGTACGAAAAGATTGATTCTTTCTTTTTAGAGCATGGTTTTCATAGGAGTTTGAATGACCCAAATTTGTATACCAAGTACAATAAGTAGGGGTAGATTATTTTGATTTCTTTGTATGTAGATGACATGATTATAACATGAAATGCAGATAATTTAATCAAAGAAATCAAAGGCTTATGGCACAAGTTTTTGAAATGAAAGATCTCGGAAGTCTCCATTACTGTCTCGGATTAGAAGTATGGAGAGATACTGGGCAAACTTTTCTTACCCAGGGAAAGTATGCTAGAAATCTGTTGGAAAATTTTGGCATGGATCAGTGTAGGTCAGCAGCAACACCATTGTAGCAGAATTTGAAGTTGTGCAGTGACGATGGCACTAAGGAGGTGGATGCCACTATGTACAGACATCTGGTTGGCATTTTGATATATCTCACAACAACCAGACTAGACTTGGCATACTCTGTTAGTGTATTGAGCCAATTCATGTCAAAACCGCTTGAAAGTCACTGGGTAGCAGCAAAAAGCATGTTGAGTTATCTTTGTGGTACTGGTAATTATGGCATTTTATACATTGACACATCTGATGTTATTCTAGCAGTTTTTTCAGATTCAGACTAGGTAGGTAACCTGGATGATCGAAGGTCTATCACAGGTTACGCATTCAGCATAGGATCCGGGGTCATAGCATAGAGCAGCAAGAAGCAAAGTACTGTAGCACTGTCTTCATGTGAAGCTGAGTATCAAGCATTGTGTGTAGCGACGTGTGAAGCGATCTAGTTGAGAAGGCTTCTTAATGATGCAGTAGAAGAACATAATAACTCTACTTCCATCAAAAGCGACAACCAGAGCACTATTAAATTAGCATACAATCCAGTGTTTCATAAAAACACCAAACATATAGACACTCAGTTCCATTTTGTTAGAGAGAGACTACAGTCAAAAGAAATTATTGTTGAATATTGTAAAACTTGTGACAATGTGGCTGATATTTTTACTAAGCCTCTTGCACGTGTGAAGTTTGAATTGTTTAGAAGGATGCTAGGAGTTCAGGATAATCCTTTCTCCATTAAGGGGGGGAGTTGAAAATAATTATATTATTTTGTATTAATGGAGAAAATGTTACACAAGTTGTAACGTATCTCCTTAGTTTAGGATTTGTTCCTAGATTTTAGGAGTTTGTTTGCAACTTCCTGATTTCTGGTGATGTACTTAATGATGTAATTTCTCATTCATGAATGTAGAGTGATCGGAGGGTGATCTCTCAGTTTGAGTGTAGTCTCCAGGTGCAGTACTCACCTGTGAGCTACAACTCCTTCTTTTTCAATTCTGTGCATATTTTATCTTATCTCCCACTTCATTGTTAGTTGTCTGTGGTCCAGAGATTGACAACAGCCAGTTGACTAGATCAAATTCTAAGGGCAGATGTCAATTTAAAGAGATCTCCAAGATATGGAATGAACGCTTGCATTTTTTTTTGGTTAATATTTATTTTAAATATTCTTGTGTTAATATTTGTTTTAATTTTATAAAGTGTTTTAATTCTTATAGCTATCTTGGTTCCAAGTAAAACAAATTTGGTGTGAAACCAATGAACCCTACTACACATTGTTGTGCATTCAACGTATGGATTATAATTAGCATACCTCGGAAATGGGTGAAGGGGAAGCCGAATCGTGAAAAGGAAGAGAAAAACGTGAAAATATGCAAGGTAAAGTATGTTAAGATTTCATAAATAGAATTACAATTATAACATAGAAGAAATTTGGATGTTGTGTTCACATATAGTAGGAGCGAGGTTGGGTATCGTAATTTTGAGAGCTACAAAATATGTAAGGTTGTTTCTTCTTTCTTTTGTAGTGAAACATAAGCAATATCCTTCATCTTTTCATAGCATTCAAAGAAGAACGAGGGTGTTATCTAAATTTCTTTTAGAGTAGTAGTGTGAGTCATTACTATGAAGGTCAAGCCTTGATGTTCAGTTTTACCGATGTCAATGGTAGACCTTGTCAAGGTCATTCCTTGAGATTATGTATAGTCAACTCCCAAGTCAACTTAAGGGGGATTTGTTTCTTGTTACGTAGATGTATGGGTATAATTGCTACATACTTTTGTTGTTTTTTTTCCCTTGGAGGGACAATATATTTATCAAACGTCACAACAACATATGCTAGTAAACTTAGAGGGCTATGTCTTGGTGCATATACAATTTGCATGACTACTTCGAGATAAAATTTGACTAATCCCGTTTGGACCCATAAATTGCAATATAACATAACCCGTTGGCTTACACATAGCAATATTTAATTTTCTAACTGGTCGTCATCTTGTTGGTGTGCTTTTAAGACATTTGTGAATTTTGCAATACTCCATGCAATTTCCATATGCAATGTTTTGATCATGGATTTATTATGGTTATCAACAAGAATGTGTTTTGCAAAGAGGTGGATGGATGCGTAAAATATTTGGCGTTCTTTGATGGACAAGAATTTGCTAGTCCTTGAATGAAGGAGGTTCTAGTCATCTATTTTTTGGTGTACTATTGTAAATGTTTGTCAACAACTGGAAGGAGCGAGCCTGGGTGCCAAGAATTCCTTATTGTCGAAACATTATTTTCAAGTTGATTACAATGGTAAAGGTTGTCCATAAATTCCTCCCAAGAGTTGCACATGCATAAAGAATTTTTTCCATTACTGGTGGAAGTTGGCCCAAGCCCCCCACCCCCAAAAGGATTATTGAGCATTGATCAAATGATTAGTGGTTTGTTTCTAGAATTTCCTCACACAAATGACTATCTATCTACACAAACAATTTAGATCATATGAAACTCATCTCTTCAATTAGAATGTATTAAATATGTTTCATCTGTTCTTGGAACACTATAAGGGATTGACCACTTAAAGGCTTTATGACTTTGATAGGAATTCGAAGCCTTGAATGTACAATGGTTGCATGTATTTTAAATGTTGCAACACCAGTAGGGGCAAGTAGAAGTATTGGGCTATGGCCAATTTTTTCTTGAGAAGATAGTGCCTCTTTGATGCAACTTATCAACTAGGATTTTTCGATGCCTGTATTTCCTTGGATGATCATCTTTAATGGATCTTTTGGTTCTCTTACTTGTGAGTGTTGTATGACTATGTCCATTGCATGTTGTTGATTTGTAGACAATGTATTTCTGAAAGGACATAGGGGATTTCATTCTTGTATGACTTCCCCATTCCTTCGATTGTAGTTGATGAAGTTTGGTGCGACGACCAATGTATCTTTTGATGCTTTTAGATGATCCCATTGGTGCGAAGTGCCAATTCCTTAGAGGCCTAGCATGTCAAGAGAACTGAATTGGATATTCCATGTCAGGACCAATCTTGATAAAGATTTCCATTCATTCACCTCCATATTTTATTGTATGTTAATATTGGTAGGATCACCTTCAGATGCTTGGTCATCAGGAATGGGAAGAGGGATGCGATTAATATGCCATACATGTAGTCATTTATTAGTGATTCCATTTCATGTCACACGTATGATGCTCTTTTATACCGATCCCATTTCATGTTACACATAAAATTACAAGGAATAAATAAAGTTAATGAGATTAAAACTAAGCTAACACCATGATTTTAATTAACATAACAAAAATTAGGCCTTCAAGATCATCCCAATTGAATAAAAAATGTTATTTTTTTATATGACTTGATACAACATCAATTGTATGAAAGAATTTGAGCTATCCATTAAAAATTGAAGATTTGAGGTCAATGAGTATCTCATTAAATCTTAAATATCTACCACCTATTCCTATTTTAACACATACAAGGAAAGAAATGGAAGAGATTTTTGTGTGTGTGTGTGTGTAAGAAATCTCTAATAGTGTTATAGATTCAAAATCTCTCTTAATTGGCAAGAGTTAGAAAGAAATTTGAAACCCTTACTTAACATCATTAACGAAAACAATTAACTCTTTTATTTCATGCTCATTAGAAGAGGCACTAAAGGCTAAGAATTTTTTTATATCAATGAATGTTGAAATTTGTTGAGAAGCTTCCCCAAAGCTAACCTCTTGAAATATCATTTTTTCATAAGCAAAGTAATTGCACTACAAGATGTCTAGCATAAAAAATCATCTCCAATCACTTCCTTGCATTGTTACAAGTGTTCTAGCACCATTAATGATAGTAGTCCATGTTGAACCCTGTTGATTCCTTTTGTGTAAAAGATAAACAGGAAGCTATATGATGTTAAAATTCAAGGAAACCATTACCCATCATAAAACACAATAAGCTAATCTTGCGGTACATAGTTTTTAAATGATTTTTTCAATAATTTCAATAAGAATTTTATTAAAGTGTTGAAATTACAAGTTTTAATTTCTAAAATTGCAATATATAACTCTAATGGGAATGACACTTACTAATTTATTACAAAATGGAAATGTGTGAAATGATTTCATTATTTAAATCGAAATTTCTTATCATAAAATTCTATTAAATTAACTTTATCATATATCAGTTAACATCATTAAAAATCATTTTTGATTAACAATATTATTATTAAATTTTTTATTCATGATAAATGAAATAATTAAAAAAAAAGCATTTCATTACTATTATCTTAAATCTATTTTCACTCATTATTATTAAAATATTAACTATTCTAGTAGTCTTTAGTGCGACTTTTTGAAGGCTTTTACTGTGGCTTTTTCGAGTCTAATTTCTCTAAAATTCCGCAGGAATTCATTGAAAACAGAAGTTTGATAGGTAACCTTGCACAATCAAAGTGCCCTAGGGGTTTTTTAGGGTGTTGAATCCATATATACAGTAAAAAAACTAGTTTAAATAATAGAAATCAAGATTTTATCTCCATTTTTTTCATTCAAGCTCCTCAAATTCTAAAAAATCCTACTAAAAACAAATCCTCAACTATTATGTTAAATCAATTCTCACTCATTATTATTAAATTGTTAACTATATAAAATAAATAGAAAACCCTAAAAATAGAAAAAAATATCCTTCTGTCAAAAAAAAGTTTTTGAAAATATCAAATATGTGTCATATTATTTTATGACGTAGATTTTTTTTGAAAATCTCAAATATGTGTCGTATTATTTTATGACTTTAAACTTATCTGGAAGCCATCAACAAGACATCTGAACTAGAGTCAGTCTACAAATCCTTTCACACCTTGGCGGGAATTAAGTGTATGGCCAAGAGCGATAGAGGTGAGATGGCATCCAATTTTAAGTATCTTCATCCAAAAAACGGTACAAAATTTATCACCGATAACTTGAAAATTCTCTAAAACATTAATGTAGGAATAATCAACATTAATGTAGAAATGATAATAAAAAATATCTTTTCTACTTTATGGAAGGGAATCATGGCTTCTTGGAACAATACATAAAATATGTTTTCTTTTTCCCATGTAGTTGTCTAATGTTTTTTCCATGTAGCATTCCACCTGAGAACTCAAAAATGGTTTGTGTGTTCTACCTTGACAGGAAAAGTTCCAATAGGCAGTTTTGTTGTGAACAGGTCCCTCAATGGCCAAACATTTTTAACCTTGTTTGCCAAAATAGTAAGCGAAGGCAGTAGATCTTCAGTTCTCCGAGGAAAGTAACATGGTAAAAAGATAAATTTTAATTTGTCAATACATTTAAAACTGTAATAATAAAAAATAAAATAGCATCCCAAAAAGCGAAAGGGAAAGACGAAATTGTTAAAATTCCTCCATATTTAATTTTTCTATTCGTTTAAAATTCCGCCAAGGATTCTTTCCTGGTAACTTCTAACTTCTAATATGCCACATGGATTGTCGAGTCTCTATGTCAGGCCAGACTTTGCGAGTGAAACCCATATATTGTTGCGAGATTAAGCATGTATCATCAAACAATAACGTGATAAATAGAAAAAAAACATAAGGGTGTATGAGTTCATTTGCACAGATGCAAACATTAGAAAACTTCAAAAATTCTGTGATTTTCTGTATCTTATCCACCCATTGTTGGAAGTTGACTTTTAAGAGTTGATTCGATTTGTACTCAATTCGATGCCGAGTCTATCGGCGGAGCATCTAACAAGTGGTGTTGTGCAAACATTAGAAAACTTCTAAAATTCTGTGATTTTTTGTATCTTATCCCCTCACTGTTTGAAGTTGACTTTTAAGGGTTGATTCGATTTGTAGTCAATTCGATGCCGAGTCTATCGCCGGAGCATCTAACAAGTGGTGTGCACGAATTGCAAGGTTTGAAGAGATAAGCTATTTGTTGATCCGTTTGAAGAGATAAGAGTGCAATTGGATTGGATCTTCTTGGAGGCAGAGGCAAGACTGGGTTGAATATTCTAGGAGGCGGTACCCGAATCGAACATCAGATTAGATATTCTTTGACGCGGTAGCTAAATTGAGACAAATGGGAACATGATTCTTTGCAACTCCGAGCAAGTACCTTGCCTTGGTAACGATGGTAACTGCAAGAAATGGCTGCCAGGGGAGACCTGATCGGGAAGTTACAGCTTGCGTGTTGGAGATTATTCGTAAACTTCGCTCTGGTTGTTCACATCAGTCCGCTCAATTTATTAGCAGAACAACGTGGATCTGAGAGCATATGCTGTCCCAATTCGTGTCAAAATCCATCTACTGAATTCTGGGAATTATTGGATCTGCTACTATAAAATCCATACTTCAATTGCTGTCCTTGTTCGACCCCAACGAGAAGACCAAGTCCGGAAGAATTCTCCCCAAGGTTTATCTGAAGAATGTCAGGGAAGTTGTCAAGAACTTGAGAGAATCATTGAAGGAGGACAGTAAAGATAGCACCAAGTTCAGGAGATCGGCGGATTCGGCAAAAGAATCCATCAAGGATTTTATGCGAAACTGGACTGGACAGAAATGCGTGACATCCGAGGATTCATATGCAGCACTGGTGAGAGCAATTAGATTACTCACAGACTTCTATTCGAAGAAAGGTCCAACAGCTGCTTTGCCAGAAGACATACTCTAATGAATATCGATTCTGAAATTGCGAATGCGAGATCTTTCAAGATTTGCACAGTTCTTGTTGTTACGATTTGGGGAAGGATAGGTGACCATTTAGGATGCATGGTTTTAATCACGGCTGAAATTTCGACAGTCATGGACCTGCGCAACATCGAATTTGATATTGCATTGTAGATTGTCACGACTTGGAGCGCTGTGGTGTCTTGAAGATCTGACTGGAGGCATTGGTGAAAGGGTTTTGTCTTGGGTTTTTGCACTCTGGGATAGCGTTTATCTCTGTGACAGTTCAGCGAAGACCTTCTTTGATACCATAGCAATAAAGAACACTCATCTGAAAGGAATGGGCGGAACCGACAGGTGTCTGATGGCCAAGGTGTTGTAAAATGCTGCTCATTATAAGGTGCACACATCAGGCGTGCCCTACTTGCATTTTTTTATAATGTTGCTCATTATAGGTCGCATACATTAGGCGTGGCCTCATATTGTTGGTTGTTTTTTTATTATCACATCCCGTGATTCTCTACATTGCGATACGCTTACAGAGTTATTATTCAAAAACTTAGATGAATTAAACTCAGAAGCAACGTAGTTCAAGAAAACACAGAACAGCAAACTACCAAGGTTTGTTCACAGTACTGTATTACATCACAGTATTTGATTAAGAATTCAGTCAACAGAGAACGAGACCATGAGTGCTGAAATCAATAGAGCTGATAAGACAGATTGGGGAAGTAATAGTCAAGGTATATATACAAATCAAGAACATCCTCACATAGGTGCACAATAGGGATTACACCAAAGAAAGAACTCTTACAAAGACAGAGGTTATAAACCTGCCACCTCTGTAAAACAAATCTTTTTGGAACACAATGATCTCTGGAATAGAGTGGCAGGATTACAGAAACGAGCTCTGATTGGCAGGTGGCTATTTCCAAAGGATCTTTCTGTAGATATGACTGAATGGGTTAAATCAAACTGGACACCAATACTGGGATACACTCCCAAAGTAAGCAGAATGATGGGGAACTGGTTTAGTGTACATTTCCTGAATGAAGAGGATTGCAAAAAGATCGTGAATCGAACTTGGGTTAAAGGAAGAAGCTTCATTCAATTGCTCCCATGGTATTTGGGATTTAACCTTGTTATAGATGCTTCGAAGAGTAATTGTATTTGGGTAAAACTACCAGGTTTGCCGCTCGAATTCTGGACTTTAAAGACCTTACAAGCTATTGGAAACTCGATTGGGATAACAAAATATCTGGACCCCCAATGTAGTGGCGCAGTGGACAAGCGAATTGCTTGGATATTAGTTGAAGTCACTCTGCAAGGAGGATTGCCGTCTGATGTGGATCTCATTTGGGGACAACAAACTCATCGCCAGAGAATAGACTACTGGGGCATCCCATTTAGATGTCTAATTTTCCATCACACGGGTCATCTACAAAAAACCTGTCCAATGCGTTACTGGAGAAGGGATCATTACAGAGAAGGCAGACACCTCACAAGATGGAAAAAACAACAAAAAGGAAATGGCTCTGATTATGGTAAGACAACTCCCCTTTCCAACAACTCTGTTAAATCAACCTCATCTGATCTTCACTCTACTTCTCAAAAGATTAATAAGACCAGGAATAAATCTGATAATCTGGACATTTCTCTCTCTCAAAAATCATCTTCATCTCATAAGGCCATCCCACCACACTATGAAATTCCACTTGATGAACCACAGGGTGCTATAATATCAGATCTTCACGCCTTGCCACGACATCTGCTCATATCCGAACCGTTAGAGGTGTCTCCTTCTATGCCACCACTTGAACAGGCCTCTCCAACTTCTCCAATTGAACCGATTCCACCACTTTGTCCAGAATCACCTAAAAATATTATACCGATTCCCCCACTTTGTCCAGAATCACCTAAAAATATTGTTGACAGCGACTTAGAGGCAATTCTACACAACCCTTTGCTAGACTTAGCAGTACTCACAGTATATGGAAAACCATCTACTTCTTCTGGTCTATACATTTCTCCAGAATCGGCTAAAAATATTACTATTCGAAAAACCTCCAAAAATGGGTCCAGACATTTTAGGGGTCGAATGAAAACAAAGTCATTGTTTCAGGGTGAATTGATTGACCTACATGATGTGCCAATTGTGTCATCAGCTGATCTTCGGGGCCTTAGAGCGGGCAGCCCCAGTGCATCTCGAATATGATGACTATCTTATCCTTAAATATCATAGGGGTAGGCGAATCCTCAAAAAAACTCTGCCTAAACAAAATGTTCTCTGATTTTCTACCATCGATGATTCTTCTCCAGGAGACTTTATGTAGTAGGACAGTTGCAATAGAGGTAATTCTTAAGATCAGACCAAACTGGAACGCTGTGGGGGTGGACGTGGAATACAGGGCAGGGGGATTAATAACAGCATGGGATCCTTCCATTTTTAGCCTTAGAGCTTACAAGTTTTTTGGAGGTATTCTACTCTATGGAAATATCAGAGGGTTGGGGGAAAAAATTCATATTGTTAATCTATATGCTCCATGTAGAAATCGAGCCTCCTTCTGGGATCGAATGGATAAATCCGATATATTGAATATCAAATATATAATGATTATTGGGGACTATAATGCTTCTCTCTCGGTGGATGAGTCCTGGGGTGATAAGGCACGGAGGGATCCTTTGGCTAATAAGATTGGAAAAATATTCTTGGATTCGAGCTTCATCGACATCAAGCCATCTCCTCTTGTCCCTACATGGACGAATAGATGCAGTGGCCACAATTTCATTGGCAAACATCTTGAACGAATTATGATGAAGGTTCCTCTTAATACAATGCTGGGAAATGTCAGAACAACGGTTATCCCTACATGCTCATCTGATCATATGACTATCTCATTAACGTGGAAACGAGAGGAAAGGATGAGTGGAATCCCCTTTAAATTCAACAGAATTTGGTTACAAGATCCAACATTCAATAAACTGGTGATCGAATATTGGAATCAGGAGGATAAGGTCTTCGGCCTTGATGGATGGAGAAAATTCGCAGATAAGCTGCACAGACTAAAATCTATTGTAAAGACTTGGCAGAAGGATAAGAAATCCAGTCTTGATAAAGAGCTCAGGGACATTGAAAATAAAATTCAACAAATATTTAAACAAATGAAAGATTCGGCACTTGATTCTTTAACATTTTCCACTCTCAAAATGCTGGAGACAAGAAAGTTTGAAATACTAAGGATACAAGAAACAACATGGAAATTAAAAAGCAGAGTGCAATGGCTGAAAGAGGGCGACCTTAATACTAAGTTTTTTCACAATTGTGCCAACGGACGTAGGAACAAAAACTCTATCTGGAATATTAAGGCGGCTGATGGCTCGATGAAGTATACAAATTCTGAAATACAGATCGAGGCATTCAAATATTTCTCTGACTTTTATAAAGCTGATAATGAGATTGACTCGCTAAATCAAACATGGTTTTTATAGCACTTACCACTTATGTTTGACCAGGTAGCAAATGAAATTCTGGAAGTAGAGATAACTAAGAAAGAGATTGAATCAGCTCTAAAGGATTTCGCCCAAGACAAAAGCCCTGGCCCGGATGGCTGGCTGGCCGAATTTTACTCACACTTCTATGATTTAATGGCGGATGACATCCTCACGGTGGCCGAAAAGATTAGATTAATGGGTCTTTTTCCTGCTAATATGAATTCAACTTTTCTAACTATCATTGCAAAATCGTCTTCCCCTGAACAGTTCTCAGACTATAGGCCTATTGCACTTTGTAATGTAATATACAAGCTAAATTCTAAAATAATCACAAACAGAATCCGAGCAACCTTATCGTCTAGGATTTCAAAAGAGCAATTTGGATTTCTGGGTGGAAGGTCCATACATGATGCAATCGCGATTGCTCAGGAGGCTCTTCATTCGATTCACGCAAACAAATCTGAGGCATTCATCATGAAGATTGATATTAAGAAGGCATTCGACTCTGCTGATTGGTCTTTTATTCGACTTATTCTCCTCAAGATCGGTTTCTCAATGAGGTCTCTCAGGTGGGTTATGGCTTGTATCACCTCTGTGCAATATGCAGTCCTCATAAATGGTATTCCGACCGCATTCTTTGGAGCTGAAAGGGGTCTGAGGCAGGGATGTTCATTATCCCCCCTCATTTTTATTCTAATCATGGACTGCTTCAGCAATGTTATGAAGATGGCAGAGGAACAAAGCTACTTCAAAGGTCTACCTTTCTCCCCTTCGATAATTGTCACACACTCACTATTTGCCGATGATTTATTAGTATTCGGTATTCTCAACAGAAATCAGTGGTTTTATTTGCACTATATCCTCTTCCGATTTCGGCATGCCTCTGGGCTTTGCATCAACAATGACAAATCCCTTCTTATATACAACGAGGGTGACATGGAGGAAATAAAATTCATAGCAGCTTTTATGGGAACAAACAGTCGCCATATTTCTAATGGACTCACCTACCTAGGTTTTAGATTGAAGGCATGCTCTTATACTATTGCTGACTGGATCTGGCTTGTTGAAAAGTTCAGCAACAAGATAAACAAGTGGCAAAATAGATCACTTTCGATGGGAGGTAGATACATATTGATAATGGTTGTTTTGTCACAATATGTTGTCTACTGGTCGCACCTTTATTTCCTCCCGGCATACACAGTAAACAAAATCAATTCTATGACTGCAAACTTTCTATGGGGTTCATCTCCTGACCACACCAACATACATCTTTGCAAATTGAGCGAAATATCAGTTCCTAAAAGAAATGGAGGCTGGGGATTACTAAACATTAGATCTTTCACCAATGCTTTATTGATAAAATCCCTTTGGCGCGCTCTTAATTGTGATGGAAAATGGTCGAGCATCATCAGATTTAAATACATAAAGAGTGACCCATTAAAGCTTCTTTATTCGGGTGGATCTATAAAGGCGCGTCCGGCATCTGCAATTTGGATCATTTTTTGCAAAATCATGCCCTTGCTGAGTCAAAGACTTGCATGGAAATTTGGGAATGGGGGTAATATTTTCATTGGGATTGACATGATATTTTCATCCTCTAAAAAATATCAGATAGATGAAAACTTATTACACAGATTACAGCAAACGGGCATATTTACTTTATTTGACCTTATCCTCTGCTGGTCCCTTGATGCTCCCATTTGGAAATCTGCAGACAGACTAGGCATATATGGAATCGATCTACCAGCATGGAATGAGTATAAAAAATTTCTACAAGGACTGAGACTATCATATAACAGAAATGGTGACCAACTGACTTGGAACGGAAGAACATCTAGATCGGGCTTAATTGTGAAAGACATCTATGAAAGTCTCATTCAGCCAAATCCTTCTGTTGCGCCGTCTCCCTTCTATTTTGCCTAGCATATAAATATTCCAAACAAGATTGTATTATTTACCTGGCTATTATGAAAAAATAAAATATTGACTTGGGATGTATTATGTAGGCGGGGCTTTATGGGTCCTGGAAGATGCCGCTTCTGTCAATTGCAAGAAGAAACCTCATCACATCTCTTTTTTACTTGCCCTTTCAGCCTTTCGATTTGGATGCATTTCTCAGGTGTTATTCGCGATTCAGCTTGTAAACCTTCTGATTGTATACAATCTATTACATCATGGGCTGGAGTCGCATATCCATTAAACACTACACCTTTCTATGTTATATGGGAAATCTGGATTGCCAGAAATCGATGTATTTTTGAAGATTCCCCTCCTCACTCTGCCTTGATCATTAAGGATATCTCGACTTGGATCAATATAAATTCATGCATCGTCTCTGATATAAAAGATATTTCTAGACAAATTATACCTCATCAGATCATTCTCCCAGCATTATTTTTCGATGGTGCATGCATCAATGGAATATGCGGCTGCGGGGCTTGGATTCGTCTTCACAACAAAAACCACTATCAAATCCATTGGAACGGGGGCTCTGGCTCAAACAACAAGGCTGAAATTATGGCACTCTGGGGAGGCTTGTACATTGCATATAATCTAAAACTCTAAGACATCTATATATATGGAGACTCGAAGATTACTATAGATGGGATCAATGATTGCTGTAATCTACAAATCCATCATTGTTTTGGTTGGATTCAGAGAAATAGAAATATTCTACAAAAATTTCAGTCATATAGTATCGAACAAATCTATAGAGATTTGAATACTAGAGCTGATAAGCTATCGAAGAAAGGACTGGACAATCCTTCTGGAGAGTTTCATATTCATCTCTACAGGGGTTCCCTTTGCCTCGACACTCGGATACTCCCTATTCCTTAATAGTGGACAGATGATGGCCTGTTTTCTAATTTTTTTCTTTGATGTTGGCTGCAAGCGAGCCCTCTTCTGCAAGCGAGGCTGTTGGTGGCTTCTTGGCATTGACTATGTTCTTGGCATTGCTTCATCAGACAGAATTCAATTCTGAATCTCGTTTTTTCTTCATTTAGGTGTCTGAGAGATCAGTCTCAGAGATCACTTAGTATCTGACTTTCAGCTATTTCTTGTATTGTGAGGCATTGAATTCCAGTCAAACTGGAGGCCATTATGGGATTTTCTATTCATGGGCGGCTCTGGTAAATGCTTAGAGAATGCTTAGAGGATTGGGTATCCAATTTCTGGATTCTTCGGGACTAAAATTGGGTGTAATGTCTTATGATGTAATCACTCGTATTTGATCAAATATGAACTGTAATACTACAACGTTTTTTTTCTTACTGAAAAAAGAGTGCAATCGATCTCGTCGCTTGAGGTCCCTCGCCACAACTACGCTGGCAATGTTAAGTCATCTGCAGCCCTATCGCTGTCAATTGGAGTGGCAACACAAGCGGAAAGAAGACTTGAAGCGCACGTGGAACTCATGAAGATTAAGAACAAAATGATGGGTTTTTGCCATGGGTTTTATTGGGGAGCAATATTATACTATGTTCATTCATATTGCAGTATATATATTGAGCAAAAAATGACATAATATATTGAAATGGTTTTTATATTGGCAAGTATAAAAAATGGAGCTCAAAGTAAATGAAAAAAGATAAAAGGGTATAAAAAATGTTAATGAAAAAATGGATACCTACAATATTTAGTGAAATTTGAGGTTTTTTTAATTGGAAAGGTGTATTGAGTTCATATTGGTAAGGGATTAAATAATGTGATTTTTAGTGGTATCTTCTAATATGTATTCAAATTAAGTATATTTTTTAGTATGTCACGAACCCATGCGCTATGTCATAGGTTTATTGAGTAAATCTCCCGTGGTTTCAGCGTCCCGGTCTCTCCTTATTGACCTAGCCCATTTTTTAAGCTTCCCAAGAGCAGAAACATGAGAGTCATATGGAAATATAAGTACAAATTCATCTAATTAAATAGAGTAATTAATGTGCAAGTGGATGAAATGATAAATACGTGGCAAACTTCGAATAGCTATTGATAGGCGACGAAAGCTCGCAGAGTACCTCTCCCTTAAAAAACGCCTTCGGCGTAATTATGGAAGGTGTTACTCTATTCGGTTAGGTTGGGCAAAAACTTTTCATCCTAGCCAATTACATAAAGTGTTTTAATTCTTATAGTTGTCTCGGTTCCAAGTCAAACAAATTTGGTGTGAAATCAATGAACTGCACCACACATTGTTGTGCATTCAACGTATGGATTATAATTACGGAGGATGCTACTCTATTTGGTTGGGTTGGGAAAACACTTTTCATCCTAGCCAATTCTAACGAATCTCGGGTGTTCATTTTCATCCTTCTCCATTTACTAAAAATATGATATGTGGAGCTTGGATGATGTCATTCACGCCCACCGCTTTTGCCTTGGTCGCCTCCATATGAATTCTCATACCTAGAAAACACTATTCATCATAGCCAATATGAGTGCCTCATTTTAGGCCTCCTCCATCCAAATCGTACATGTGGAGCTTGGATAAGTCATTCACGCTCACCACTTCTGCCTTCGTCGCTTCCATACGAATTATCATACCTTGCAGTGTTGTGTGCAATGAACTCATGACCATACCTTGCAACTTTATTTCTAGTGAACTCATTACCATCACCTTCCATCCCCTTCTGTGTCCCTTCTGAGAGTCACCTCAACAGTTTGGTCGGGCAGGAATTGGTGCCACTATGCTCATTGTGGGAGCCATTCCCATCTTGGAAGTGGAGAGGCAAACTGAAACAACAAGCTCTTTTTGGTCAATTCACAATGGTAGGGAAAGAACATCCTAGGGTTGAAGAAATCACTATGCCACTCTAGTGTTGTATCAAAATACAAACATCTTCGGGACAAAAGTAGACGAAAGTGTTGTTAGCATACAATAGGAATTGTTCTTGGCATTAGTTGTCTACTCGAGAAACACGAATCAACCCAGATTCAACTTAAACGCAATGCAATTACCTTCACGGTATGTCTTAGAATTGTAATGATCCCTTTTGTTCCTCTCCAAGCTCAACTTACAACGCCCTCAAACCATAAAATATTATGTAAGGGCCTTTAAGGGACTGAATGCATGTTGTCATGATATGGTTCTTTATGGGAGAATAAGGGAGAGAATGCATGTTGTCATGTTATGGTTCTTTATGCGATAATAATTTATACTACTGGGCATTTGTTTGGGGCTTTCAATATACCTTGATAAATGAATAAATAACTTAAACAACAACATGAAACTTAATTCCATCAATTATTCTATAACTCTTTACCCAATTAACAAAACAAAAACAAAAAATACTTTTATGAAATGAGCACTCCACTTACAATTAAATCAACTAATGTTGTCAGAAAAATGTACTCTTGGGGAAATTCCACTAAGATATGTGGTTATGGAGTCACATTCCACGTCCTGTGAAGAAAATCAACAAACAATCAATCCAACAGAGATATTCCACAAGATTATCAATTAGCATTGGAATGTTTTCGACAAGCTTTCTTTAGGCATTGTGTTATAATGAAAACTACATGAAAATTACATGTGTGTGTGTTAAATATACATATGTATAGGGATTTACCTGATATGTACATTGGTCATTTCCAAACTATGTTCACGAAACCTAACGAGGACAAGAGCGATACCATCTCCAGAATCAGGCAGTGCATCTTGAAATTAATCTCAGAAGATCAGAATGAGGCTCTCATGCTAGAGATCTCCTATGCAGAGGTGGAAGAAATTGTTCTGGCACTCCCTGTGAACAAATCTCCAAGTCTGGATGGATTCACTTTTGAATTCTTCAAAGTAGGATGGCACTTCCTTGGAAATAAAATCCATGAATTAGTGGAAGACTCACAATGTTCTCAAAGACTCTGGTCGGGGTTGAATGAAACATTTCTCACACTTATCCCAATGAAATGTGTGGCATTGGATCCCAGTGGTTTCCAACCAATTTCCCTATGTAATGTTATATATATATATATATTCCAGGCATTTTAGTCCAGAGGTTAAAACTCTTATTGAAAGAGATTATCAAGCCAGAGAAATCCATTTTTGTGGAAGGTTGGCATATCATGGATGTTATATTGTTCACCCATGAAGTATTTCACTCTCTATCCTCATCCAAATATCTAGGTGTGCTTATTAAGCTTGATCTCTTAAAATCTTATATCTCCTGAATTGGAACTATCTTTTTTCCATCCTTGATGCTTTTGATTTCTGCCCTTGTGTACGAGGGATGTTAATGTAACTTGTGTGAGACGCCAATCAGTCTTGAAACCCTCGGGAGATGGCATCCGTCGATGATTTATGGAGGGTGGTGAGGTTTGCTATTAGACATTCTCGGTTTGGTTTTATTATGGTATATGTAGTTTGAGATTTGAGCAAGGGAGCGGTTGTTTCCGAGGAAACCCTGTATGCGAGAGGTGGCTTATTTGCTGCGGGCATCCCCTCCTCCGCTTACGGGTGTGCAGTCTTGTTAATTTACAATTTTGTATTCGGTTTATGGTCATCACGCGCAGGGAAGGATTCTTCCTTCAGGATCTAGTCCTATTTTTTTGGTTTTGCTGGGATCTAGCGGCATCCGCTTTGCACTGGAGCGAAATTTGGCACACTGCCTTCAGTGGTCCCTTCTTGGTGTCCTTCAAGGTCAGGCGGTGTCTGCGGAGTGGGTGTGCTGGATTTTGGGCGGTTTAGTTAGCAGGGGTTCTATTCAAGGAGAGGGAATGTGAATTACAAACCTAGGTCCTCGTTGCTGGTTTGAAATTGCAGTTCTTTACGTTCATCTTAGGTTGGTTGGTTATGGTCATGCCGAACGAGGTGGAGTGTTTCTCGTAAGTGAAAATTGAGGTTTATGAAGTTACTCGTTGGTCAGCTTCAAATCATCCCAGCAGTTTCAGGTCGATCATAATGCATCTGGTTCCCTATTTGGTTCATTCCTCTTCGCAACTTAATCCCAATTCGGGTATCCCAGGGGGTTGTGCATCTCCCTTGTAGATGGAAATGGTGACCACTAGCTTTGGGCGGGGTGATAACAATGCAGGTCACTTGGGACAAGTGGTGTCTGGCGGTCGTGGTGGCTTTTGAGACCTATGGTAGTCGTGTTCGTGCTGGCTCAGTGGTTGGTCGTGGGAGTCGCACCCCACAAAGTCAACAATAGGGTGGGATGATTCATCGTGGCAGTTCAGGGCGATGGGGGAAGGCACATAATTTGGGACGTGGTTAGAGACAAGATTGTTGTTTAGAGCACTGTCAGGATTTTATTCAGTCGGTACTTGAACGCCAGGAACCTCAGAGCGGGTGAGGCATGAGGAGCATGCAGAGCTCATTGCCACTTTGAACAAAATGCTTTACTTCCAATGCCATGTCGAGGAATGCATAGTGGTGGTCTGGTTAGGCTAGAATTTGTTATCTGAGAAAGTAGAGAAGTTGGAGGCTTGGATGACCGACTTCGAAGAGCACGTTCACTGCTCCTTTCTTCCTCCTCCTTCTCTAGGAACGACTCCGAACAACCCAACCTCCATCACTTCTAATGAATAGCATGGTTACATGTGTTTTACTTTTATTATGTGTTTACTAGTGCTTTTGGTCTCCTAAATTGTGGATTATTTCTTTAGATGTTTTTTTGTTTCTTTGTCATATGTTGATCATGGTATTCAACAAACCTCGTTAGGATGAGACTACTTGCATTTTGCTACTGATATACCTCTTTCTAAAAAATAAATAGAATCTTGATTTAAAAAAAAAAAAACTATCTAAAATATTATTTCTTAGTATTATAGCTATTGCATATAATTATGATATTCATACATTTCAATTTTTATTTATTTATTTTTTTAATTTTTTCAGCCTCCATATACATATTAGGAAGTTCAAATTATATTATTATCATTAAAAAATTAATTTATAAATTTTAATTTTGTAAATTAATGTATTTAACCCATATAGAAAAGTTAATCATTTCTATAACTAATATTTCCTCTTTTCTACTCAATGGTAAGTATAATGAAGCGTAAATGTATACATGGTTTTTTTTTTTTATATTAAATTTTAGCTTCATGTTTCACTTATTTATCATGTTCGGTATGATTGTAGAATTGATTTGTATGACCACTTTATATTAATTTGTTAAAAACTTTTTACTATTTTTGATATTATATTTTTTCAACCTCCAGAGGTTCAAATTATATTATTATTATTAAAAAATTCATTTATATAATTTCTAATTTTGCAAATTAATGTATTTAACCCATAAGGAAAAGTCAATAATTTCTGTAACTAATATTTCCTCTTTTCTACTCCATGGGAAGCATAATGAAGCTTAAATGTATAGATTTTTTTTTTTTTCTTTAATTTTAGTTTTATGTTTCACTTATTTATCAGGTTCTGTATGATTGTAGAATTGATCAATATGAACACTTCATATTGATTTTCCAAAAAATAATTTGTATTAATTTAAAAAAAAATTATTATTTTTTTAATTGCTATAGTATTAAATGGTCAATTATGGTTTATGACAAATTTAAATTAATTATTTTTTTTTTTTCACTTTTTAAATATGTTATTTAAAATTTTGATTTATATTTATTATGGATTCAAAACAATAAATATTAGCAAAAATATATATATATATATATATATATATATATATATATATATATATATATATATATATATATATATATATATATATACAAAAAAATAATTATTTATATATTTTGTTTAATAAATATTGCCAAAAAAAATAAATTATTTATATATTTTGTTTAATATTAATTAATAATTCAAAATAACAAATAATGTTATTGTAACCTAATCCATAATTAGTTAAATCACAAGTGCACCCAAATTTTGTACCATTTTATTCCAACCATTTGTGTAATTTTTACAGTCGTCGAAAAACTGGAAAATGGGGTTGTTGGTGATACTCCTGTAACATTAAAAAAAGAAAAAAAGGAAAAGGATAGAATGATTATTATGTTGTATCAAGTGGTTTATATAGCAAGAAATTATCTAATAACATAATTGTAAATTATGTATTATATTCAATACCACCCACACCATCCCATTCACAATACCGCCCTTCCACTCATATTTAATACCGTTCCACTTCATATTATACCGCCCCATCCATACATTCGATACCGCCCCATTCATAACATTCGATATCGACCTCCCATACAAATTTTTCTCCAAACAAAACAAAAAATACACATATTTTTTGGTGCAGAATTCAGTTTTTAGCAAAGAGTTTGTGTCTTTTTAAATTCAGTCTTCATATTTTTAGCAATGTTTCTGTCCTTTTAAACTGAGTATATTTTCCAGCAAAGAGTGTTTTTGTTTTCTCTCCTTCAAAAGAGATTCTCCAACAAATTTTTTTCTCTTCTCCTTCAAAAGAAGATGACAGTCCCTTCATCTTCTAAAGAGGCTGCATACTTGGCACAGAGAGAAAAGAGACATGCTTCAGATTCATCCAGAGGAAGAGATGGCAGAGAAGGCATTGCAGAGAAGGCAACTTGAAGGAGGTGAGGGGGCAAAAGCTGGGCGGCAAAGAAATCGACAGACTGACAACAGCAAAGACAAAGGTAAAGCACCTGAATATGCTCATTATGTTCTAGCACATTGTAACAATGGAGTAACTGAAGACTTGTTTGATGTTTCATTTACTTCATGGAGAGATGATTGGTTGCTAGATTCGGGAGCAACATGTCACATGACATTTAGAAAAGATTTTTTTGAAGAATTCACTGACAAAGTTGATGGAGCAGTATATTTCGCAGATAAATCCAAACTCAAGCCATCGGGAGACAACACAGTCGAGGAGCTTAAGCACACACAGTGCTAACAGTCATGTCTGTGAGGTTTCTAATCACTCACTAGGTTGAGGAGAAACTTGTTGTCCTTGGTCCAAATCCGCCAGCAAGGACACTCCATTCACTTGTTTGATGGCAAAGCAGAGGTCAGAAAAGCATCAGATCACTCACTTGTCATGGAGGGAATAGAAGAAGGGAGACTCTTGAAGCTGAAAGGTTCATCTGCTCATGCTCAAAACTTTGCATTCAGTTCACATCATGATGAAGGTACATTCCCATCAAGTCTTTTATGGCATGATAGATTTGGACACTTAAACTATGATAGCCTTCGTTTGTTGAAGAAAAATTGTGTTAATGGACTGCCTACAATTCCTATAAAACCTAAGGAATGTGATGCTTGTATTCTAGGAAAGCATAGCAAACAACCATTTCATGATTCACACTCCATAGCACATAGAAAACTTGAACTTTTTCATTCAGATTTATGTGGCCCTATGCCTATTGCTTCTGCAAATGGAAACAAATACATGATGACATTTATTGATGACTACACCAGAATGTGTTGGATTTACTTACTGAAGAATAAGTCTGATGCTTTTCAAACTTTCAAGAATTTTCATGCATGGATTGAAAATGATGCACAAACACATATTGGCTCTATACGTACTGATAATGGAAAAGAATACACTTCAAACGAATTTGAAAATTATCTTCATCAACATGGAATCAAACATCAAACAACTGTGCCATATAATCCCCAACAGAACGGTGTAGCTGAAAGAATGAACAGAACTATTTTAAATATGGTTCGCTCCATGTTATTTTTCAAGAATGTAAAATTGATGTTTTGGGCTGATGCAGTTCTATGTGATGTTTACATAAAGAATAGGTGTCCTTCAAGTTCAATTAGAAAAAAAACTCCTTTTGAAATGTGGCATGGCCACATTACTTCGGTAAAGCATTTCAGGGTCTTTGGGTCCACCTGTTATGCCTTGAAACCCAAGGGTCAAAGGAACAAACTTGGTGCTAGAAGTCGCAAATGTATCTTCTTGGGGTACTTCGATACCTCCAAAGGATATCGTCTCTATGATGAAGCAAATAAGAAGTTTGTGATAGCAAGAGATGTCATATTTCTTGAATCTTCCAAGAGTGACAAGGTTGTTGAGTGGCAACTTGATCGCCTGGATAGATTCACACATGCAAATTCTTTCCAAGAATTTGATAATGTGATTCCACATCTTGAAGGGGGGATTCCGATATTGAATCAAACTGTGGAATCATGTCCTGAAGCACTCTCTCCCCCACATGAAGAAACAACCATGGATGACACATTGGATGATGTAATTGACAGAATTGGGAGATTGAATCTTGAATCAATCCCAACTCAGTCAAGTGACAAGCCTGGGCCATCTCAGAAAGGTCCTCCCAAATGGCTGACAAAGACACTGGAGAATGTTCATCCTGATGAGGTTGGAAAAACAGGAACAAGGAGTTCCACTCAAAAAATCGAAGGTGATGTAGATAATTCTGATTCCCCTGTTGATATGGATATTGCTTATAACTGTGAATTGAGTTTGTCTACAGATCATGAACCAACTTCCTTCAAAGAAACCGCTTCTCATGATGAATGGAAAGAAGCGATGCAGAAGGAGTATGATGCCTTGATAAAGAATGGCACTTGGAAGCTGGTTGATCCGCCTTTGGGAACGAAACCAATTGGATGTAATTGGGTCTACAAGAACAAGTACAAAGCAGACGGCTCACTTGACAAGCACAAGGCCAGGCTTGTGGAAAAAGGATTCGCACAAAAAGAAAGAGTCGATTATGAAGAAAATTTTTCTCCCACAGCAAAATGGACCACCATCCGGACTCTCTTTGCCTTAGCAGCTCAGAATGGATGGAAATTCCATCAGATGGATGTAAAAACAACCTTCTTGAATGGATATCTAAAGGAGAAAGTTTATATGTCCCAGCCAGAAGGATTTGTGATAAAGGGTCAAGAACACAAAGTTTGCAAACTTATAAAATCCTTGTATGGCCTCAAGCAAGCACCACGAACCTGGTATGAGAAATTGACCGAGCATCTTCTGAAACTTGACTTCAAACATTTTGATCTTGATGATGCAACTTTGTTTGTTAAGAAAGTTGGAAAAACAGTTGTATATGTTGTGGTATATGTAGATGATCTTTTGATAACAGGAAACAATGAGAGCTATATTGCATCCATGAAGAAAGAGTTGAAGAAAGGTTTTGAAATGACTGATTTGGGTCATGTTCATTACTATTTGGGTATTGAAGTAATTTAACATCCTAAATTCATATTTCTTTCTCAAAAGAAGTACATTGGAGATCTCTTGAACAAATTTGGCATGGATGACTGTAAACCCTTAAGCACTCCAATGGAACAAAACTTGAAGCTCACATCTATTGAAGGGAAAGAATTTGAGGATGCAACTAAGTATAGACAGCTTGTAGGAAGTCTTATCTATCTGACCACCACCAGACCTGACATTTCATTTGCTGTTGGAATCCTCTCAAGGTTCATGCAAAAACCTTGTGAAGGACATTGGTACTAACGAAAAAGTACAGGTAGCAGAGGGGACTCGAAGACTTTGGACATAAATATACCGAGCCGGCGACTTCGACGATGGATCCTCTGAATTCGGGCTGATGAGCAAAGAAACGAGGAGTTGTCTCTTACGGAGTTCCCCTTATGGGTCTTGGATACGGTGTCTCATGGAATCCATAATGATCCCGAGTTCTAGCGGATTCCACGGCAAGGGCGAGTATGTGGCGGTGACTGAAGCAACAAAAATTGTGGCTCGGAAAATCTGGAAGATTCATGAGATGATCAGCATGCTCACCTTCCTCAAGTAGGCAACATATGACAAGATGCAGCCCACAACCCAAAGTTCATGATCAGACAAAGCACATCAATATAAAGTACCATCTAATTTGACATCATGTTCAGGCCAAAACCATCCATCTACATCATTGTTCCACAAATGAGCAAACTGCTGACATCTTCACCAAAGCACTTGGAAGAGAAAATTTTGAAAAGTTCAGATCGATGCTTGGACTCACCAACATCCCTTCGGATTAAAGGGGGGAATGTTGACACCTAATCCTATGGGATGGGTGTGGATATTTAATTTTGTATAATAAATAATATTGGGAAATAAGGAAGGCGAAGAGTCATTGGGAGATGAATCCCAATAGCCTCACCTCCATGTATAAATGCATGTTCATTCTTCATTCAATAACACATTTTGATTTGAGGAGTTACCTCCTGGTTTGACAATATGGAGCTAAAATGCTAGGGATTATAGTGATTTGGTTTTTCTAATCTAATGTATCATTTGAATAAAGAATTTTCTAACTTTTTCTACTAACACTACTCTAGATCCATCTTAACTACGGATCTATCAAGCGCCGAGAGGGATCACATATCTAGAGGTGCAAACCTCTTTTTTGAGTGCAAAACTTGAGGAAAAGTTTGCACCTCGATAGATTTGATCTCTCTCGGCGCTTGATAGATCCGTAGTTAAGATGGATCTAGACTAGTGTTAGTAGAAAAGTTAGAGAATTCTTTATTCAAATGATACATTAGATTAGAAAAACCAAATCACTATAATCCCTAGCATTTTAGCTCCATATAATAATGTTTAATTATACATAATTTACAATTATGTTGTTAGATAATTTCTTGCTATGTAAACCACTTGATACAATTTCTTGTTAGTTAATATGGATCTAGGCTGGTTTCAGTGGCGTGCGACCAAGGAAAATCTATCGATAATATGAGGAACATATGATTAATATTATCAATAATATGTAAATACATCTAATATTAATATAACCATTTTAAATATGCTAGATATGTTTGAGATTTATAGTCATTTTATTTTTAAATTTTCTTAGTTACCTCAATTTGTTGAGATAATAAATATTGTAAAATAACTTTAATAATGGAAAATTATCAAATAAAAATTTTGAATGAAAAGTGAAAATGTAATAAAATTGAATGATAGAAAATGTGAATAATTAGAATGTGGTCAATTACAAATAGTCTTCATTGTGATCAATCTCAAACTATTTTCTTCTGCTATTCTTATTGTCACCCTTATTAGTTTTGTCATCTTTCTGTATTGATTATATGAAAAAGAAAGTAAAAATCATAAATCATAAACCATTTAAATATTTAGCTCAAACTCTTGTAGTAAACACCATACCTTGTCTCTCTTGCTCTCCAATATTATTAGGTTTAATTATTATAACACAAAAGTCCTTCTACATTGTCAATAATTTTTTGCGCTTACACTGAAATCAATGCACACTTTTAATCCAATGACTTTAAAACTAATGTACCATCATACATCCAATTACATCAAATCATAAATCAACATATACATTGAAATCAATGCATTTAATGCAAGAAATAAAATCATATTAGAAAACAAAATCTACCAAGAAATCAATGCATCTAATGCAAGTAATCAAATAGGATTAGAAATCAACATCTACACTCAAATCAATGCATCTAATGCAAATAAGAAAATAGGATTAGAAACCAAAATATACACTAAAATCAATGCATCTAGTGCAAGAAGTCAAATAGGATTATAAATCCCCATCTACACTGAAATCAATGCATTTAGTGCAAGAAATAAAATAGGATTAGAAATCATTTATATTGAAATAAAGACGTATAGCATAAGAAATCAAATATAATTATAAATCAACATCTACATTTAAATTAATGCATCTAATGCAAGAAATTAAATAAGATTAGAAATCACCATCTACACTGAAATAAATGAATTTAGTGCAAGCAAAAAAATAGAATTAGAAATCATCTACATTGAAATCAATGCATCTAGTGCAAGTAATCAAATATTGTTAGAGATCAAAATCTACACTAAAATCAATGCATCTAGTGCAAGCAATCAAATAGGATTAGAAATCACAATCTACACTTAAATCAATGCATCTATTATAAGAAATATTCTTCCCTCTCTCCCCCCTCCATATATATCTATATGTCCCTCCATCTCTCCTTCTTTGTCTCTTTATCTCACCCCCCAAACACACAAACACTCTCACTCCATATTTATCAATCTCTTTGTCCCTCCCTCCCTCTCTCCATCTATCTCTTCTTTCTCTTCACCTTCCATCTATATCTCTATCTCCCTTTATCTCTCTATATCAACCCCAAAAAATACACTCTCTTTCTCAAATCTATCTATCTATCACTCCCTCCTCCTCTCCCTCCCACTCTATCTCTTCCCCTTCCCTTCCTCTCCCCCACTTCTATCTCTCTTCCCTCCCGTTATCCTCTCTTCTCTCCCTCCATCTTCCTTATCACTCCTTCTCTCTCCCTATCTCTCTCTCCAAATTTTACTCTCTATGTATTTATTCTTACCTCCCTCTCTCTCCCCCTCCATCTCCATCTCTCTTTCCCAACCTCTCTCCACTCTTTCTCTTCCTTTATCTCCCACCTATCTCTATCTCTTCACCTTCTAAATTTGTATCTATATGTCTCTCTCTCTCTCCTTCTCTCCCCAATTCTCCCAATCTCTTATTCTTTATCTCTTTATCTCACCCCCATACATACACACTCTCTCTCCATCTCTCCCTTGTCACTCCCTCACTCTCTCCACTTGTTACTCTCTATGTATTTCTTCTTCCCTCTCTCTTTCCCTATCCAACTCCATCTCTCTATCCATCCATATATCCCCCTCCAAATCCATCTCTCTCTCCCTCAGTCTCTCCCCGTTCAGCTCCATCTCTCAATCCCTCCCTCTCTCCCCCTACAACTCCATCTCTTTATCCCTCCCTCTCCTCCTCTCTCTCAAGTCCCCTCTCTTTTCCTTCCTCTCTCTCTCTCCCTTTCTCTCCTACCTTCCTCTCTCTTCCCCCACCGATCACTCTTTCCACTACAATCCTCTATATTCCCCCATCCCTTTCTTCCTCTATCTCAAGTACTCTCTCTCGTCCTTCCTCTCTCTCCCTTTATCGCCTCCCTCCCTCTATATTCACCCCCCCGCTCTCTCTGTCTCTCTCTCTTTGCCCTCAAATCCTCTCTCTTCCCCCATCACTCTATCTCTCTCTCCAAATCTGTTAATATATCCCTCTTTTTCTTCTTCTCTCTCCTTCTCTCCCCCTTATCTCCATCACTCCTTCTATGTCTCTTTATCTCACCCCTAAACATACACTCTCTCTCTCCATCTCTCCCTTGTCACTCCCTCTCACTCCACTTCTCACTCTCTATGTTTTTCTTCTTATATCTCCCTCCAACTTTGTCTCTCTATTCCTCCCTCCCTCCTCCTCTCATCCTTCGTCTGTCGCCCTCCCCCTGCCCCCCCTCTCTCTCTCTCTACCCTCGGATCCTTTCTCCTTCTCCCTCCCTCTCTCCTTCTCTCTCTCTCCCACCTCCATATTTATGTCTCCCTCCCTCTCTCTTACCCTTCTCTACCTCTCTCACTCCTTTCCCTCTCTCTCTCTTCATTCCTCCTCTCTGCTCTTCTTCAATTTATCTCAATCTATCCCTTCTCACTCCCTCTATTTCTCTAGCTCTATCATATGTCTTTGTTCTTCCCTCCCAGATATATATATATTAAATTTAATAATTTTAATATTATAATAACAATAATATTATTAATAATAATATTTTAATATTAATGTTAGGGTTGATAATTTTTTTTTTGCATGGTATTATTATTACTTTGGTCCATGGTATTTGGTCCATAGGCTTCAAATATAATTAGATGTTGATTTCTACTCCTATTTGATATATTTTTATTTATTTACCTTACCGTTTTATACCTCTTTTAAAAATGTGATATTTGGTCCATGGTATTCGGCCCATGGTATTAATAATAATTTGTCCCATGGTATTTGGCCCATAGGTTTCACTTAATTAGAACTTATTTTTGAATTTTTGTAAATATAAAGAGCTTTATGGAGTAAATATAAAAAGAGGTTTTATTTATTTACCATGCCTCTAGTTTATTTATATTTATATTTATTTACCATACCTGCTGAGTAAGTATAAAAAGAGATTTATTTATATTTATATTTATTTACCATATCTCTTTTTTGAGTATTTTTTTCCGAGGAATAAACTCGCGGAGAACCCGGGCGCACTTCCCCAGAATATCTGGATGGTACGCGCGATAAACCGTCGGCGCTATTTTACGGCACCTGACCCCGAGGGACTCAAATTCAGAATCGAACCCGTGACCCCCCTGATTACGGAGAGGACCCACGTCTGGCTCAGACCAGTTGAGCTATCCCTTAGGGCTAAAATTAATGGGGGATAGGGTGCAACACTAGGACTTCCCGGGAGGTCACCCATCCCAGTACTACTCTAGCCCAAGCGCGCTTAACTGCGGAGTTCTGATGGGATCCGGTGCATTAACGCTGGTATGATCGCACCCGCCTCTCTTTTTTGAGTATTAGTAAAACTCTTCATATTTAAATTTATTTTTAATTGTTTATTTATATGGTTATGTAAATTATTTTTAAAGCCGACATTATTTATATTTTATTTTTAAAAAAATAGTTTTTTTTTGGCTTCCAACATACTTATACATCTCGGTCATATTGGGTTGGGGTTGTAGAATACCGCGCAATAACTCTCATTACATTACAGAAATTCCACATTCAAAATGTGAACTAAAATGCTAAGAAGTAAAGTGGTATGGTTTTTCTAATCTAATGTACCATTTGAATAGAGAATTCTCTAAATTTTTCTACTAACATAGGCCACGGTTGCATTATAGACGAAGTTATTCCATGTTCAAGATGGAAATTTAAGAAATGAAAAAAAATCAATAAATTAATTATAGAGAAAATGATATCATAGTTTTGTATAAAAAATCCATTATATAAAGAAAATCATGGAAATAATAATTATATAATTTAAAATGCAATCCATAATTGATAATACATGTGATTTCACAACGAGTGGATCAATGTTAGTGGGTACCAACCATTGAGGAAAAGAAAGCGAGTATTTTATAATGTAATTTTTTGAAGGTTTTTACGGTAGTTTTTTCCGGTCTAATTTCTCTAAATTCCGGCAGGAATTTAGTGAAAATAGAAGTTTGATGAGTAACCTTGCACAATTGTAGTACCCTAGGGGTTTTTTAGGATGTTGAATCCATATATACAGTAAAAAAACCAGTTTAAATAACATAAATCAAGATTTTACCTCAATATTTTTCACCTGATTCCGGCACCTGAAACTCCAAAAAGTCGCACTAAAAACAACTCCAAAAAAAAGTACTTTATTAATTTCCATTACTCTCCAACCATCTCAAACATCAAAAATAACACAAAGGCTTGTTCAATGTCAATGAAGTGTATTGCACGATCCAAAAATATAGTTCATAAAACTCCATTACTTTCCAAACTTCACAAAACAAACAAAATGTTAAAATTGATCCATAGACACTCTTCATGGAGGACCAGGCCGGCAGGACTGGTCGTTGGGGCACCAACTCTCTAACAATGATGCCCCAGAGATGGAGCGCATGAGCGGGGAAGAGCAGGAAGAGGAATTGAAGGAGGTGTTCAGGGTGTTCGACGAGAATGGCGACGATTTTATCTCGACGGCAAAGTTGAAGAACGTGCTCGCCAGGCTTGGATTAGCCGATGAATATGATGTTGAAGGGATGATCTGTTATGTGGATAAGAATTATGATGGCCATGTGGATTTTGAGTAGTTTAGGCATACAATAGGAACTATTCTTGGTATTAGTCATCTACCCTAGAAACGCGAATTAACCCAGATTCAACTTAAAAGAAATGCAATTACGTACGCGTTATGTATTAGAATTATAATGATTACGACGCACTCAAACCATAAAATATTATGTAAGGGCCTTTAAGAGAGTGAATGGGGGGCATGGTTTCAATATACCTTGATAAATGACTAACCGCTTAAACAAAAACATGAAACTTAATTCCAGCAATTATCCTATAACTCTTTACCCACGTAACAAAACAAAATCAAAATGCTTCAAAACATTTAGGTATATGTTTCAAAATTTTCCAGGAAATGGAAAGGTTAGGCAAAGCCATTGTCAATCCAATCCTCTATGTTAATGATAGATCATAAATAAATAACCATATGCATATGCCATGCATTCCAAAACTAGTGAGGAAATTATACATGCAACTCGGTACCTACAAGAGAAACCTGTTGTAGCTGTTAATCCGGATGTCCTCTTGCGCTTTCCTGCTCTTCATTTTCCTTCTTGTTCCAAAAATCCAAGTATGCCACACTCTACAAAAGTGCTCCAAGAAAATTTAAATGTCCAAGACTATGAGAGAGAGAGAGAATAGAATGAGAGCTCCAAAATTGAATTGACAAAAGTATGTGAACTGGTCCTCTAAATATTTTTTATTAATGAGACCTCTAATTTCTTCAATTTTCCATTATTTTCCTTCATTTTCCTCCTCACATACAACTTGTGACCTTTCGCCTCCATTTTTCATATTTTCCATTATTTTCATAAATAATTGTCAATAAATGTCACTTTGTCTTTCAAAAGCTTTAGTTTTCACCTTTGCCAATTTCCACATCCATAATAAACCATATGAAAAACCACACTAGTATTTTCTTCCTAGCATTTAGCTTGGATTATATATCCCATGACCATGGTTATTATTTTCCCTTTATTAACTTTTATTAGACATAATTTTCACCAAGGTTGTTATTGAACCCTCCCCCTTGGGGGAACATCGTCCTCAGTGTTCAACAACACCTACAACCAACAAGACTATTATAAGAGAAATATATTTCTCATGGAGATTTATAACTTTGCTTGTTGCAAATATTTACAATGATCAACCTACTAAGAAGCAAACCAACATGACAACATGATAAACATAACATCATAATGACATGACACCCATACCGCTTATTGAAGCTTTATAACATAGCTCATGGAGGTATTTATATCCATATCTCAAAATTCTCCATTCTATTCTCTCTCTCATTCTATATCTCATTCTATTCTCATTCTATTCTCTCTCTCATTGTTATACCTCCATTAAAATATATCTCATTCTATATCTCATTAAAATATCTCATTGTTATACCGCTTATTGAAGCTTTATAACATAGCTCATGGAGGAATGTGTAGCTGCTTTAACCACTCAAAATTGGCTACACATTCCTCTGTCCATTCAAACTTCTTACCTTTCCTTTGCAATGATGTGATAGGATAAGAAATTTGTGAGAAGTTCTTAATGAACCTCTTGAAATAAAATTCTAACCCCACAAAGGACCTTACCTCCCACATTCATAGGAGATTCCTACTCCATGATAACCCTTATGTTTTCTAGATCCACTGTTATGCCTTCCTTGGACACAACATGTCCCAACTAATTTATCTAATTCTAAAAGAAACTACACTTGCTTAGCTTAGCATAAAATTGATGCTCTCTCAACAATCTCAATATTGTTGCTAAGTGTTCGGCATGCTTTTATTAATTTTTAATATATACCAATATATCATCAATGAATACAATACCGAACGTGTCCAGATAAGGACGCAAAACACTATTCATCAAGCACATAAAATTAGGTGGAGCATTATTCAAACTAAAAGGAACTACAACAAACTCATAATGTCTGTACCTGGCGTGTAAAGTTTTCTTTTGAATGTCCTCTTCTATAATGTGTGCATGATGATATCTTGATCTCAGATCAATCTTCGAGAACACTGTTGCTCCCTTCAACTGATCAAACAAATCATTAATCATTGGCAACGAATACATGTTCTTGATGGTCAACTTGTCCAACTACCTATAATCAATGCATAACCTGAGAGTACCATATTTCTTCTTCACAAACAATACCGGTGCACCCTAAGGTGATACAATTGGCCTAATGTATCCCTTGTCAAGCATATCATTTAAATGCAACTTGAGCTCTACCAACTCTGGAGTGTTCATCCTATATGGTGCTTTTGATGTTGGTGATGCCCCTGGTACCAACTTAATAGAAAATTTACTTCCCTGTGAGGTGGAAACTCTGAAATATATGTGGGAAATACATCCTAAAACTATTGTAGAACTAGGTACTGGCTTAAGACATCTATATCCTCAACTTCCTTACTTTTGTCACTAGAAATATGTATTGCAAACAACACACACTATTTTCTAAGATTGCACTTCACCTACATAGTTGTCACCATTCTAACTGATGTTGCTTTCTTCTTACCCTACAAGACTCTCTATTCTCCATTATCATCCAAACACTTAATGGCTTTGTCATAACAATCCACTTTGGTCCTATTAAGATACAACCAGTCCATAACCAAAAGAATGTTATATGAACACAACGACAATACATTCAGATGTGCTTGTTAGGCATACCATTCAAGTCAAATGCATAAGCTCTTACCCAATGATAAACTCTCTTCTTGGTACCCATATCCAACTGCACTAACCAAGACTCTGCATGCACTTCTTTAGTCAAACCACATTTATCCACCAAGTTAGGACTAACATAACTATAATTAGATCTAGGTTCAATCAAAATAGAAACAACTCTAACAAACTCTGAAGGATTATTGCATCAATTTCTGCTTGTTTCTCCTGTGCCTATATTATTTTGTCATTATCTGCTTTGCAACTCCTTATTTCTTCCTTCAAACTCCTCAATGTGTCTGCTAAGTCAGAAAAGTGTCGAACACCATGATGCTCATCTGAATCATAGAGATAATATTTGTAGTCTACCATCTTGCTAGTTAGCTTGATCTCTTTCCTGCAAGGCATCTCATGTCATCTAAACAAAATCACAATAAACCAATGTACCTTAGCATAATTTGAGGAGCATATCTCCTGCAATATCAACAAATCAACGTAATAAATGTATAAACGTAATCATAACAACATATAGACATATAAAACATAGGTATATTGACACATAAACATCATTCTATCTAGCGTCCAGTAATCAATGCATGACCATGTCAACTACACATACCGTGACTTCATGCATGACAACAACAACCATACCGATATACACTTGACAACATGTAAACACTTTACATGCGTCAACAATGCATAACAAATCATACACTCATGATGACACATTCCACAACAACCCCATCAACCTTCATATGGAAACATCACTGTAACCATGACCAACACCATTCATATGAAACAAGCACATAGACCACAAGCATAAGGAACACATATGAAACTGACATGAATGCATGACCAACACACCATCCATCTAGTCTGAGGGGTGAACCATGCTCTAATACCACTCTGTAACACCCTCCTCCCACATCTACACAAGTAACTGGCCAACCGGGGTAAACATGTGACGAAGAGTTACTATGATATGATTCAACTCCCCATGTGTCAGTTAAGGAAGTGGAATCGAAGGAACAAAACAACACAGACCTTCTGCACATGCTACAAGACACCCAGGAGGCTCAGGCCCCTAAATCAAACTAACCTTTTAATGCATGAATCTTCCAATATCTCCCTTGACATGGGCAAGAGTGTAGTTGGAAACCTCCAGTCGCTCGCACCAAATGGGCATGCATGCGACTAGGGACTTTTCCCAGTAGTTCTGAGCCTGCGACCTCAATTTATGTGCCACTTTTTCAAGCCCAGGGCTCAAGTCTCTGCCTAGAACTCCATGACACTTTTTCAGGAATGAAAGATAAAAACAGAATAACGATGTAAATTCAATCACTTGAACAAGGACTTGACTAGACCCCTACTAGCCATGACAGACATTTCGTCAAACATGTCACAAATATGTAATCTGCAGGTTTACACAACACATCTGAGCATAGGGGTCTCATACTTATCTGAGAATCACTAAGAACAATTGTTTCCTCATCACATTAACAACATTATCCTTTATTAGGTCATAGATTCATTGTTCATTCATTTACAAGTCAAAACATGATGAGAGTCATATATCATCACTATTATTAAACACATTCATAACCATCATATAAAAAAAAGAAATGACAAGTATAGAACAAACATATAATCCACATAATAAAAAGCATATTTACCCATTATTACAAAAGGAAAAGAGCTCGTATTTCCATAATAAAAATGCAACCAAGTTTGAGACTTCCATGTACCACCCGACCATAAACATGGTTGAGCCAAACCTCTCTTCATCTAGTCACCCCCATGCCATATTCCAAGCATGAAAGTGGGATATCATATAACACATCAATCAAAAACCAAACCAGGGCTTCTAGAGGCCAAACTACCCCAACCCCCATCCAGTGAATCCACCTCACGATCGGACATCACTAATCATCACCATATTGGTCTCTACCCAAGTTTTTTAGGGCTCGAAAGCATTTGTTCCAACCAAGGCTTCTAGGACTAGTAACTCAACCCACAACTATCATCAGACTTCTAGAGTTTTTTTTTCAACCAGAGCTTCTAGTACTAGTAACTCAATCCACCAATGGCTTCCATATCGTTCTTCCAACTAAGGCTTCCAGTACTAGTAACTCAACCCAAGTTTTTACAGGGATTCCAGAGTGTTTGTCCAACCAAGGCTTCTAGGAACTAATAACTCAACCCACAACCAAAGGCACAAGAAAACCAACCATAAAACAAAAGTAAAACTCACAACACCATAGATATATAAAAAATTGCAAGGCTAGGAAAAACCATTGTCAATCCAGACAATCCTCCATGCCAATGGCAGATCATAAACACATAACCATATGCATATGTAATGCATGCCAAAACCAGTGAGGAAATCATACATGCAACTTGGTACATGCAAGAAAAACCCATTGTAGATGTTAATTCTGATGTCCTCTTACACTTTCATGCTCTCCCTTTGCCTTCTTGTTCGAAAAATTCAACTCTAAAAATGATCCAGGAAACTCTAATTGTCCAAGAGTATGACAGAGAGAGATAATAGAATGAGAGCTTCGAAACTGAACTGACAAAATTCTATGAACTTATCCTCATAAGCCTTTTTATTAATGATGCCTCTACTTTCTTCATTTTTCCATTATTTTCCTTCATTTTCCTCCTCACATGGAACCTATGACCTTTCACCTCTCTTTTCTCATATTTTCTTTTATTTTCGTAAATAGATGTCAATAAATGTTACTTTTCAATTCCAAAGCCTTAGTCATTTTCTTTGCCAATTTCCATAGCCATAATAAATCATATGAACATCCACACTAGGATGTTTTGTCTAGCATTCAACTTGGAATACATGTTCAATGACCATGTTTATTATTTTGCCTTTATTAACTTTTATTACATGGATTTTTCACCAAAGTTGTTACAGATTCAATCATTCTAGCAGAGATATCCCACAAGATTATCAACTCTCATTAGAATGTTATACATACTATATTTTTGTGTGATTATCGTGGAAATTTGTATTGTTTTTTACAAGCTTTCTTTAGGCAATGTGTTATAATGAAAACTACATACAAATTTTAAAATGTAAAACAAAAAAATGTTAAATATACATATGTATAGGTATTTCCCTGATATGTACATTGTACATTGTTTATATCGTTATCCTGTAAAACATTATAAAACAAAAAACAGAGGAAAGAGTCATGTATTATTACCATATAAAAAAAATGTTGCTAAATACTTCAAAGAAGTTTTTGTTATGCGAGAATGTAGTTTGGGAAAATCATAGAACTCTTTTCTAAGCACACAAATAAATACATTTTTCTTTAGTTATAAAAAACACTAAAAAATAAATTGAAGTAAGTTCAGAGCTAAACCTGCAGGGCTACAATCGTATACTTGTCATGAGAATCCTTGTCGATGATCTTCCCATCTTCAATTCGCTCCCCCATAGCATCCTCCACATATACCTGGGGTACCCAATGTATTTTTCTTGACCCCTTTTCGACTGGTTCTTTCTTAGCTTTCCGCTATACGGTCCTAAAAAACTCTACCACCCGCATATTCTTGTCAGTGTTCTCCAAATCTAGTGTCAAGTTAAGACCATTCAGTAGTAAAACTATGAACATATATTTTTTCACTTCGGGATCTAACTTGAGCTTCTTCCTAGGAAAAGCTCCAAGGTAGCCCTCATTATTGCTTCATTTATTCTTGGTAAAAGATTATGCCATCCTAGACGCAATAAACAACAAACAACACTAGGAATATATGGTCTTCTATTGGAAGGCTTGCCTTCAGATAAAATTAGCAAGAATTAACACATGCAACGAGCTTGAATTACTTCATTTGGAGAATGTATTCGTTGGGGCCGATATATCACTAATTGCTAAGAGAAACCATGTATGTACAACACAATCCAAGTTTTGGCAGTCTGCCTTGCCTACAACGCTCTCATCCGTAACCTCAAAACCACTTTTAGAAAACAAAAGTTTCCTTAAGCGCAAGATTTTGGGTTTCAAACTCCATCAATTGAAGTATGGAAAGCCCATGCAACAACACATAAGGAAGCTTAATAATCGAAACCAAAAGAACCGCATTTACAATTAAAAAAAATAGTTCGGAAATGTACTAAAAAGAACCTATGAGGATTGGAACAACAACCATACTAGAGTGTGACCACTTCGAAGTATTTAGAGACATAAAAGAGAAATTAAGTCACAAAACCATACCAATAAATAGAGAACAATCTTTTGTACCATAAATAACCTTTGAACATGACATTAAGCTAGTTGGTGGTAACAAGTTATGACAAGGGAATAAATGGTTGAGAGTAACAAGGTGTAATGGGAATATAATTATAATATCTAAGATGAAAGGGGGAGCATGGTATTTAGCATTATTAATTAATGTCAATCTTCCATGTCATGATCTAGAAATAAGATTGTCAAATTTTTTAAAGAATTCATAAAAATTAGGTGCACCATTATGAAAATAGTGCTTGACCATTTCTGTGAATTACAATCTCAATGTTGAATTTGATAGAAAATTTAAATAAATATTAATATTAAATAATAAAGAAAATGAATAATTTTTTTAATTTTAAATAATAAAAAATGGATAAAAAATTGTTATTTAAATATGAATAAAAAAATGTAATAGGTAAATAAATTTAATATTTTAGCAATAAATATAAATTGTTAAACATTGTAATTATAAATATTTATAAATTCAATAGAATTTGCAATTTTTCTATTTTAGTGAAATTTTGACACTTTTTATAAATTAATATATATTATAATTTTTTAAACTTACTCTATTTTATATAGATTATCGTCGTTGCATTAAATTAATGTAAAAATAAATAAAAATCCCCATTTAACTATGGGATAAGAATTGTTAAAATAAATTTGCTGCGAATGCTCGCTGTTGCGTGAGGCTGCGCTGTGAGCCTGGTTCGAGCTAGGGTTTCTCGCACTCATGGAGGTGTTGGGCTCGCCCCATGTGCCTCCCCCTCCCCCACCACCGCCATCTGCCGCAGACGCTTTCAATCTGTTGCTGGCATCCCTGCCAAAGAAGAAAAAATGCGAAGCAGCTAAGTTTGTAAAGAAGCTAGACAATATTCCCGAAATTTCTCTCCCCTCAGAAGCACCGATCCAGGTAGCTCTGTTTCTGGCAGATCGTGCTCTTGTTGGGAAATTTACAGGACTCTGGCCCTCTCCAAAATCCATAGAGAATTGGGTCATCAAGAACTGGGCGCCATTGATCAAGAACAATGTAACCTCTTATTTCTTGAGGAGAGGGTACTTCCTATTCGAATTCACTTGAAAAGAGGACAAGGATCTGATCTTCCAGAATGGCCCCTACTTCATGGGCCCTCAGGGCATGTATCTTAACAAATGGATGCCATATTTTGACCCAGCAGTTGATGTTCCCACTGCGGTCCCGGTGTGGGTTAGGCTCCCAAACCTTCCAGTTCAGTGTTGGAACTGGGATTCATTGAAGCACATATGCAATGCCCTTGGGAAATTCATAGATCAGGCGAAAAACAAGGATCAATACGACTGTGCTAGAATCTACGTGGAGGTAGATCTATAGGTGGGTCTCCCAGAGGCCATAAAAATCAATGTCGGCAGTTGGACCCATGTGAAAAAACTAGACTATGAGCAGCTTCCCTTCAAATGCCGGAAATGCCATGTCTACGGCCACTTTACCAGAGGTTGTCCGTGTTGGGTATGTGTTATATTCTTTCCATGACTAGCCCCACGCGTTGTATGTTGCACTGGGCGCAGCAGGGGGGTCACAAGGGGGGAGGCAGCCCCCACTATTGGGGTCCGGGGTAGCACCCCAGCGAAATTTTTTTGGTGTGCGGACCCACTCATAGGCGGACCCACCCATGTTTTGTGCATGAGTTTGCACATGGTTTTGGGGTACGATGGTTTTCGGCCCCTGGTATTTTTGTAGATCCGGTCAAGGGAACTACGGTTATGTTCTAATCCAGGGTTAATGGATTGGGGTTTATGTATGCTCCGGCATGTATATATATGTGTTGTAACACTAAAAGGAATATAATGAAAAATCAAGCCGGTCGTCCCAATTTGGGATCCAGGGGAAAATCTCTGTGTTTATCTGTTTTATGTTTTATGCTCTCGCTATTGTTTATTTTCTGTTATAAGATTCGTGTGTAGATAATTTCTGTTCAGGGTTAAAACCTACATTTGGTATCAGAGCTGTTTCGGCTTCAAGGGGACGCCTTTTTTGTTGAGGGTTTTTTTCTCGGGCCTGTGGTAGACCCTGTGCAGTGGGAGATCTGCGGGATCGATTCTTGCGGTGAAAGAATATGGCGAGCGGCGGAAAGATAGAGATCGAGAAATTTAATGGTCAGAGTTTTGAGTTGTGGAAGCTCAAGATGGAGGATCTGATGGTGGATAAAGATCAGTGGATCGCGGTAGATCCAGGTACTAAACCAACGGCAATGTCAGATGAAGACTGGAAGAAACTGGATCGGAAGGCTAAGAGCACAATACGGTTGTGTGTGTCAGATTCAGTATTGTTGAATGTATCTGGGGAAGCTACGACGAAGAATTTGTGGGAAAACTTGGGACTTTGTACCAATCTAAGTCTCTGGTGAATAAGTTGTTCCTGTGGAAAAAGCTGTATAACCTGAGGATGAAGGATGGAGACTCAGTGACAGAGCATCTGAATGCCTTCAATACTGTGGTAAGTCAGCTGTCATCTGTTGATATTAAAATCTCAGATGAAGATAAGTGCATCATTTTTTTGTGTTCTCTACCAGACTCGTGGGATAGTCTGGTTATTGCAATAGGTAGCAATACAACTACCTTGAATTTTGATGACATTGTCTCAGCCTTGCTGTCGGAGGAAATGAGACGGAGAAATATGGAGGGTCAGAATGGAGATGCCTTATCTGTACGAGGAAGGTCCCAGAACAGAAACAATAATAAGGTTTCAAGTGGGAGATCTAAATCTCCTGGAAAGTTTGTAAAGGTGTGCTGGAAATGCGGAAAGGAAGGGCACTACAAAAAGGACTGCAGATCTAAAGCTCCTGAGAAAGGAAAGGGATCTGATGATGCTCCTTCTGCAGAGGCAAAAACCACCTCGGATGAAGGTGGGGATGTGCATTTGGCTTCTTCTTCAAATACACATGTAGATCATGAGTCATGGTTGATTGACTCATGTGCATCCTTTCACTTCACTCCCCATAGGGAGTGGTTCTGCGAGTATGAGAAATATGATGGTGGTGATGTCTTCCTAGGGGATGATAGGAAGGCCAGAATCATTGGACGTGGAAAGGTCAAGCTGAAGCTGCAAGGTGGAAGGATTAGAACACTTCCCGGTGTTCTGCATATTCCTGCATTGGCCAGAAATCTGATTTCTGTAAGCAAGATGGATGATGCAGGTGTAAAAACAGTGTTCGAGAAAGATGCCTGCAAGATGGTTCGGGGAGCACCGGTATTAATGCGGGGAGTTCGGACTGGAACTCTATACAAGCTACAAGGTAGCACTGTTATTGATGGGTGTAACAGTTCTGTGGTTCCTGAAAGTGGGACGGAAAGTCTAGCTGTCTCTGGAGAAAAGACCATGCTATGGCATCAAAGGCTTGGACATATTGGAGAGAAGGGCCTTCGGATACTATATAGAAATGGTATGGTAGAAGGTATGTCTAATTGCTCTCTGGATTTCGATTTCTGTGAACATTGTGTATATGGGAAGCAGAATCGGGTGAGTTTTCCTTCTGGTGCTAAGAGGGCAAACAAGATATTAGAACTTATGCACAGTGATGTGTTTGGGCCTGTGTTAGTTCCATCACTGGGAAAGTCTGTGTACTATGTTTCATTCATAGATGACTTCTCAAGGAATACATGGATATATTTCTTGAGGAAGAAATCTGAAGTCTTTGACAAATTTAAAGAATTTAAGGCTCTGGTGGAAAACTAGATAGAGAAGAAGATAAAGGCGTTGAGGACAGATAATGGTGGGGAGTTCTGCAAGAAGGAATTTGAAGAGTTCTGTAAGAAGTGTGGTATAGCACGGCAGAAGACTACTCTATACACACCTCAACAAAACGGAGTTGTAGAAAGAATGAACAAAACGTTGATGGAAAAGACAAGAAGCATGCTTAGTGGTACTGGGTTAGGACAAGAATTCGGGTAGAGGCACCCGAGACTCCATGCTATTTGCTAATGTGATCACCTTCATCGTTGTTGGAGGATAAGAATACACATGAGGTATGGACTGGTAAGAAACCCTCTCTTTTGCATCTAAGGGTATTTGGATGTGATGCATATGTACATGTTCCAAAGGAGAAAAGGACCAAGTTGGATAATAAATATGAAAGGTGCATCTTTATTGGGTATAAGGATGGTTTAAAGGGTTACAAGCTTTGGAACCTAGAAGCAAGGAAGGTTGTGTATAGCCAAGATGTGGTGTTTAGAGAGGTGAAATATGTTGTTAAACATGAGATCCTACCAAAGGAACCCGAGAAGATAGAGTTTGAGCTAAAGGAGGATGAATCAGACTCTACAACAGAAGAAGACTCAGAAGAGGAAGAGCCACAAACTCCAGTTGTGAGAAGATCAATTCAAGAAAGAAGACAACCAGAAAGGTATAGTCCATCCGTTTGCCTGTGCTTTTCCTAACTATAATCCGATGATGATCCAAGAACTCGTCGGTGGAGGCAATAGATCTACAAGGTGTACACAATCTGGTTGCTTTCGTGTTGATGAAATTGTATCTTTGCACAAAATGTGAGAAAGGGATCCGGTGAGTCATTTGAAGGAAGCCCATTGGGAGCAAATGGGTGTTTAAGAAGAAGATGAATGTAGAAGGCAAGGTAGAGAAATACAAAGCTCGGTTGGTAGCGAAAGGTTATTCCCAGGTGCCGGGAATTGATTTTGGTGATATTTTTCTCCTGTTGCCAAAGTTACTTCTATTAGATTACTTTTATCTGTTGCTGCTGCATTTGATTTTGAGATAGAACAGATGGATGTGAAGACAACATTTCTTCACGAGGATCTAGAAGAGGAGATCTACATGAAGCAACCTGAAGGCTTTATGGTGAAGGGTAAGAAAGAACTAGTATGCAGGTTGAAGAAGTCTATGTATGGGTTAAAATAGTCACCAAGGATGTGGTATCAGAAATTTGATACCTATATACGGGGACTTGGCTTCACTAGAAGCAAGGAGGATCACTGTGTTTATTTTAAATTAATTGGTGACCGTGTTATTTATTTTGTCTTGTATGTGGATGATATGTTGTTGATTGGAAATGACAAAGAAATTATCCAAGATTTGAAGACCCAACTGTTCTCCAAATTCGACATGAAGGATCTTGGTGCTGCAAACTGTATTTTGGGCATGGAAATTAAGAGAGATCGGGCAAAGAGGAAGCTCTGGTTAAACCAGAGGAAGTATGTCGAGACTATATTGCAGAGGTTCAATATGCAGGATAGTAAACCGGTGAAAGTTCCTATTCCTGTAGGTGTAAAGCTATCTGTTGAACAGTGTCCCAAGACACAAGAAGAAGAAGAGGATATGTCCCGTGTTCCATATGCAAGTGCAGTGGGTAGCCTGATGTATGCAATGGTTTGTACTAGACCAGACATTGCACATGCAGTGGGAGTATTGAGCAGGTTTATGTCAAACCCAGGGAAGGAGCATTGGACAGCAGTGAAGCGGGTTTTCATATATTTATGTGGCACTAGTGATTATGGCTTGTGCTACCAGGGAAGACCAGGATTGGAAAGAATTTTGGACATTCATGGTTTTGTTGATGCAGACTGGGCTGGAGATCTGGACCAAAGAAGATCTACAAGTGGGTATGTGTTTAGCCTATTTGGAGGCGCAGTCAGTTGGATGAGTAAAAGACAGTCTGTAGTGGCTCTTTCAACTACAGAGGCAGAATACATGGCAGCCACTCATGCAAGAAAGGAGGTAGTTTGGTTGCAGAGATTGTGTTCAAGTATGGGGCTGGTACAACAAGCTATAAGGATAGACTGTGATAGCCAAAGTGCAATTTTCTTTGCTAAGAACCCTGCCTATCATTCAAAGACAAAACACATTAATGTTCATTATCAATTTGTTAGAGATATGCTGAGGCTAAAAGGGTGGTTAGTAAAGGTGGACTTTTTTAAAGATTGCTGCAGATTTACTGATTTAAATCTGTGAGCACCCGTGTCTTCGTCAGAGAAACAATGGGTGTTGAAGGATTGGCCCAATGACTAAGCACTCCTATGGCCTCCTGTGGAAAGAAAACAACAAGTGGGAGAATGTTGGGTATGTGTTATATTCTTTCCACGACTAGCCCCACGCACGGAGGCAAGGCGCCGGCGCAAGAGGGCCACATGGGGAGGCGGGGCCCCCCATCGTTGGGGCCCGGTAGCGCCCGCGAATTTTTTTGGTGTGGGGACCCACTCACAGTGACCCCACCGTGTTTTGTGCATGAGTTTGCACATGGTTGTGGGGTACGATGGTTTTTGGCCCCTGGTATTTTGTAGATCCGGCCAAGGGAACTACGATTATGTTCTAATCCAGGGTTAATGGATTGGGGTTTATGTATGCTTTGGCATGTATATATATGTGTTGTAACACTAAAAGGAATATAATGAAAAATCAAGCTGGTCGTCCCAATTTGGGATCCAGGGGAAAATATCTATGTTTATCTGTTTTATGTTTTATGCTCTCGCTATTGTTTATTTTCTGTTAGAAGATTCGTGTGTAGATAATTTTTTTTCAGGGTTAAAACCTACAGTCCGTCCGATGGTGAGGCGAAGAAAGGGAAGGATGAGGGTTGGAATCAGGTCAACGTTCCAAGACCTCTCATAAATCTCATAAGGCTGGTGCCCCAAATGGAAAAGGCCCTCAGACGGCCCTACCCAACAGCCCCCTCCTAGGATGGGGCAAGAAAAATAAATTGGACCTCTAGGCTCGAAAATAGAGGAAACCCAGGAGGTCGAGATTCAAAAGGTTATCTCCCCAGGTAAAGGCACCCCCTTTGCCTCGCTTAAAGGTGGAAGTGCTACAGAGAGTTCTAAAGAAAAACCCTGAGAAGCTGAGGAGGAAGATCAAGAATCGGAGGACTCAGAGGAGGAAAGAGAAATAGGAGATTCTCAAGCCTCTGTCAGGAGATCCACAAGAGGTCGTAAGATTGATCAGGAAAAAGGAGAATAGGAAATGTACAAAGACAAGCTTCAGGGCAGCCAACCAACCCTCGAGAAGCTGTTGGCAAAAAATCCAAAGATGACGCGATACCAGTCCCAAGGCTCCAAGGGAGCCCATCACAATAAAAGTAAATGATAAAGGTCGTCTCTTGGAACTGTAGAGGTATGGGGAGCAGAGCCAAAGAATAAGCCCTAAGAATTTTAATAAGGATAGAAGCCCCTAACATACTTCTCATTTAGGAGACCAAAATGGAGGACTCAGTCTTCCTTCAAGTAAGTAAGAAAACCTGGAAAAAAAGTGGAGCGCAAGCAGTCTCAGCCTGTGGAGCCTCGGGAGGGCTGTGCATTCTCTGGAATGCTAACAATTTCTTGATAGTTTCTGAGACCCTAAATACTCATTGGTTGTTTTTAAAAATGCAGCATCTCGTCACAAAATAGATCATTTGTCTCTTTACTGTGTATGTCCCAGTTAATGCTGGGGAAAAAAGGGCCTACTGGGATTCCATAAGAAGCCTGGCAGATCTAGTGAACCTGGAAAATATCATCATAGCTGGTGATCTCAATCTCACTCTTCTTTCGGCAGAAAAGAGAGGAGGCAGCATTGTTCGGGATCCGGCAAGGGAATGGGCAGAGGATCTTATGTAGGACTGGGATCTGCTAGAGATCAAGCCTTCTTCTGGTAAGTACACTTGGTCAAATAAAAGAGTCAGTCCAGGTCATATTGTTGCAAGTCTAGATATATTTTTCGTTCAAAGCTCCTTCCTCCTCCTAGGGTTAGAGGCTAGAATGCATATTCTCCCTTGCAACGTTTCTGATCATAAACCAAACAAGCTCAAGCTTCTAGCACACCTTGATCTTGGTCCAATCCCATTTAGATTTAGCCCTCTTTGGGTCAAGGAGTCTGACTTCATGCACATGGTTAAGGAAATTTGGATGCTGCCTGTCAAAGGCTCTCATTTTTTTGTTTGGGAGGAAAAAATCAGAAGAGTGAAAGATGTCCTGAAAAGCTGGGCCAAATCTCTGCCCAACCTTGCAATCGAAAGGAAAAAAATCCAAAGCATGTTATATCTCCATCATTTGAAATTGGAAGATGCTGAAATAACTAAAGAGGCTCTAGACAAACAGGCTCATATTCAACAAAATTTCCATAAGGCATGCCTAGCCAAGGAAGAATGCTGGAGGCAAAAATCTCGGAGCCTCTGGCTTAAAGCAGGGGACATGAACTCCTCTTTTTTTCACAAGCAAGCTCAATATATGAAATGCTCAAATTCCATTGCTGAAATTAAGGAAGAGAATGTCATCCACAAGGACTTTGTAAGAATCAAAAGAGAAGCCTTCCTTCATTTAAAAAAAATGTATAGTGAGGAAGTGGAATTGAGCCAGAACTCTAATCTTTTGGAAGTGGTTCCCCCCTTGATAACAACTGAGATGAATCAACTTTTAGAAGCTAAAGTCACCAAAAATGAAGTGAAGGACACCCTCTTTTCTATGGACCTCGACAGATTTACAGCCATATTTCTCCAATCCTGTTGGCAGATTGTGGAAAAGGACCTCCTTAAAATCGTTTTAAAATCCCAAGTTTGTTAGAAAATTGGAGGCAATACTAACTCCACGTTCCTTTCCCTCATCCCTAAGGAGAAAGGAGCCAATTCCTTCAACATATTTCGTCTGATCTCTCTGTGTAACATAGACTACAAAATGATTACCAAAGTGATCGCTAATAGATTGAAGCACATCCTCCCCAAAATTATTTCGGAGAATCAAGGGGGCTTCATTCATGGTAGGCAGATTGTGGACAATTTCATCTTAGTCCAAGAGGCGATTCACTCAAGTCTGCAACGCAACGAAAAAGGTATGGTTGTCAAACTTGATCTAGTAAATGCTTTTGACTGAGTTAGACACAGATTTTTGTTAGATGTCTTGCATAGGCTTGGGTTTGGATCGAGCTTTATAAATTGGGTTCAGGCTTGTATCTTGAAGCCTTGTATTTCTCCCCTAGTGAATGGCAGGGCTGCTGAATTCTTCAAAGCCTCAAGAGGACTTAGGCAGGGGTGTCCTCTTTCACCTCTCCTATTCATCCTTCAAGCTTCTGTCCTCAGCTTTTACCTTGATAAGAAGCAACAAGACTAGGAGATCATTGGGCTAAGTATAGCAAGAGGGATTAAAAACATTAATCATGCCCTCTTTGCCGGTGGCAACTTGTTGCTAGGTGCTGCCATTGTGCTTTCAACTACCAGGTTCAAAGGAGTGTTGGACGAATTTTGCGAGGAGTCTGGCAGCAAAATAAATAATGAAAAATTCCACATTTACTATTGGAACATCTTGCCCTCCTCACTCAATTCTATTTCCATATGCTTTGGATTTGTTGCCTCCTCATCCTGGACTTCCTTCAAGTATATTGGACTTCCTGTATTTCTTAAGAGGGCCTTCAGTAGAGACTGCTTCCCCAACCCGAGAAATTCAAGAACAAATTGCAGGCCTGGGGATTCTCCTGGCTCAATATTGCTGGCAAGATGGTGCTCATCAAAGTTTTGCTCAACATCCTCCTCTTATTCCAATTCTCTCTTCTTCTAGCTCCTGTTTGCATCCTCGGAAAGATGGAGGATTACATTCGTAAATTTTTTTGGAAGGGAGGTAAGCATAATGAGAAAAAAAATACCCCTTGTCAATTGGGAAATAGTCTCCAAACCACTGATGGAGGGGGGATTGAACTTTAAAAACCTTTGCTCCCAGAATATTTCTATGGGAGTGAAAAATTTATGGATAATCATTACCCCCAATCCTGGCTGGGCGCAGTTGGCGTTGTGGAAGAAATATTTTAAAGGCAAGAGAACTCGCTCCTTGGACAAGCCCCTCCCTCAAATCAAATCATCCTTCCTCAACTTATGCGTTAAATTCATCCCTATGGTTATGTATCATGCATACTAGATTCCCAGAAATGGAAAAAGTATAAACATGTGGACAGATCGAATTATGAATAAAGGTCCTCTGGCGAAGTGCAACTCCCTGCAATCGTTACGCATATGGATGGAAGATGCCGGCTATAAAACGTTGTGGGATATTTCCTTATGGCATGGTCTGAATTGGGTGAATTGGAAACAAATCCAGGCACCCCCGAAACTCCAGAAGGATTGTGTTATGTTGTTTTCTCTGCTGCACAATATGGCTCCCACTCACGCGAGGCGAAAAGATACTCGGGGTCGGGGTTCGATGGCTGGAGGTTTCTCGGTAGTGCAGGGTTACGCTAAGCTGCTGGAGCAGCCTCATGTTCCACCGGATCCAACACCTTGGAAAGGGATCTGGAACTATTCCTCCATTCCAAAAATTGACTATTTCTGCTGGCTGCTGTGTCATAGGAAATATTGACAGATGAAAGATTGCAGAAGAGGGGATTTTATGGTCCTTCAAGATGCATCTTGTGCAGAGAAAATGTCAAGTGCGCCTGTCATCTTATGCTGGAGTGCAAATTTGCATCACAAATTTGGCTTGAGCTGTTGGGAAATTGGAGATCCAATTTCGCACTCCCCAGTTCCATTCCTGAGTTGTTCGCAAATTGGTTGACCAGATATCCTGGCCCCTTCCAAAAAAACAAGTTGATCAAAGCTACCTGGACCTCCCTTCCAAAAATCATTTGCTGGCAGATTTGGCTCGAGAGGAACAACTGATCTTCAGAAATAAAGAGCAGGAAGTCAAGTATGTTGGGGTCAAGATAAAATTTCAATTGAAAGAATGCCTAGGAGAGAAAAAGGATGATTCAAACTTATGCCAACAAGACATAGACTGGGGTGCTTCACTTGATCCTCAATTCCAAAAAGTTGTTAGTATCATCAACCTCCCCCCCCCCCCCCTCCCCCCAAAGAGTGGCAAATAAGAGAAAATGAAAAATATTTTCAAGACTGGATCTCCAATCAATCGAGGCACTCTCTATTCTTTGATGGGGCAGCCAAGGGAAATCCAGGAAGCGTCGGTGCAGGAGGAGTCATAAGGAATTCAGAAGGCATAATGATTCACAGCTTCGCCTAGGGCCTGGGCCATACTTCTAGCATTCAAGCTGAAGCGTTGGCACTTTTCGAAGGCCTCAAGTATCTCAAAGACTTGGACATCAGCGAGGAAAATGTATTTGGGGATTTGTAGGCTATTATAAAAAATATAGTGACTAATTCTTCTCCATTGGATTTAAGATTTGCAAGGTTGATCTCTAGAATCAAAGTTCTGGAAAAATCCTTTCAGAATCTGAAATTCTTCCATGTGCTAAGAGTGAACAATAAGGACGCGGATTTATAAGCAAATAAGGCAGTCCTCCTATCTGTTAGGTCCATTATAAGGGACAGAGATGGAGCATGGGATCCAATTACTTAACCAGCTATCTGCCATGTTCTACTGCATTTTATTGAAACAATTTGTTTGTATTCACAGGCTTGGGCAAATCACAGAAATTGATTCCATTGTTGCATGTAAGAAGATCTGGAACATAAGCATAAGTGTCATGATTCTCCTGGTTGGGGAGGCACTCTGGGCTTTTCTCCCAAATTTTGTACTCCGAATTAAGGGATTTATGCCAAGTTTCTAATATAATCCAATAACTGTTCTTGTAAAAAAAGAAATTTTTTTAAAATAAGGTAAAGATAGAGAAAAAGGGGACTCACGAGTGAGTTTGGGCAACGAGGCAACGAGGCTAGCGAGGAAGCGGGAAAACCCAATTTTGGTTAATGTTTCTTCATTCCTTATCATTATGTCTTGATATTGGGTTTTTTTTCGGTTTTATGGGAAATTTCAGTGTTTTGTTATAGTTTTTAAGGAAAGTAGAGGGATGAAGTCAGTATTATGGATGTACTGGGATATGGAAATAACTGCTCAATTTGAAGCAAGTTTTGTTGTGATATTAAAAAATGGTTCTTGTTGTGTAAATCCACATTTTGAATATAAAATTACTCACTCTATTTAAAGCATGTGTGTGTGTGTTAAAATAATGCGTAGACTAACTTATAGATGAAATATATTTTTTCAGCAGAATCCGACAAAACAATTTCAAGAAAGAATGTGATTTTTTGTTGTTTAAAAAGCATTCATAAATGCATAAATAGATTCAACACTCTCAAACCCCCCTTGAGCACTCAAATTCTACATATTAAACAACTTAAACTCAAGTTTTTAGAAATCTCTGTCATAATTTGGCTAAAAAATTTTAAAAAAAATTTGTCATGAAAAATCCAATTCATCAATAAATTAGACAACACCTTAAAATAATATCAAAATAAAAATGTAATGGATTATCACATTGAAAACTCTAATGTAAATTATATTTATATATGAAAATATAGTTGACTTCTACTTTATTAGTTATATTGAATAACTAATTCTACTTTATTTTTATATACTAATTATTACATCGAAAATAAAAAAAATAAACCTATTTATTTAATTAATAAGGTTACATAATCGTTACATTGGAAAAAGTAAATATTTTATTTTAATTCGTTATTTTTAAAAAAATAAATATTTTATAATTATAAATAGAAACTTTTCATATTAAATTGTCACATTGTATCACTATCCTTATAATTTTTTAGCTTTTACGTAAGGAAAATTTTAGTTACATTCATTTTAATATTGGAGTAGATTTGACCACATTTTTACACCAAAGGTGTTTCTCTATCTAGTTGGGTTGGGCAGACATTGTTCATCCCATCCAATTGCAGGGTGTCATTTTTTATTGCCTCCCTCTAACTCAAATTTGACAAGTGGAATTTACATGACGCCATAAGGAATTCGCCAAGAAATGCGTCGGTGCAACCAAGATCAAATCATTCACCCTTGTCGCTTCTTCCCTTGTGGCCTCCATATTAATTCTCATACCTTGCAACATTCTACATTGAACTCACAATCATTTCCTTTTGTGGCCCTTTAGAGAGTAACCTCAAGAGTTTGGTTGGGAAGCTCTCTTCGGCAATGGTGCTACTACACTCATCGTGGGATTCGATCCCATCCCAAAAGTGGAGATTCCTTGCTTCCAACTTGCCTCGGTCTCCTAGACCATTATTCATAACACCAATGAAGCCATTAACAAACACCTGAGAGAGGTATGTCTCACCTTCCACCTTCTTAAAGATGTATCGAGCTTTGTTTCCAAGAATATTGAGAATTACATAGTCATTAAATTACAAAAATTTAGAATCTTGGACTGGAGCAAGAAATTCTTGGTTGGTTGTTACAGAGGATGGGCCATTTTGGACTAGGTGGAGGACAAGATCAGCTTGGATCCTAAAAACTAAGAGCCATGAGGCACATTCTGAACGAACATGGAAACCTATCTATCAGTTGTGTGCATTTCATCTTGGATGAGGTGAGAAAGTCCTATCGAAAAAATAGATGTTCGACAATGGGGGAGGAGTTGGATGTGGGCGTCCTATTTGGATTTGGTCTAGGTATTTGATCTAGGGGATAAAAAATATGCTAAAAAATAAAAGTGCTCAAAATCTCCCTAAACTTGCTCCAAATCGTAGATGTGGTCTTTATGATTCTAACGATGCTTAAATCACCTCAATCTGACATTGTATGAGGAATTTATTGCATTCTGAAGTTTTTTTGTAAAGAGTAAAAAAGTCAACTTGCAGGGTTGACTAGGTAGATCGTATGATGACATGGCACTGAAATTAGTAGGCTAACTAGGTGGTACAGTGGTTAGATAGCCCAATCTCATGAGGACAAGTGGCATATTTCTATTGGGAAATAAGTTTGTTTTGGGGCCAACCAGAGGCCACCACGTGGCCCAATGAAAGGTTTCCATGTGGTCATATGGAAGGCCACCACATGGGTTAGCATTCATCACCAAAATTTGGTTGATTGGCCAACATACCTCCCTAGGTTTTGACCCCATAACCTCACAAACACACCACATACTCCCTACCAATGTGCCACGAAATTTCTTGTTAATATATAGTTGAATAATTATATTTAATGTGATGTGTTGGCGTCGTTAGTGGGAGGGTCGGGACAACAAGATCGCGTGACTGTCCCAGCCCCAAGTCCTATGTAATGGATACATGATCCTGCGTTAACTAAAGAGGGTGGGGCATATGGAAACCTGCCCATGCCTCAGCCAAAGGTTCTATTGATTATTGCAACCACTATTGGAAAGATTGGTAGGAGTGGGGATGTGGCACCCTACCTGTGCCCAACCCCCAGTCACATTAAAACTCAAACGAACAGGAGCAGGATTGACAAGAGAATTTCCTTTGGCATGTGCCCCATGGTCACATTAATTTCCATGTGATTGACCAGAGGGTAGAGAATAGGGGCGCGAAGGCCAACTAACCATTCGACAAATTGTACCCAACATGACGAGTTTTATGGCTCAACCTGCCACCTACAGTTGTAAAATTGTCTCTTTGAAAAGTCGCCAAAGACCAATTTCATTTCCATTTTTGAAAGAGGGACTAATTTTCAGAGAAGTTTGTAGAGAAATGGAGAAGGAGGCCTAGCTTGGCCATTTTTCAACCATTTTGAGCCCAAGAAGAGACTACACAGGGGTTTTTTGGTGTTCTTGACACAATGACAACATTATTTTTGCAGTTTGAGCATTGTATTATGATTTAATTACACATTTAAGCATATAATTTAAAGGGCCAACATTGGAAGCTGGACCTAGATATGTAGCCCAGGAGGGCTGAACTCTGTCATCAAATTGTTATTTTATGATGTTGCTGCTTGTTGTCTATTTTTTCACTGTTAAAATCTGCAAAGTTTATCTTAGGTTGTGTGTTCTTGCAATATCGATCCATTTCCTATAAGATATAAACTAGATTGCAAAATTTTACATGAAACCTTTGATTTTAATTCCATATCAGTTTGGAATCAGAGCATGGTTTTTGTCAAGGTTTGATAGTTTTCACAAGTGTTTTTTTTAATGATTGCAAGGTCTAAATTGAAAAGAGGAAAATGAGTGCTTTAAGAACCAAACCCTCAAATTGGTTCAAGGAGGTCACAACCTCCACTAATCATGACACATGAACAAGGAAAAAATCTAATGTCTAAGGATGAGAGAGATTTTAGAAAGGATCTCTATGATATGTCTATAATGGAAGTGTTGTATAATGAGAGGAAAGCAAGGTTGCAAGAATAAAGTTCAAATCAACCAAAAGGTAATGGTGGTGATGGGATCAAGCCTCCACCTCCACCGCCTTCACCACCTCCATCCTCACCTCCTTCTTCACCTCCTTCATCTCATAGACCCACTCCTCCTCCATCCCCAAAAGGACATGCTAACTCTCCTTTGATTAAGCTTGATGTTAAGTTTGAATTGCCTCTGTATAATGGGGAAGAAAATGCTGAAAATTTGGATAATTAGGTTCATCAAATTAAAGTCTATTATAGGATTCAAAATTTTGATGATGATGTTACTAAGATACATATTGCTTCTCTTCGCTTGGAAAGTGCATCCCTCGTCTAGTGGGAGGATAGAACTCAAGAATATTTGAAGAAAAGTGGTAAAATTATCTCTTCTTAGAATGATTTTGTAGATTCATTAATAAGACAATTTTATCCATTAGCTTACATGCAAAAATAAATTATGGATTTGAAAAATTTTAGACAAGTTAAAGGTGAGAGTGTTCAAAGTTACAAACAAGAATTTAGAAGAAGAGTTTTAATCTTGGTTGTTGATTTTTCTTCACAAGATACTCTCCTTAAATACATAAGTGGATTACATAGTTATTTGAGACATATTATTCTTATGTTTAATCCCAATAATCTAGATGAATTATGTTTTCATGCAACTCATTTAGAATCAAGAGACAAGAATGTTCTTCAAGAGACTAGCAAGAAATGTTTCAAATCTAGAGACAAAGGAAAGGGGAAGTTTAAAGGAAAATGAAAAAATAATGCTACTATCAAGAAAGAGGGAGAGAAACTTACCTGTAAACATTTTTCAAAATAATTCCATGATGAATGCCATTTTATGGAGTTACATCTAGAAATGAGACCAAGGAAGCTCAACAAAAAGGGGAAACAAAAGACTGTCGCTACAACTCAACAAGATCTAGGATCTAATTCAAGTGATGAAACCAAAATCACAGCCATGGGAATGAAAGGTATAGCTTCTAATGAAAGTACCATTTATTCTAGTAATCCTATTGAATCTCAAAATTATAAATAAATAAGTGAGGTTTTTCATATCACGGTCATTACAAAAAATACAAAAGTTGATACATTTTTTTATAGTGGATCCCAAGTCAATCTTATCTTTGAAGAAAATATAAAGAAACTTAACCTATAAACTACAACTCATACTAAAACTTACCCTTTGGGTTGGGTATGTGATGATGCCAAATTACAAGTGATAATAAAATGTAAACTCAAATTCACCATCAGTGCTAATTTTATAGATGAGGTAGAGCTTGATGTTGTACCACTTGATATTTGCAGAATTTTTTAGGGAGTCCATAGTTGTATGACCGAAAAGCCATATTCTATCGTCATGAGAAAAAATATGATATTTTTAAAGATGGAGTTGAGTATATTGTTAGAGAACTTTGCAAGAAGATGAACTTATCTCTTTTCAGTGTTGGTCAAATGAAAAGGCTTGTAAATGCTAGTAAGAATTTTGTGTTGTTGATGATTAAAGCTAAAGATATTCTTGAATATGGAGCTTTCACGGGGTGTGATTCTAAACTCATGCATGAATTGGTTGAAGTTTTTAATGCTTACGAAAATATGTTTCGGTAACCTGAAGGGTTTCCTCCTAAAAGAGGAATCCAACATGAGCTTCACTTGCAGTAGGATGCACCACTTCTAAATATTGGCATGTATGGAATGTCAGATTTGGAGAATGCAGAGATCAAAAAGAAAATTCAAGATTTTCTTGATAAATGGGTCATCAGGCCTAGCACATATCCTTGTGGGTCTCCTATTGTATTGGTTCCAAAGAAATATGGTAGATGGTGCATGTGTGTGGATTTATGAGCTTTGAACAAGATCACGATAAGGAATCACTATCCTCTTCCTCGCGTAGATGATTTGATAGATCAGTTAAATGAAGATGTTACTTTACTAAGTTAGATTTGTGAAGTTGTTATCATCAGATAAGGATTGTTGAAGATGATATTTGGAAACATGCTTTCAAGACAAAACAAGGTTCTTTTGAATGGTTAGTTATGTAGTTTGGGATTTTCAATGAACCTGCAACATTCATGGAAGTTATGAATGATGTGGTGCAACCATTCCTTGATGATTTTTTCATAGTCTACTTATATGATATTATGATTTTTAGTAAGACTCGTGAAGAGCATTTCAATCTGTTAAACAATTTTTAGATGTCTTGAAAAAATATAAGTTGTATTTGAAGATGTCTAAGTGTGAATTTGGGAAAAGCTCTTTGGTTTATTTCAGTCCTATTGTAGGAGGGGGTGAATTGAATATTGATCCCTCAAAGGTTGATGTCATTGTGAATTGGCCTAAACCCAACAATGTAACATAAGTTAGGAGCTTTTTGGGAGCAACCCAATATTGGAGAAAAATTATCGCTAACTTCTCACTCATTGTAGCATCATTACATGCTTTGACAAGTGTGAAACATGTCTTTCAGTGAAGCAGCAGAAAGCCTTCAACACTTTGAAAGAGGAAATCGATACAACACCAATTATAGTACTTCCAGATCTTAAGTAGCCATTTGAAATTCAAACTGGCGCAAGAGAATATGCTATGGGAGAAGTTTTGATGCAACATGTTAAGCCAATATGTTTATCATTCTGAAACCTTTAACAATGTAGTAATTAACTATCCAACTTATGATAAAGAGTTGTATGATTTGGTACAAAGTGTGAAGAAATGGAAGCATTATTTGATACACAATCAACCTTTGCAATATTTACAATCGTAAATCAAGCTACAACAAGCTAGAAATTTCAGGTGGATGGGATTCCTTTGACAATTTCATTTAGTAATCAGATATAAGAAATACATGTACAACAAAGTTGCAGATATGTTATCAAGGCCTATTGTTAATGCATCTATTATTCTTAATAATAACTCAATCATGCATGAAAGTTACATTGAACAATATGCTCAAGATGAAGATTTTAAAGATTTTTATGCAACTTTGAGTCAAGGAAATCATGTTGAAGAGTTGGATTATCATGTTCATAAATTTTTTTTGTATCATCTTGGAGATTTATTTGTTCCATAGTGTTAAAGATTCATTGTCCTAATGGAAGCCCACACTTCTCTTATTGTTGGTTACTTTGGTGTAGGCAAAACAATTTCTCAAATTCAAAGTTATTGTTATTGGCCTCGCATGAATTAAATTGTTTCAATATATGTGCGAGGATGTTCCATGTGTGCTATTAGCAAGAAAATTAATAAGAAATTGGGTTTGTACACTCCACCTCCTATTCCTTATCTTCTTTGGGAAAGTATTTCTATGTATTTTTTGCGGGGCTACCAATGTCTAGGAAAGGTCATGATTATATATATGTTTTTGTGTAAAGTTTCAACAAAATGTGTGTGTTGATGCCATGTAAGAAACATGTTATAGTTAAAAATACCACAACTATGTTCTTCCAAAATGTATGGGTTCACTTTCGGTTACCCACTTCTATTATTTCTGATCGAGATTCTTGATTTATCGAGAAATTTTTGTCAAGCTTATGGGAACTCATGGACACAAAGTTGGAGAATAGCATCGCATTTCATCCACAAACCGATGGCGAAACATAAGTAGTGAATAGAACAGTAGTGCATTTCCCTTGAGGATATTGTGGTAAGCATCTTAAACTTTGGGATGAGCATTTGCATTACATCTAGCATGCCTACAATCATGCTAAGTATTCATGTACACAAGTATCTCCATTTGAAACTTTTTTGGGTTATTTGCCAAAGTCTCCTTTGGATTTCATCTTTGGTAAATATATTGCAGTAGATGGACATAATGATGTGGAAAAATCCAAGAAATTCATTGAACAAATTGAGCTAGTGCATAAAAGGGTACAAGAACAACTAGAGAAAATAAAAGCCAAGCACAAAGAAATACATGAAAAGCATTGGGTTGATCATGATTTCCAAGTGGGAGATCAAGTGTGGTTGTACATCAACAAGGAAATACTACAAGGCGAAGCTAAAAATATCAAGCCAATAAGATATGGTCCTTTCAAAATCTTGGAGAAGATTGGTAACAATGTTTTCTGATTAGATTTTCCACCTTACTTGCAAATTTATTATGTTGTGAATGTGGAAAATTTGAGATTATATGAGCCTCTAATGGTTGATGATCAAGAAGAGAATGTTCATATTCCATATATTGAATATTTTTCTCTTGAATATTTAAATTAGTTGCAAGAAGACTCAATTCTTGGCAGGAGGATAAGGACTTCATGCAGAGGCAATGTGGAGTATCTTTGATTTGGGCTTGAAGGCACCAATCCAAGTAAAGAAAGGTGGATTGAAATTGATAAAGTGAGGGAGTTTTACCCTCACTTACTTGCTACGTAAAAACATACTTTTGGTGGTCCAAAAGCTTCCTATGGGGAAGAATGATCCAGGTGATAAAAAATATTCTTAAAAATAAAAGTGTTCAAAATATCCCAAAACTAACGCCAAACGTAGATATCGTCGTTCTAATTCTAACAATGTTTGAATCACCTCAATATGACATCGTATGAGGAAGTTATTGTGTTCTAAAACTTTTTGGAAAACAGTAAAAAATTCAACTTGCAGGGTTGACTAGGAAGACCATATGATGACATGGCACTGACATCAGTAGGCTGACTGGGTGGTACGTTGGTTAGACGGTCCAATACCATCATGGAAAAGTGGCATATTTATATTGGTAGAAGAGTTTGTGTAGGGGCCAACCACAGGCCACCAGGTGGCCCAATGAAAGGTTGCCACGTGGACCTAGAGAAGATCGCCACATGGCTTAGTATTTGGCGCCAAAATTTGTTTGATTGACCGACAAAATGCCCTTGGGTTTGACCCCACGGCCTCACAAACACACAACAGACACCCTACCAACCCAGCCCCAATTCCCACGTAATGGATACATGACCATGTGTTTAGCGGAAAGGGTAGGGCATTGGCACCCTGCTCACATCCCGACCCAAAGTTCTATTGATTATTGTAAACATCGGTGGAAGGATAGGGAGGAGTGAGTGCATGGAATCATGCCCACGCCCAACCCCCAGTCACATTAAATCTCAAACAACCAGGAGCGAGGCTAGCGGGTGTGTGGCATCTAGCACTCACCCCATGGTCACATTACTTGCCACATGACCAAACGAAGGGTGTAGAATAGGGGTGCGTATGCCAACTAACCATCCAAAAAATTACACCTGACATAGCGGGTTTCGTGGCCAAACCCACCACCTATAGTTGTGAAATTGTCTCTTTGCAAGGCCACTAAGGACCAATTTCGTTGCCATTTTTAACAGAGGGACACATTTGCAAAATAGTTAGAAGATAAATGACGAAGGAGGCCTAACTTGGCTATTTTTCAGGCTTTTTTAGCTCAAGAAGAACCTACACATGGATTTTTGGGTGATCTGGACACAATGGAAGTGTTATTTTTGAAATTTGAGCATTTTACATTTTAATTTGGACCCAAAGATGTAGCCCAGGAGGAGTGAACTCCGTCATCAAATCATTCGTTTTGTGATGATGCTTGTTTCTATTTTTCACTATTAAAATATGCAAAATTTAACTTATTTTTCATGATTTTGCAATATCGTTCCATTGCCCGTAAGACATAAAATAGCTTGAAATTTTTTAAATGAAACCTTCAATTTTAATTTCAGATAAGTATTAATGTCAAAACAATTGTTCTCAAGAGCACCCCTTTGCACTAGTTTATTGTTGACCAACTTGGAGATAAGACATGCACTTCGATACTGCAATATGTGTGCTACCAACTTCGCAAGATTCAACCATAAAACTCGTTGGTTGTAACAAGTGACTTATATCCACTTAGTGTAGTGTGTTAGTTATTGAACATGTATAAATCGTACAGATATCCTTCTGTGTAATTTTACATTGTTACATTTCAATTTAAAAATTATAGAATGTTTTCTTCTAGTGTTTAATCTCAGCTTTCCAAAACATTTGAATAAAGTTATATTTTAATTAAAACATCTAATGCCCGGTTTAGGATGGAGATGTGAATGGGGTGGGGGTGTGATTTGCAAGGGAGATTTTCCTCATCTAATTTTCTTAAGGAATCACATGAGTTTAGATTCAATATAGGATGCATAAAGAACATAGGTTTTTTTTTCAATGCATACATGCTAAAAATTGATATATCATTTGAGTGTGTGAAGGGACTTTGATTTTCTAGTGTAAGTGAAAGTGAAAAATATGGATATTGTGTTTATTTATAATTATTTTCAAACAACAAATTTATGAACACAATTTCCCACGTATCATCCATTATGGTAAGGGAATCCTAAAATTATTACTACACCGAAGCTGTCACTCTGTGGGGTTTGCCTAGGCAAGCACTGTTCATCCCAAACAATAAGATCCATCCATTTCCGTCTTCCTCCATAAAACCATTTTTTACCATGTCACACTATGAACAGTGCAATACATCAACCTCACTGCTAACAACCCTTGGCACTCTAAACAGTACAAGTCGTCAAACTCACCACCAAACACTCTGACCTGGTCAACGTAGAGATTTCAAAGAATGCCTGAATAAGGATGTTGGAAAGAAATCTCACACACTAGATCTGAAGATCAAGGTTATCATTTGAATCCGCACTCACAACTATAATCCTCATGAGCATGATCTCTTATAATCTTGCGAAGTATCCAAAAAATTGGCATGAGGCCCTCCAAATTCCATCGAAACCCCAAACCTCTAAGTAGATCCAATAGCCATAGATTCTCTCAACTTCCTAGGAAACTTCGCTGTTGTCAAAGCCAACAAACGTGGCCATGAAAAAATTAACACGATTGGGATGTGCATTCCTGATGAAATCAAAGTAATCCTAGACCTCCCCTTCGGTTCCACGATGCTGGACCAAAACCCTGCACACATCCTTTGAATTACTATAATCAAAATCCTTCAAAACAAGTTTCAGGACCTTCATATAAGAGGCACCTAACCGAATTGACATGGATTTTGTTGCAATAGTCCTTTCTTCGAGAAGAGAAGTGTTGGACATGGGCCAGTCAGTGTGATTTGTAATCATCATTTTGAAACTCAAGAGTGGCTCTAGTCTCCCCTCAAAAATCTCTATCTGGACAATTTTTTTTTTAGCTCTTTCAAGTTGTCCTCTGAGTTGTATTGACCCAACTAGTGAAATAAATGGTGTAAAAAATAATCCATTTTGTCTTCACAAATTTTTGAACCCAACATGGAAACATAATAAACCAAAATTTTTCTCAATAATCAAAGAATTAAATAATTAATTGTATAAATTTTGTGGTCATTTATGTATTTACCAGCGTAATTTTCCATTAGTCATCTTCCTCAAGGCACAAATTTTTTAACAAAAAAGTTCTTGTAAGTGACAGCTCACATGTCTCTGGTAAATTTTTTCTGAGTTATCACTTATAGGCATGTGAGCTTCCACTTTTAGTATTTAGGTGTATTTTTATGTTTCTTCACATGTTTGAAGTGTCCATATCTCCTTCTAAGTGTTTTCGGATCATTAAGAGTAACAATAATTCACTTTAGAGTCATAGTACACTTTCTAGTCACAAAACGACACATTGTGGTCACAAATACACACACTTTGTTTATTGTATTTGGAGAATGTTTGTGAACTGGAATTTTGATGTATACTTCTTAGTATTGAGTCTTATCTAAGTTTTACTGATGAGTTGAAATGTGTTGTTCTTGATCCTACCCCCAACTCATTATGTTTTCCATGTTTCACCCTTATGGACTTGGACATTTTATAACTTTGCAAGGTTTCCCTCTAGGCCAGGAAGAGTGCACTGTGCACTTCTAAGGCATAGTGAGGACCCTCCTTGTTATTTGAAACTGCACCTTTTGCCAATCCTAACCCTTCCCCCCTCTCCAACACATAGTGCACTCCCAATCAACAGACCCTCCTTCTAGTTACTTATCTCTGTGCCCTACACCAGCCTTTTCCATTATCTCCTAGCTGAGCACACTGTGCACACTTAGTGAGTAGTGATGCCTTCATATGTTCCCTTTAGTTGCGACCTACACCCTCCTTATGACCCTGGTCTTCCTTCCAAGTGCATAACTTATTTCTAGTGAACAATTATAGTGTGCCTCGCACCCTCCAAAACTCCTCCTCCTCCAAAACTGTGCATGGCACAGTCTTAGTGAGCGATGAAGCACTCTCTTGTCCCTTGCAAGTGCACCCTACACCCAAAAGGTATCTCTCTCTTCCCCTAGCGCATTGGTGATCCACAATCATAAATTTACATGAAGCATGATAGAATAGGATATTTTTGGGCTAATGTTTGCTTGCCATGTGTAATACATAACTACAGGTGTTCAATAAAGCACGGAAAAGATGTGGGAGGAGATATGTCAAAAAAAAATTCCCGAGGAAAAATCTTGAAGACAAACTACACAAAGGTTCCATATTGCGACAATCAAAAGAACAATGTATTGTGATTATAAAAGTGCCTCATGAAAACCCTTTGGAGGGTGGAAAGCAATCACATGCAATATATGCTACGATTATTGAAGACATAGTGGCGGTGCCATCATTTCTCAAAGAAATTTATGTACAAGTCGCCAAGGGTCCAATTCATCAATGTAAATGACTCGTCATGTTGTCGCCACATGATGATGTGGAAAGTGGTGTAATTTTGGAAAAATTGTAAATGTAAATATGTGGAAGTCTAAGAGTCAGATGGGGAATAAAAAATTAATATATAATTCCAAAGGTCACATTAGATGTCTAAGAGGCATGAGGAAGTCCAAGAGTCATCGAGATGTGAAAAGTAATTCATCTTGTTATAAAAGAAGCCTCATTACTCAAGAAAAATTATTTTAACCTTGCCTTATCCACCTAGGAATTAGAGAGAAAGATTGTTCTTTTGGAGATAATGTAGTGACTTAATTCTCCACTATTAGAGCTAGTGGTGTTGCATTGTATCAATAAATCTTGGAACTTTCACTTAATATTCGAAGCTCATTGATCCAACACACTTTCATGAATATATTGTGAATGTAATAAGACTATTATTTATATGTTTTTGGCATATGTTTTATTCATATATACTAAGGAAATTTAACTATCTCATTGACTTTGGTTCTCATATTGTTGAATGTGATTTGTAATGGTTGTAATGATCATTATGTCCATGTGAACTACTTCACTAGACATTCAATGATTCTTTCATATGTATATGTGTGTGTCTTTATTAGAATAGTACTAATAATTTTCTTCTAAATGTGCACTCTCTCTTCCCTTCTGGTGAAAGAACTTGGATAAATATTACAATTGAACACTTCACAAGGCATACTTACTCACTCAATAAAAAGTACATGTGTGTTCCTCTCTCATGTTAACAACTGCAGCCAAGTAAAATATTTAAGTATATGGCAGTTGATCCACATTTCTGAATGGAGCTCCTATACCAAACGATGTGAGGTCTAATTGGGACTTCATATCGGGGAGACCCCTTGTATGCTGGTACGATCCAGCCTCGTCATAATTTTAGCGCTAGAAGGAGGGTAGCCTTTATATGGCTGAAAAAGTCACCTCATCCAAATAAAGGAACTTTCGTGCAAGGAAATAACGGTCTGATTTTAAGTCCAACTCACCTTCCTGAGATATGAGAGTCCTCTCATCGAATTCTGGAACACAATTTTGAAGTTACTTAAAATAATCTCCAGACGATCTGGCCTATTACTCATCAGTTTGAAAAAACTCTTGGTTTACTTCCTGACACTATTATTCTACCTCATAATCCTATAAAGAAATAAACAACTCATACAATACACCGGTTTCTTTGGTGCAATATTTGGTTACTCCAACCCTTGAAGAGTTAGATGATTATACATAAATAAGAAACCAACAAGGGGACCTTCCACCTATCAAGGAAGATATAGATGACGACGGGAATTATTTTCCATTTTCTAACAAAGAACAACCAAGAAAAGAACTAGAGGCTGATTATAAAGAAGATTTAGATGGTGAAGCAGAGGAATCTTTGTATTCATAGTTCGTATTCATAGGGAGAAGAGTAGGGAGAAGAAGAAATGGATAATTAATAGTTGGATTGGATGGGACAAGGGCCACTTACTCTTTTGGGAAATATTCATCGCGTGCCTAAACACCCATAAAATTTTCTTTCAAAGTTTGATATTGATAAGAAGATGAAAGTTTAAGACCATATTGATGACTTCTACATGAATTTACAAATGCTTGAGGTACATTTTTACGATGTTATATGTAGACGTTTCTCATCCACTCTAAAAGGTAAAGCATCAATTTAGTATCACGGTCTTTCGCCTAATTCAACCCACAATTGTAGGGAGTTCGAGAAGTTGTTTCTAGATAGATTTTTTGATGAAAAAACTCCCACCATGTTGCTAAAATATCTATGGAATCTTAAGATGGGGATAAAGAAAAAGTGAATGATTTCAATCAAATATTTACTCGTTTATTGAAAAAGTTCCCTGTAGATGTTCAATCACATGATTCAATAACCAAATATTATTATAGAGCTTCCTTTCCTACAAATATTTTCGTGTTTGTTAAAAGTGCTACAACAGATACATTGGTTTTGAAATTTGCAAAGGTGGTTGATGTTGAGAAAGACCTGTGTTATATTAGGGCCATTAATGATTATGAATATTTAAAAACTCCAAATATACTAGGAAGAAAACTCAAGCCAAAGAGAAATATCCTTACGATATGGAAATCTTGGCCAAATATTTGAAGTTGCTTACTAATGAAGTATCTAAACTTAAGAGGAGGTCAAGTGAGGAAACCACCAGCAGTAAGTCTTTCAAGTTTCATTTCATTAAGAATAAGAATAATAATCAACCATCCAAATATTCCTAGAGATATAATATTGTGTTCAATATTGAAAATTGGGGCATTGATAAACTATGCACTTTCCATAAAGAGAAGAATTCATAAAATACATGCCCACAATGGAATCACAACATGAATTCTATGATGACTAAATTTTTAGACACTCTACTAGCTGAGGAGAAGCTTGAGCAGGGAGAAGAAGAAAATGAATATACTCTAACTGAGTAAAGTTCAGGTGTTGGAAATTTATAATGCATTTGGTATCATATATAACGTTAATAAACAAAGTGTTTATGAACCACGAGTGGGTGAGGCTCCTCCTCAACAAACAACTAACTAATATAATTTGAGGAGCAAGGGAATTATTTATGAGAAAGAGATTAAAAACCAATTATTGAGAAGGATTTTACCACCTCTCAATCCAACGCAGAGTTTTCCAAATAATTCTGGAAGTACTCCTCCTTCTAAGAACACTTCCATGAAAAATAAGAATAATTCCATCACTCCTTAAGCTTCTAACAGAGATACACTACCCAATACTTCAGCACAACCTGTTAAGAATGAAAGTATTGATCACAACATTATTGAGGATATGAAGAGAGCTCGTGCCAACATATAAATCTTTGAGCTTTCAAAGATAACAGGACACTGTGAATTGGTAATCCAATAATTGCATTACAACCTCCCTCAGGTAATGAAATTTCTCCTTCTAAAGTTATGTCTGGTAAGTCTCATGATATTCTCGAGTCTGTAGTCAATGTTGTTAATTTATGTGCTAACACTTCCCTCCGTTCATTTTAACGTTTTAAAATTTTAATTATAATGTTCACAATTGTATTGTTGATTCGAGAGCATATGCAAAAGTTATGTCTTTGTCTAGGTATTAATGCTAAATGGGAAAATATCGATGCTTGAATCATACAATTGGGAAAATCATTGGTCCATGCGATTGGTGAACTTTTTAATGTTATAATTTGTCTTTCATCAAACCATAGAGTTCACCAGTGCATTGATATTGTAATTTTAGACATTCTGGAAGCCTATGGTTTACTTCTAAGTATAGATTGGTCCAAAAAAATACAAGGATATTTCTCAACAGACTTGACACATTTATGGCTTCCTTACAAGGGTAGAAATAATCAGATTCAATTGGAAAGTAAGAAATACATGAAGTACACTGTGGCACTGCTTGAGGGACATAATGAACCAGTTAGCTTTGTAGACACCATTTTTGGAAATTGTTTCTTAGAGGTTGACCACGGGTTTTATGAAGCACATCCACCACCCATGTAATTAGATACATAGCTGGAGCTCCTTCCTTGTAGTCCAACTGGTGCAAATGAACCTTGTAATATATATGTACATAATACTTGTGTAGGAACCAACTTAGTAGTTGCTAATATTTGAACCTTATTATTTTATGCTTCTAAGATGCATGACAATTTCAGAGGTAGTTGTATACTCATAAACCATAAGAAGAAAAGGTCTTGTCATGCCAGTTGGATTTCGTGTGCACAAATAACATTGTTGAATATGAAGCACTCTTTTTGGGGTTAAATAAAGCCATAGACCTCAAGGTAGAGGTACTTAAGGTAATTAGTGATTCAGAGATCATTACCCATCAATTATAGACTAGCTTTCATTGTGTTTCACCTAGTTTAAAAAACTACCAACAAGAGGTAGGCGACGCATTTCATTCTTCAAAGAATTTAATATTAGTTATGTTCCTAGAATTCATAATTTTTTCACGGACATATTAGCTAATGCAGCTGCTAGAATGTCACCATTAAAAGATGGTTTTTCCATTGAAATTATCTATAAGCCATATGTGCCTAACAATGTAACTAATTTACATGTATTTAATGATGACCAACATATACTTCACTTCATGGCCAATGTGTAAGTGTTCAAAGATGCAGTTATTGAAGAAGGTGAGTATGAGAAGGCTTTGAAAGATGCAGTTCAATCATCTAAGGGGAACACTATATCGAAAGGTGTAGTATCCCTTGAGAAACCTTATGACCTGCAAAACCATTTCAAAGGACCAGTGAGAACAAAGACTCAGAGCTCAACATTGTTACATGAACAAGTAAACCTGGGAATCAAAGAAGATCTGAAGTATGTCAATATTTGTACATTTTCTTATCCTCAAGAATGAAAGTATTTTATTTGTCTCTTCAAACAGTACTGAGATGTATTTATGTGAAAGTACGATTATCTAAAGAATTATGGTATATGCATATTTCAACATGCCACTCCTATAAAATAAGGGATAAAGTCATTTCAACAAAAGTTTAGAAAATTTCATTCGACACTTGAACCCCTGATCCAAAAAGAATTAAGGAAATTGTTGGATGCTCAAATCATTTTTATAGTTCGATATTATACATGAGTTTCCAACTTGGTTCCTATCAGAAAGAATTCTATAAAGATACACCTATGTGTTGACTATCGCAATCTCAATCGGATTTCATATCAGGATAATTACCCTGTGCCATCTATGGTATCTGGGTCAAAAATGTTCTCACTTCTAAATGGATTGTTTGGATATAACCAAGTGCTAGTGGAAAAACCAAATTGTTTAAATACCACTTTCAGGATGAGTGGGGAAATTTTTCCTTTAATATCCTACCATTTTGGCTTATTAAATTTGGCGCTAATTTTTAACAAGACATGGACATTGCATTTCACAGATTGATTAGTCAAATTGTAGTCGTTTACTTGGATGACGAAAATATATTTTCTAAGAAGATATCAGATCATACTCGTCATCTTAAGAGTATTTTTGAGCGATCTCACAAGTATGGGATTTCATTGGATCCAAAAAAGAGAATCTTTGGTGTAGCTGAAGGTAATATATTAGGACATATCATTGCTAAGAGTGGAATCAAGGTTGACACGGAAAGGGTGAAAGTTATTGCCCAAATCCATTTTCCTATGAACAAGAAAGAAATGTAATTTTTCTTAGGAAATATCAATTTCCTATGCAATTTCATCTCAGAGTATGCACATATTTTTAAAACATTACAAGAGATGATAAGGAAATATGCTACATATAAATGGGATAAAAGTGAGAAAGATGTTTTTTCCTGAATCAAGCAAGTGATTGTTGATGCTCCAACCTTATACAGTCCAGATTTTGGCAAATATTTCTTGTTGTATAATTTTTCTTTTGATTCATCTATTGTGACCGTATTAACCCAGAAAGACAGCCAAGGGAATGATCAGCCTATATATTTCATGAGTTATATCTTACAGGGACCAGAACTAAATTATCCCACCATCGATAAGAAATAATATGCAGTGTACAAGGCGGTTAAACACTTTAGGCCTTACCTCCTGAAATCTCATACCATTATCTATGTGCATCATCCAGCTGTTAGAACACTTTTTTTACAACAAGAGCTGGGTGAAAGGAGAGAAAACCAGATGACGTGCTTACAAGAGTATGATCTTGAATTCAAGACATTTCATATAGTCTAAGGCCATATTCTCTTTTAGCTTGTATTTGAGGCGGTGAATTCACCATAGAAAGATCCTTCCGGGTGGGAACATGAAATAGAGATGTATAATATTGAGCTCCTACTTCAAGTGAAACCATGTCTTGGTATTTTGACATATGATAATATTTAGTGCATGGAACCTTACCTTTTCATTTATCAAACAAACAAAAGAGGGCAGTCCGCCTTAAAGCTTTATCTTATAAATTTGTGCATGGTGTGCTTTTTTGAAAGTACCATAATGTTTTCATGCTTAGATTCTTAGAGCCCCTAGATTCAGAAAGGGTGTTAAAGGATTCACATGATGTACCAGCAGGTAGATACTTCACGGGAAATACCACCACAAATAAAGTGATGAGGGACGATTATTATTGGCCTACATTTTTTAAGGATGATTATGCCTATGCTCGAAAGTTCCCAGTGTGTCAAAGATGTGTTGGTGATGATCAGAGTTCAGTTGCCCAATTTCTACCCGTAACATTTGAGGAGCCATTCCAACAATGGGGATTGAATGTTACTTGCAAAATCTTTCCTCATTCGTCAAAACAACACCGATGGGTGAAAGCATGGAGTTTGGTTACACTTTTTGGAGAGAGAGGGTGTGTTTAGGTGGAAAAAAAGATGGCTCGATTGAGCCATTTAAGCACTTGATCAAGATCCTAAGAGGCTAAAAATGTAGCTCAATTGAGGGTCAAAAATAAACACTCGATCAAACTTTATGGTTCGATCGAGCCATTTTTTTATTAAATACCCCACCTGCGGTCTGTGTGTGCCATTTGCACAGACTGCAGGAAATTTAAGATCTTGACCGAGAGTGTGAAGGTAGTCAACCGAGATTATTGGAGCCCGATTGAACAATTGAAGCATGGAGCTTTCAAATCAATCTTTCCAACGCCCCCACCAACGCCCCAAAGGCTCCAACGAAGGTAGGTGTTATGTATTTTTTGTCTTTCTTATTTAATTTTTGTTTGCTAAACTAAAAAAATTAATTAAAAAAAAACAACCATACAAAACTATGAAATCCACAAAAAAAAAACCCTTCAAAATAACTTAGAAAATCACAAAATTAACCAATAAAACAACAAAAAACCATAAAAAAAACTCTTCAAAACAACCTTGAAAACACTTTGAAACCACCAACAAAAACAACTTAGAAAACTATAAAGAAAACCCTTCAAAACAACCTAGAAAACACTTCGAAACCACCAAAAAAAATATAATTTAGGTTTTAAATATTATTTTCTTACTTGCAATGCTTTGTTTATTAAATGTATATTTTCGATTTTGAGTGGTAAAAACATTATTTTTTTCTAATTATTTTAGGTTTTAAAGTCTTTTTTTAGGAATTTTGAGAAATAATATATATATATATATATATATATATAGATAGATAGATAGATAGATAGATAGATAGATAGATAGAGAGAGAGAGAGAGAGAGAGAGAGAGAGAGAATTCATTTTAAATTTCTAACAAATTTGACCAAAAATACCCTCCAAAAAGCTAAAAAAAAAACGAAACTATAACTAATAAATAAGTAAATTAGGAGCTTGATATTGACGTGATGAATATGGTTGCTCATGGTGAACCTCTATTTATAAAATAAGAAATTTTATTTTATTTTACTATTTTAGATTTAAATTCTTTTATAGTTAAATTTTTTTTTAATAATAAGTATAGTATGATTCTAGTTTTAAAACTAAAATTTTAATTTTTAAAGTTAAAAATCTAAAAAAAAATTGTTATATATATAAAAAAACATTAGTTATATAATATTTAACTATATGTGTGTTGGTGTGAGAGAGATTTATAATTATGACTTTTGATAGTTACATGTGATTTATGAGCAACCTAGATCCATCTTAACTCTGGATCTATCAAGCGTCGAGAGGGATCAAATCTCCCGAAGTGCAAATGTTTCCTCAAGTTTTTCACTCAAAAAATTGGTTTCACCTTGAGAGATTTGATCTCTCTTGGCACTTCAGAGATCCAAAGTTAAGATGGATCTAGGTTGGTTTCAGTTGTGTGCAACCAAGGAAAGTCTATCGAATATATGATTAATTTTATCAATAATATGTAAATATATCTAATATTAATATAATCATTTTAAATATGCTAAATATGTCTGAGCTTAACCTGGTCATTTTAATTTTAAATTTTCTTAGTTACCTCAATTTGATGAGATGATAAATATCGTTGATAACTTTAATGATGAAATAAAAATTTTGAATGCAAAGTGACAATAATAGTGTTGAATGATAGAAAATGTGAATAATAAGAATGTAGTCAATTACAAATAATCTTCATTGTGATTAATCTCAAACTATTTTCTTCTACTATTATTATTGTCATGCTTGTTAGTTTTATCATCTTTTCATATTGATTATATGAAAAGGAAAGTTGAAATTGTAAACCATTTAAATCATTAGCTTGAGATGTTGTAGTAAACATCATACCTTGTCTCTCTTTCTCTCCAATATTAATAGGTTGAATTACTATAACACAAAAATCAATGTACAATGTCAATATTTTTTTGTGCCTACACTGAAATCAATGCACATTATTAATCCAATCACTTTAAAATTAATGTACCATCATACATTCAATTACATCAAATCAGAAATCAACATCTACATTGAAATCAGTGCATCTAATGAGAGCAATAAAATAAGATTAGAAAACAACTTCTACACTGAAATCAATGCATCTAATGTAAGTAATCAAATATGATTATAAATCAACATCTACAATCAAATCAATGCATCTAGTGCAAGTAAGAAACATTAGGGGAATTTTGAGGTCTAAAATAGGCATCCTAAGAAAATTGTACAACCACAATAAACTTTATAAGAACCAATAGGATTCAAGATGATGATGTCAACCATGGGGGATGATTCACCATTTTTGGAGTAAAAAAGTAAAATGATTAAAAATAATAAAATAATAAAACTACTTTTTCAACTCTTATTTTCCACTTATCTCCTTAATGTTTTACTCAAATTTCGAGTGGGAGTACTCTTTGGATGCAAAATTTAATTCCTCATCAAAGAAGTACCCATTTTGCATATTTTATATGGACCCTTCTACACAAAAAATGATAAATACATGAAAAAAAATGGTTGTGTATCAGGGTCCAAAGAAATTATGGAACATGGGTACTCCTTGGATGAGGAGTCAAATTCTACATCCAATGAGTGTTGTCGCTTGAAATTTGAGTAATCCCATAGGGAGATAAGTTGAAAATACGAGTTGAAAAAATAATTTTCTTTTTTCCCTGTAAAATTTGATGATGTAGTCTAATCTTATTTTATTATTTCCACTATTATTTTATAATTTAGTTAGGAGGCCCATTTTAGACCTCAAAATTCCCCTAATGATAGGATTAGAAACCAACATCTACACTGAAATCGATGTATTTAGCACAAGATATCAAATAGGATTATAACTCACCATCTACAGTGAAATCAATGCTTTTAGTGCAAGCAAACAAATAGGATTAGAAATCATATACATTGAAATCAATGCATCAAGTGCAAGCAATCAAATAAGATTATAAAACAAATTTTACACTTGAATCAATGCATCTAATGCAAGAAATCAAATAGGATTAGAAATCAAAATCTACACTCAAATCAATGCATCTAGTGAAAGTAAGAAAATAGGATTAGAAACCAACATCTACACTGAAATCAATGCATTTAGTGCAAGCAATCAAATAAGATTATAAATCACTACTTACACTGAAATCAATGCATTTAGTGAAAGTAATCAAATAGGAAGTATAAGCAATCAAATATAATTAGAAATCAACATCTACATCGAAATCAATGCAAGGCTAGTGCAAGCAATCAAATAGGATTAGAAATCACCATCTACATTGAAATCAATGCATTTAGTGCAAGAAATCAAATAGGATTAGAAATCATCTATATTGAAATCAATACAGTGCTAGCTAGTGCATGTAATCAAATATCATAATAAATTAATATCTACACTAAAATCAATGCATCTAGTGCAAGCATTCAAATAGGATTAGAAATCACCATCTACACAAAAATAAATGCATCTAATGCAAGAAATCTTCTTCCCTCTCTCCCCCCTCCATATATATCTATATCTCCCAATTCTCTCTCTCTCTCTCTTCACCCTTCAACTCCGTTACTATATCCCTCCCTCTCTCCTTATCTCTTCATCTCTCCCCCATTCTCTCCATCTCTCCTTCTCGTCTCTTTATCTCACCCCCAAACATACACGTTGAAATTTGCAACAAGAAACAGTGAAATTGGCATCCATAAACAACATGACAGCACACACACTAGTGTGGGACCACAGGTCATGTAGTGATGGGTCCTAGCGATACATTAGTGTGCAATTCAATTTATTTAATAAATTAGAAATTTGTCTAATTTAATTATCCCTTAATTAAATTGGACAATAAATTGTAATCTTATCTTATAAACACTTGTAATAGTTAACTAAGTGTGATAGACTTAGTTAGCTCATGAATTTCGAGTTGAGGGTGGTTGGTGAGGCATGCAGAGTGATTATATATGTTTTAGAGTTCAAGTTGCAATCAATGCATTAGTTTAATGCATGAGAAATCAGTTAACTCAATTAAGTGAGTTAAAATTAGTTTAACTAGTTGTAACTAATTGTTGCGCTAGTGAGAGATCAAGCGAATTAAATTGGATTTAATTCACATGTAGTGATCTGTCATGCAAATGATTATTTACTATTATTAGTTGCATGCATATCAGTTCCAGTGGAAACCCAATTGAGACAAAGGTTAAAGGGAAGTTGACTATCAATTTTATTATTAGAAAACTTCCCAGATGCAGTTAAAACACCACAGGATTGCCCATGATACTTGCACAGTAAAGGATGGTTGAAGTTCCTAAATAATAGGAATTGCATTCCACATGGATTGTGTGAGCAAGGCAGGCTGAAGACAGGCTGAGAATTGGCTAAGTGTTGGCCTGATTTTGTCTGGATCAGTGTGAAACAGTCAGGAGAGTGAAACAAATTCTCGTGAGAAGAATGCATTGTATTGTTTTATGATTCCTTGTTTCATTATACAATATAGATAGAGGGGTTTTGAGTAGAAAGCTTTCCCCGGGAAAAATATATGTGTTGTGGATTGATTTTCTTCTTTTTCTTACTTGGTGTGATTGTGCGATTGTTTTTAATTTTCGTAGAATTAACTATAGAAGGATTTATTATCTTTCTTTAGTACATTGCATGATCAGATTGAATCCATTGGAATACATATTGTTTGTATAATTTCTACACTCTCTCTCCATATCTCCCTTTACTCCCCCTCTCTCTCTATCTATCCTTATTTGTCTCTTTATCTCACCCCTAAACATACACACTCTCTCCATCTCTCCCTTGTCACTCCCTCTCTCTCTCCACTTCAACCTCTCTATGTCATTCTTCTTCCCCCCTCTCTCCCCCTCCAACTCCGTCTATCTATCCCTCCATCTCTCATCCTTCCTCTGTCTCCCTTTCTCTCCAACTACCTCTCTCTCTATCTCTCTCTCTCTCTCTCTGCCCTCCAATCCTCTCACTATCTCCCTCCCTCTCTCCTTAATATTTAATAATATTAATATTATAATATATTAATATAACTATTATATTTAATAATATTATTATTATTAGTTTTTTAATATTAATATTAGGGTTAATAATGTTTTTTTGCAAGGTATTAATAATAATTTGGCCCATAGGATTCACCTAAAGAAAACCTATTTTTTGAGTGTTTGTAAATATAGAGTGGATTATAAAGTAAATATGAAAAGAGGTTTTATTTGTTTACCATACCTCTAGTTTATTTATATTTTTATTTTTTTACCATACATCTTTTAACTACCATGGTCTTTGGCCCATAGGCTTGGTATATAATTACATGTTGATTTCTAATCCTATTTGATATATTTTTATTTATTTACCATATCCATTTATACTTGTTTTATATTTATTTAGAGGTTTATGGAGTAAATATAAAAATAGGTTTTCTTTATTTACCATACCTCTTTTTTTAGTGTTAGAATCCCCGTTAAGAGGTAGGAATAATTATTACAAATATATTGATTATAATTAAGTCGTCACTTCAAATGTTTACTTACATTACATCTACACATGTGCCCTATACTAGGCTGTAGAGCGCCTCTCAGCGCAATTATTGTTTATGATGATTTCATGTGATTCATGATTTTAATTTATGATGGTTGCACTCTGAGCTACCCGAACGTGATATGTTTATACATGATTATTAAATCAAACAACTAATTTGAATTGTTGTGACAAGAAGTGAAAAAAATTGCAAGTGTACCTTATTGACGGGCCACCAATGAGGTATGACTTGAAGTTATTTCAATTTATTTTGAATCTAATGTAAATTATGTGCTTGGTACAAGAAAGCATGCAATTCTCGATTTGAGATGGTTGAAACCAACCACAATAATTTGTAGTGAAAGGAATTGGAATAGGCAACTGTATATGGATAAAGCACTTCAAGAGTAGGGTCATTGTGGGACACTGGTACCCAATAGTGTCCATTTATTTCCATGAGCATTCTATGACTGGTATAATGGTTTTAAGGCAAGGAGATGCCTTGGTTTTTGGATCTTCCAATGCGAGGAAACCTTGCCAAGGGAGGGGTCACCCAAGGGACTGTATATTAGAGAAGGGGATGACCGTGGAACTTAGAAGGCGTGTGACTTCAGAGAATGGGGTGAATGGATTGCCCGAGGGACTATGTAGCAGATAAGGTAAGGTCAGGGATTCATTTTTTTGTTGTCATTATCTTTTCCAGATAGAGTCATATGCACATTGGGAGTGTGCCCTGGAACAATGAGCCAGTAATTTGTCACTGAGAGGACAAGTGGTGCAAGATTGTAGCATTAGAAATTGGATGCAAATTTGATTTTAGCAGTGGATTCTGGACTTCTAGGGAAGGATGTGGGTCCTAGTATTACTTTGAGGGTGGAGGTGTGAGCCTTTGGATTCCCTTATTGCTGATACAGGTGTTATATCCTTTTATTTGTTCATTGAGAAAATGTGCATATGTATATATGTGTATACTATTATAAATAATGTGTCGAGATGGATTTATAAAGCTCCCTAGACAGTATGGTTATTGTTGGTTGAAGTGATTGTGTATGAGTGTATATGTGCTTATAATTGTAATTATTGTAATGAGTTGTGTTATAAAGCTCTAGTGAACGGTATGATTATCATATCTTCAGTAATGGTCATTGTAAATACTTCTACGAGTTATGTTATAAATATCCATGGGTAGTATGTTTTTTTCAGTGGTGTTTTTGGTAATAGGTATCATTGAACACTGAGGATGGTGTTCCCCCAAGGGGGAGGGTTTTGTAACAACCCCAATTAAAAATTCATGTAAAATAAAAATTATAAGACCAAGGTCATGGGACACGTATTCCAAATTGAATGGTGGGAAAAACATCCTCATTGATAAAAAGTCTTATGAGGATTAGTTCATATACTTTTTTCAGTTCAGTTTTGGAGCTCTCATTCTCTCTCTCTCTCTCTCTCTCTCTCTCGCTCATACTCTTGGACACTTAGATTTTTATTGGAGCACTCTTGGAGGAGTGTCGTATACTTGGAATTTGGAGAAAGAAGGCAAAGAAAGAGCAGGAAAGTGTAAGAGGACATCAATATCAAAAGCTACAACAGGTTTTTCTTGCAGGTACCGAGTTGCATGTATGATTTTATTGCTAGTTTTGGCATTCACGACATATGCATGTGGTTTCCTGGTTATGATTTGTCATTGTCATGGAGGATTGCCTAGATTGACAGTGGTTCTTCCTAGCCTTACCATTTCCTGGATAGCCATGGTGTTGTGGGGTTTACTTTTATTTTCTAGTTGGTTCTCATGTTCCTTTGGTTGTGGGTTGAGTTATTAGTTCCTGGAAGCCTTGGTTAGACAAACGCTCTGGAAGCCCTATAATAGCTTGGGTTGAGTTACTAGTCCTAGAATCCTTGGTTGGGAAAACGATCTGGAATCCCTTAGTGGGTTGAAATACTAGTCCTAGAAACCCTGGTTGGAAAAACGCTCTAGAATTGCAACAACAATTGTGGGTTGAGTTACTAGTCCTGGAAGCCCTAGTTGGAACAAACACTTTGGAACCCTTAACAAATTAGGTAGAGATCAACCAGGTGATGGTTAGTGATGTCTGATCGTGAGGTGGAATCACTGGTTGAGGGTTGAGGTAGTTGGCCTATGAAAACCCTAGTTTGGTTGTGCTTGATGTGTTTCATGAGATCTCACATTCATGCTTGGAATATGGCATGGGGGTGACTGATTGAAAGAAATATTTGGTTCAACCTAGTCTATGGTCGGTGGTATGTGGAAGTCCCTGACTTGGTTAGATTTTCATATGTTAATTAGATTTATTTTTAAGTTGGTATTTTCATGAGTAAACGTACTTGATGTTATGTGGTTTTAACGGTTATTTCCTAATTGATATATCTCTATTTATTTGCTGGTTATAAGCATGTTTTATGACAATTATGATGTATGGATCTCATCATGTTTTGATTATTATGTGAAATAATAATGAATGAATGACCTAATATGTGATAATTTAGCTAATGTGAGAAAGCATCAATCCTTCTTGATGATTCTTAGATAATTATGAGACCCCTATGCTTAGAGTTTTTGTTGAAACATGTAGATTTCATATTTGTGATATGTTTGACGTAATGAACGTCATGGTTGGGCTTGGTTAGGTCAATTCCTTGATCAATTTTTGTGTTAAAAACTTTGTATTGGTTTCATTTATTGTCTTGGAAAGTCTCATCAAGTGTCGGGCATTGGTTTGGAGACTATCCCTTAAAAAGTGGCTTAAATATCGCAGTCTCTGGCACAAAACTAGCTGAAAAAGATTGCGGTCTCTCCCTTGCATGCATTATGGGAGTTACTGGAGGGTTTCAGTCGTATGTATGCCTTGTCATGGGAGAAACTAGGGGTTTAATTCATTGAAAGGCTAGGTTAACTTAGGGGTTGGGCACCTAGAGTGGTGGATTATCTCATGAGGGTCATGTAGCTCCTTAGGGAAGCCTGTGAAGTGTTCCAATTCCTTAATTGCACTCAAGGAGTTGAATCATATCATAGTAAATCCTTCGTCACATGTTTAACCCGGTGGACTGGTTAGCATGGTTAAATGTGGGAGGAGGGGTTACATCTTGGTCAAATCCTTCCTCAAGGCCATCCCAACCTACTAAATGCCCCTTGCTTGGATCCCAAAATCATTCCTTGATTACTTTCAATAGCTTTTTTATTTTTTTATTTGGTCACAGGGTCGAAAAAAAAAACATGTTGTTCATATCCTAGAAAAACCTCACTATCTTGAAATGCCAAAGTGCCTGGGGGCTACAAAAGCTATCTATTTTCTCAAAATCCCTAGCAGCTAAGAATGTTTGGAGATTCGTGTAGGGACAAGGAATACCATGTATTACATGCTAAAATATAAATATTTTCCCACCATCTCCACAAGTATTGGATTCAAGCCCCAACCTAAAAATAATTTAACTCTTTAATCATTTTAAAATCCACAATTGCAACCTTCCCATTGATTGGGAGTTGGTTGATTTGGCAAGGTGGTAAAGGAGACATGGTCTAGGTAGGCCTAAACTCCTATATTGGGAGCAAGGCAGTGTATAGGCTACTACTTCCTCTCATTTAGGATTTAAGATCTAGAAGATTCTATTATCTAAGTCACAATCCTCGAGGCCTAATAATAAATAATTGCCATAAAAAATGGCTCTCATGGAGAGACATAGAAATCGGTAAGGTCTATGCAAGGCTTTAAAAACTTACATATACTATCTCAAGAAATGTATTATCATTCTAAATGATGAAGAGGATGAACTCCTCTAGTCATTATAGAATTTTTGAGGTAAAAAATGGGCCTCCCAAGAAATATTATAAAATAATAATGAAATAATAAAATAATATTAGATTACCTCATCAAGTTTTGTAGGGAAAAAATAAAAACTACTTTTTCAACTTATCTCCCTATGATTTTAATCAAATTTCGAGTGGGAGCACTCGTTGGATGCAGAATTTAATTTTGATCCAAGGAGTACCCATGTTGCATACTTTCGATGGACCTTATTATACGAAAAATGTGAAATACATGAAAAAGAATTATTGTAATAATTTTCTTTCATGTATTTCACATTTTTCATGTAGTAGGGTCCATCAAAAGAATGCAACATGGGTATTACTTGGATGAAAAATTAAATTCTGCATCCAAGGAGTGCTCCCACTCAAAATTTGATTAAAATCATAGGGATATAAGTTACAAATATTGGTTGATTTTTTTATTTTTTAACCTTTTTACCTTTTTACTCCAGAAATGGTGAATCATTCTCCATGGTTGACATCATCATATTGAATCTTATTGGTTATTCTAAAGTTTATTTTTGTTGTACATTTTTGTTTTCAGACCCATTTTTTACCCAAAATTTCTCTAATGCCATAAACCCCTCGAGGATCTACAAGCCTAAGTTTGATTACAAGGCTTTCATGTTGGAAGAAATAGATCAACTATCGGTATGCTAGTGGAAATCCATTTGGAACTTCAAATTCCCAACAAAGAGAAAAATATTCATGTCACTACACCTAAACAATAGGGTCCTTACTTTATCTATTCTACAGAGAAGATGTTTTTAAGGTCTAATTTGGTGCCACCTATGTGAAGTGAACCTTGGAAAAAGTTCTCATATTATCCTCTTTTTCCCTTTCTCAAAGCAATTTTGGAAATAAATCGAAGGAAAAATAGGACTCTATAATCAATAGCAAGGAGTGTCCATAGAAGAAGCTTTGAAAATTTGGTACCAGAACAAGGCCAATAAAGCTTACAAATCCCTTCCTCTCACTTTAGCTTGGGGAACTTCATTGGTTAAAAATGCGAAGTTTTTTTAAAGGAAATGACACCTTACCCCTTAAGTGTCCTTGTAACTACCCATCCCACATTTACCCAATTTCACTGGTTTGCCAGGGTAAACATGAGAGGAAGAGCTACTTAGACATGACCCAACACTCAAGCTTCACTTATGGAAGTGGGGCCAACAACTAAACCTATCAACCACAAACTAACATCCTACAAGACTTAAAGGATACTCAAAGGCTAAACAACCATTCCTAGTGCCCAAATCTTTAGTTGAACAGTTATTTCACTGACCTAGACTCCCAATCACAGGCATAACACTACATTCATGTGACTGTAGGCCTCTAGCCACATGCATGACACTGCATCCATATGACTACAGTCTAAATTTCTTAGTTTTGAGCCTGCAACCCCAGAATCAATTCCACCCCTTTAGGGCTCGTCTCTATACCACTACCCAGAACTTAATGAAACTTTCCAAAATGATAAATAACATTAATAAAAATCCATTAATACAAAAATTGATCAAGAACTTGACTTACCCATGCCTAACCATGACAGTCATTTCGTCAAACATATTTAGAACATGGAATCTATGGGTCATGAATGCATATTTGAATAAAGGAGTCTCCTACTTATCTGAAAATCATCAAGAAGGTCTCACAATAGTTGCAATAACATTTTTTAGCTCATGCATCCATTAACCATTCATCTTAAAATCAAACATATCAAGAGTCATAGCCAGAACTTGTTATGAAACCATGCTTATAACCAACATATAACCAGAATAATAACCATGATAGAACAAACATCAAAGCCACATAGTAACAAGTAAAAATAATCATGAAATACAAGAGGAAAAGAGATCTTATTAACACATGCAAAATCCAACCAAGTCAGGGACCTCCACATACCACCCGGCCATAGATTGGGTTGAACCAAATATTTCTTTCAGCCAATAATTCCCATGCAATATTTCAAGCATAAATTTTGGGCTCAAGACAAAAAGAAACCAGGGCTTCCTGAATATTACACCACCTCCACCCTCAGGTTTTACCGAAATCCTGCCAAAACTAGTCAAGGGATCACTAGGCCGAAAATAAGAACATAAACCACCAGGATTTACCACAATCCCACCAAAACCGGTCAAGGTATTCCTAGGCCAAAACAAGAACATAAACCACTAGGATTTACTGCAATCCCTCCAAAACCGATCAAGGGATTCCTAGGCCCAAAACAAGCTTGGATGCCTTCAAAATTCTTCACCAAAACCTTGAGGAATTTTCTTGTCTCCACCCTCTTTCTTTATTATAATACCTCCAAAACTGATTAAGGGATTCCTAGGCCCTTGGGAATTTTTTTGAGACCACCTCACCTGGTTCCAAAACCATCTGGAAATCCAAAGCTCAATCGAATGAAAGAACCCCATCACACCATGACAAGGCTGAAACCACTGTCACACATGGAAAAACACATGCCAATGACAACAAGAGAACCAAGAAACCACATGCATGCAAAAACCAGCTGGGAAATCACACTTGCAACTTGTTCCCTATAATTATTCCCATTAAATCTGCTTGATCCAACTTTTCCTTGCTTTTCCCTTAATTTCTTTCCTCCAATGCTAGAGTGCTTCAATAATGTTCTAAGTGTACAAGAGTATGAGATAATAGAGGGAGTAGAGAGAGAGCTCCAAAATTGTACTGACAAAAGTCTCACCTACTGACAAAAGCCATGAGATAATCCTCAAAATCCTTTTTATCATTGGTGCCTTTATTTTCTTCATTTTCCTTCATTTTCCCTTCAATTTCCCTCTCATGCAAAATTGCGACCTTTCATCTCTCTTTTCTCCTATTTTTATTTATTTTCATAAATAAATGCCAATTAATGCCTCTTTGTATTTTTCAATTTCCTTAGCCATAATAAACCGAAATGAACAACCATTGGGATGTTTTTCCCACAATTCAGCTTGGAATATGTGTTCCATGACCTTGGTCTTGTAATTTTTTACATGGAAAATCAACCAGGGGTTGTTACAAACCCCTCTTGCTTAGTGTAACACCTTCCTCAGTGTTCAATGACACCTGTGACCAAAAAACTGTTGAAAACAAAACATGCTGCTTATGGAGCTTTATAACATAGCTTGTTGCAGTATTTACAGTGACATCCTATTGAAAACATGACAACATACCGCTTACTACAGCTTTATAACACAACTCATTACAATATTTACAATAAAAACCACATATATACTCATGGACATTTGCTTCAACCAAAAAATAATCATATTGTCTATGGAGATTTATATCCACAACTTGATACAATATTTACAATAAAATACACATATGTACATATGGACATTTTCTCTAACCAATAAATAAAATGATACGATTGCATCTACAACAAGGGAATCTAGAGGCTCACACATCCACCCTCAAATTAATACTAGGATTCACCTCCTTCCTAGGAAGTTCATAGTCCACTCCCAAAGTCAAACTCGTTTCCAATGTCCAACATTATGATCCTTGCGCTACTCATTCTCTCAGTAAAAAATTATCGACTCATTTTTCTAAGGCACACTCCCAATATGCTTCTCATTCCATCTAGAAATTCTAATGACCAAAAAAAAAAATCATTCCCTAACCTTCCCTTCTTTGCTACACAACCCCTCGGGAAATCTGATCACCACCTTATGTGCAGTCACACACCTTCCAAGTTCTTCTAGCATCCCCTTCTCTACTACACAGTCCCTCTAGTGATCCATCCCTTGGTAAGGTTTCCTTGCATCAGAAGGTCTAAAAACCAAGGCATATCCTAGCCTTAAAATGATCATACTAGTCATAGTATGCTCAAGGAAATCAATGAAACTATTGGGTACTAGTGTTCCATAATGGCATTACTCCTGAATGCTTTACCAACATATTGTTGTCTATTCAAATTCCCTTTTGTCGTTGTTGTTAATTATTTCAGTCAGTTTCAACCACCCAAACCAGGAATTTCCATACTTTCCTATACCAAGCACATAATTTCCATTAGACTAAAAATAAATTGAAATTAATTCAAAACATACCTCATTGGTGGCTCGTCAATAAGGTACACCTGCGAATTTGTTCACTTCCTGTCATAACAAGTCAAACTAGCTCTTTGATCAAGTCATCATGTATAAACATATCACATCCGGTTAGCTCAAAATGAAAAATCATAAATCACATGTAACCATCATAAATCAGAGTCATAGATCACATGTAACCATCATAAATCAGATTCATCAATTACATGCATAATAAAACTAAAACAAAATACTCATACTTGTCTTTCAAATAGTTTTTTTCTTCTACCTTTGTTCTTTTTCCTTTTCGTATGCACACTGGATCATTTGCCACACCCGACAAGCACAGAGTAATTCTCTTTTATTCAATCACATACACATGCACACAACGTACATTGTTAGCACTTCGTAAATTTCCCTAGGCTGAGGAGAGAAATCCAAGAGGTAACCACAAGCCTCTTTGGGCTAGAAGTTGTTCCTTTCTAACCTAAGGGGGATTCCTCACCAAAATTCTAAAGATAAAGAATATCAAAGCTCAGTGCTTTTACAGAGACCAAGTATGGGAAAAAAATATTTAAGATATGATGGAAATTTGCTGGGAGATCTAAGGGAAGGACATTAGGGTATGAGATCAAAAATATCACCAAATCAATACTTTAGTGCATATATAAACCAACTATAAAGACAGAGGCATCGTAGGTACATCCTTAAAATTGATATGATTGCAATACATTAGAAAAACAGAAAGACATATAACTATACTCATTCACATGTAACAAAGCAAATTAGAATTTTTCTACCAAATATTATGACTGAGTATCTCGAACAATAGAAAAATAAAAGGCATAATGAATTCCATATGAAACATAAATACACAATTATTCTAGAGCATCCATAATGAATTATAGAAAATTGTTCTGGTACACCTTTAAAAAGATCTGAACTAAAATGATTGAAATAATAGTTACACAGGAGAAACATGGATTTAAAGGAAAGTACCACGAGGATCTCTGAGAATGATTGGCAAGAACTCTACACTAAGTATTTTATTCCAAAAGATAAAACATATACACTAAGGCCTAGTTCGATCAATCCACCAACAAAAACCAACTTCATTGTTTTGCATGATTTTAAATACACTTACATCATAGAGATAACTCATGAATAGATACATTATATGATTCAATCCATCTAGAATGGATTGAAACAGCCGAATTAGCACCCCCTTGTTTTTCTCATCAAAAATTATATAAAGCAACCTAAAACACATATTTGTCTTTTAAAGAAAAAACATAAAAAAATACTTATATCTTCCTTTCAACCTATCTAGATAACAAAATTATCTCATAATATTCTATTCCTAACATTGAAACCTCTCAGACTGATAGTGAAAATAGAAAAGGTAGCTCAGGTTGTGTTCTGCAGCAGCTACGCAACAGGTCCATGTAAACATACTTTCTTGTGTGCTAGAGGAAAATTGGCATGTAACTCAACACTAAGTATACCTATGATAAGGAAATGGTCCATTCCTTACATCGTATGACAACTGGAAAGGATAAAGCATCTATTTCACCTATGTGCAATGGTTCCGCAACGTTGCAATATAGCACCTGTGTAGTGGAAAATTCAAACTGTGATTTTTTCTTTTTCTTGTCTTCATATCAAAAAATATGGTGACAAATACCCAATTGAAGCTCTATTACATATCATCAACCTCCTGAATGCAAAAAAATCTATACCTTTCCACATTTTCAAACCGAAATCCAAAAATTTCAGCATTTTGTCAACAAAAACTACGAAAATGGGCCTCCAAGTGACACGGGTAAATCCTAAACAGTAGCACCTGTGTAAAATCTGAGATAGGTTTTTGTATATGAGCTTGTTTCGAAGAAAATTTTCTCTCAATTTCTTCAAATTCTTCAAATTCTTCCCCAGCTCCTCATAAAATGTTCTACAAAATCATGAATAAAACAGGAAAATACATAGTAACACATATTTCATTAAAATTGGAAATTTTTTATTACAATAACATCACTAAAATTGAGCTTTTTAGTTATTTTTAAATCATAGATACACTATTTAATTCCAAATTTAATGAAATATGTGTTTAGTCCAAAAAACAGGCCTTAAATATGCATTTGAAAATCCAGATATATAACACCTGTAAAAAAACTAGAAGAGGTTATTGTGATTTGATCCATTCTTGAGGAAAAAAAAAATATTTTTTTGAAATTCGGCTCCATGTGCTCGAAAATAACGTTTCAAAATTATGGCTAAAACAGAGTATTTTGCGCAGCGAGTCCAAGTAGCCCTCCATTGTTGATATGGTTGCAGATGGTTCTCTGCAAGGTTGACTGTGTAAATTCTCTTGATAGGACTTGGTGATGATGTATCCCCCTTTGATTACTTTTGTCCATGCTTGAATACTTCCATAATGGTTGTTCGCCATTTTCGCAGCAGTTGAGCAATGACTGTGTGGCTTGGATCTTTGTGCAACATGTGTGAAACGACCTTCTTCCACATGAATTATGAATTTAGGAGGTGTAATGGCATGATGATGATATGTGAATTGAAGGGTGACATATGAGGGGAGTATGGGTAATAATTAGAGTTTATGGATATAATGTAAGTGCGAGCAATTAGGCATGAGGTTCTATCATGGTGGTGAATGTAGGAATATGTTAGTAATATTATGAGGAAAGATTTAGAATGAAGGGGGGGAGGGAAAGGAATGTAATTTGAATGAGATGTGAATGATATGTGAAAATGGTATATGATTTAAATGATATATGAATGGGGTATGAATGAAAGGGAAATGGGGGAAACAGGGTGTGAAATAGAGAAGTATGGGGTAGATAGGAATAGGGAATAAAGATGTAGAATATTTTTAATGACCATACCTCATGACCATCAAAACTCTAGACTGATACAACTTCATTTCGGATGGTTTTGATCGACGAACGACTCACACATAACCCCTTTTTACTTAATTGTATAAACGTGTACGACCATGACTCCCATTGACTGAGACCCTTTCACAATTTGAATGAACCATTAATGAAAGAAACTTAACGATGTCAGACAATGCTCTAGAGACTATCAAATCGGCAATATTCATAGGCTCAACTACTAAAAACTGAAAATTAAAGGATAAGGAAAATACATTTGACGAAAAAAACCTATGACCCTAACATTGGCTCCAATAGGGATGGCAGCCTCCTAGCGAGGTGCCAAGAATAAAAACCGCAGACTAGTACCCTAATTATGCCATTAGGAAATGGAGTCAAACACAAAGAGACTAAAACTCGACTAACTAACTAATTACGAGGTTGAAATTTTTTAAGGAAATCGGAAATTTGACAATACATCACCAAAGTCTTAGGGCCTTCTCTTCAGGCTTCAAAAATTGATGATGGTTGTCCACACCTATTGAAAACACATATACACTCATGTGAAATGATCCCTCCAGTGTAACCAATCAATCAAATGATTGTTTGACTTATGCTTGTATTCAGCTCCACCAAGCATAAAGAAAAATTTAGAAAATGGAAACTCGAGCTTCTCATTGAACATCTGCTCATGATCCATAAATTCCACAACTTTATTTAGCTATAATGACCTGAAATACTAGCCATGGGATCTTGAAAAACATGGAAAGTCGATTATTTTTATGACTGCAGCAAATCAACAAAAGGATCCTTGAAAACATGAAACATTATCTTGTCTTTATGATCCAAAGGATAATCTTCATTCATAACTAGTCCTTGTTCTATCCTGAGATGTTCAAACTCAAATTCAAAGAAAATAGAATCAACAGGTTTATCTATAAAAATGTCCAAACTTTCTTTAGCATCTTCAAACATGATAGCCATATTATGTATGTTAGGACTTTCATTTTGTTGATAATTTTTTTTTGTTGTGATCTCATTAGATAACTTTGTTTGACAACTAACATTTTTATTTTCATGATAGGAGACAATTTCTAGAACCTGGCCCTCTTGTAAATGTGAAATGCTTCCAACATGAACTAGTTCACTATTTGCATCTTTATCACAAAAAAACTAAAAAACTGGTTGCAAATCTTCACCTATCTCAGGAGAAATGGCTTGAATATCTACATCAAGTTCTTGGTTGATTTCATCTTCAGCTAAGAGATAAAATGTTGTCTGTTGTAAGCTTTCTTCAATGTGATGGAAACTAGTTTATGTTAGTTCATCCTGATGAAAAGATAACTCAAACAAAGCTTCTTCAATTTCATCATGCATTAAATCCTGATCATAAATGTCAATTCCCATATGTTGAATAAGATCATCAAAATTTTCACAAAATATTTCTACCAGCACTATAGAAGGGTAATTTTTCTTATAATTTTTACAAAATGTTGTATAGAAATCCTTGAGAGAACATAGGCTAGCAGTTGGAAATCCTTCATACCATGATATTACGTTGTCCTATAAGGTTTCCTTGAAACATATTCATTAAGCAATCCTCATGAAACTCAAATCTAAGTCTACATACATGCATGTGAAACTTAATTAAATGAAGACCATCATCTTCTCCTTTCTCATCTTTGAATATTGGGAGATAGGTTAACCAATAAACACGAGGCATAGTATTTGGAAAGCTAGGAATTTGAGACCTATCCATAGGGGCATACCTGACATTTATTCTTGCAATTGAACCCATTTTGAAAACTTTTGAGTCACTAGGACTTCTTATAACTACTAATCTTTGAATAATGGAGATACCATGAAAGTTTGATCTTCTGGATCTTTTGAAATTAGATTCACCAAGTGAATGGTTCAACCTTCTAATTTCCAACTGTTGTTCACCATCAACAATTATATCTAAACTCTGATGATTTTTTCTCAGGGAAGATGAAATCGTTCACTCCCCAGCAATGGCACCACTATGTTAGCACTCTGTAAATTTCCCTAGGATGAGAGAAATCCAGAGGTAACCACAAGCATTTTTGGGCTAGAAACTAGTCCTTTCTAACTTGAGGGGGATCCCTCACCAAAAATCTAAAGATAAATAATATCAAAGCTCGGTGATTTTATAGAGGCCGGGTCTGGGAAAAAACATTTAAAATATGATGGAAATTTGTTGGGAAATCTGAGGGAAGGACATTAGGGTATAAGACCATAAATATCGCCAATTTAATACTTCAGTGCATATATAAGCCAACTATAAAGACAGAGGCATGGTAGGTACATCCTTCAAATTAATACGATTGTAGTACAATGGAAAAATAGAAATACATATAACTATACTCATTCACATGTAATAGATCACATTAGAATTCTGCTACCAAATCTTATGACTGAGTATCTAGAACAATAGAGAAGGCAAAGGCATAATGAGTTCCATATGAAATAGAAATACACAATATTCTAGAGCATCCATGATGAATTCAGAAAAATTGTTCCAATGAACCTTTAAAAAAAACTAAAGTAAAATTATTGAAATAATAGTTACACAGGAGAAACACATATTTAAAGGAAAGTACAACAAGAATCTCGTAAAATGAATGACAAGAACTCTGCACTGAGTATTTTATTCCTAAAGATAAAACATATACGCTAACTTGCCTAGTTCTATCAATCCACCAACAACAACCAAATTCATTAATTTTCATAATTTTAAATACACTTACATCATAGAGATAACTCATGACCAGATACATTATATGATTCAATCCATCCAGAATGGATCTAAACACCCAAATTAGCAACCTATTGTTTCTCTCATCAAAAATTATATAAAAAAACCTAAAACAACGTCTTTGTATTTTAATGAAAAAAATAAAAAACTACTTATATCTATCCTTTCAACCTATCTAGATAACAAAATTATCTCATAATATTATATTCCTAACATTGAAACCTCTTGGACTAATAGTGAAAATTGGAAAGGCAGCTTAGGTTGTACTGCGTGACAGTTCCATGTAGACATACTTTCTCATGTGCTGGAGGAAATTTGGCCTGTGACTGGGAACTAATTATACCTCTAACAAGGCAATGGGTCATTCCTTACATCGTATGAAATTTGGGAAGGATAAAGCGTCTCTTTCACCTATGTGCAACATGTGCGCAATAGTTACGCAACACTACGTAGCACTCGTGTAGTGGAAAATTCAAACTGTGATTTTCACTTTTTCCCTCCTTAAAATAAAAAAATATGGTGACAACTACCCCAATGAAGCTCTATTACATATCAACAGCCTCCAAAATGCAAAAACATATATACATTTCCACATTTTCAAACCGAAATCCGAAAATTTCATCATTCTCTCAAGAAAAACTACGAAAATGGGCCTTCAAGTGACACGTGTAAATCCAAAACAGTAGCACCTGTGTAAAATATGAGATAGGTTTTTGTATATGACATTGTTTTTAATAAAAACATCTCTCATTTTCTTCAAATTATTACCCATCTCCTTAGAAATTTTTCTAAAAAATCATGACTAAAACAGGAAAATACACAGTCCGAAAATAAAAGCCTTAGAGATGCATTTGAAACTCCCGATCTATGATGCTTGTGCAAAAACTGGAAGAGGTTATTGTGTTTTGATCTATGCTTGAGAAAAAAAAAATCAGTTTTTTGAAATTTGACTCCATGTACTCGAAAAAGACGTTTCAAAATGATGTCTAAAAAAGAGTATTTTGTGCAGCAGTTGCGCAACAAGTCCAAGTAGCACTACGGTTGATATGGTTGCAGATGGTTCTATGCAAGGTTGAGTGTGTAAATTCACTTGATAGGTATTGGTGATGATGTAGCACCCTCTGAGTGCTTCCCTCCATGCTTGCATACCTCCATAATGGTTGTTATCCATTTGTGTAGTGGTTGCACAACGACTGTGTGGCTTGGATCTTTGCGCAACAGGTGTGCATTGACCTTCTTCCACGTGAATTATGAATATATGAGGTGTAATTTCACGATGATGAGATGTGAATTGAGGGGTGACATGATAATAAATGGTAAATGAGGGGAGTATGGGAAATAATTATAGTTTAGGGATATAATGTAAGTGTGAGAAATTAGGCATGAGGGTGTTTCATGGTGGTGAATGTATGAATATGGTAGTAATATTATGAGAAACTGTTTAGAATGGAGGGGGGATGGGGGGGGTGGTGAGTAATGTATTTTGAATGAGATGTGAATGATATGTGAAAAGGGGATAGGATGTAAATGATATATGAAGGGGTATGAATGAAAGGGAAATGGGGGAAATAGGGTGTGAAATAGAGAAGCATCAAGTAGATATGAATAGGGGATAAATATGTAGAATGACCATACCTCATGACCATCAAAACTATAGACTGACACAACTTCATTTTGGGTGGTTCTTATCGACGAAAAACTAACATATAACCCCTTTTGACTTAATTCTATAACCATGTACAACCATGACTCCCATTGACTGAAACCCTTTCAGAATTTGAATGAACCCTTTATGAAAGAAACTCAATGATGTCGAACAACGATCTGGAGGTTATGACAACAGCAGTAGTCATAGGCTCAACTACTCAAAGCTGAAAATTAAAGGATAAGGAAAATACATTTGACAATGAAAACCTATGACCCTAACATACATCACACACATACACTCACACACATTGTACCACACAATACATACACCTACACTCGGTATATAACGTAACACATACACCTACACCTAGTGTACAACACAGACATACACCTACACCGAGTGTATAACACAAAAAATACACATTTCATGATACAAAGACTACACAACACACATAACAATACCACATATGCACAACACAATGTGTATAATGTGTACACAATACCACATGTACATACCTACACCTCGTGTACACAACACCACCTGCACAATGTGTACATAGCACCACATGTACACAATAGCACATGCACACAATACCTCATGTACAACATGCACAAAACACCATATGTACATAGCACCACATATACAACATGCATGTCGCACCATATGTACACAACACTACATATACAACATGCACACAATACCATATGTACAGAACATTGCATATCCAACATGCACATAGCACCATATGTACACAACACCGCACATACAACATGTACGCAACACCATTCATACATAGCACAACATATACACCACACCATATGTACATAGCACCACGTATACAACATGTAAACAATGCCATATGTTTATAGTACCATATATACAACATGTACACAATACCAATATTGCACATCTGGAGACCACACCATCTCTTCCAACCAACCTTTCTTCTAGTGTATTTACACTATCCATATTGGTCTTAGCATGTCACAAATCACATTGTTTTCATTCTGCTACTGTATCCCTCCATGTCACCTGCCATAGCATAAACATAGGCACAATATAAGCACATAATATCAAATCATATCCACATTATACTAACCTCATATATTTTTTAGGCTACTCTTTCCACTTGCTTCCTCATAAACTAAGAACCTCTTCATGTCATTCACTTGCGTAAGAAATCATTACTCCATAAGAATGATCTCTGACAACCCTGCTACACAACAACATATATACATCCATATATACATATAAACATTAGCATAAAACAATCACGATCCCTGATGACCCTGTCAAACGAAACTATATATATATATATATATTAGAGGAATTTTGATGTCTAAAATGGGCCTCCTAAGGAAATTATAAAATAATAGTGGAAATATTAAAATAATATTAGATTACATCATCAAATTTTAGCGGGAAAAAAGAAAAAAATATTTTTTCAACTTGTATTTTAAACTTATCTCCCTATGGGTTTACTCAAATTTCGAGTGAAAACACTAGTTGGATGCAAAATTTGATTCCTCATCCAAGGAGTACACATGTTGCATACTTTCGATGGACCCTACTATACGAAAAATAAGAAATACATGAAAGACATGATTGCAATCATGTTTTTTCATGTATTTCTCATTTTTCGTTTAGCAAGGTTTAGCGAAAGTATGCAACATGGGTACTCCTTGGATAAAGAATTAAAATTTTGCATCCAACGAGTACTCCCACTCAAAATTTGAGTAAAACTTTAGGGAGATAAGTTGAAAATATGAGTTAAAAAAGGTAGTTTTATTATTTTATTATATTTTGATATTTTTAATTTTTTGCTCCAAAAATGGTGAATCATCCCCCATGGTTGACATCATCATCTTGAATCCTATTGGTTCTTATAAATTTTATTTTGGTTGTACACTTTTCTTAGGAGGCTCATTTTAGACCTCAAAATTCCCCTAATATATATATATACATCAGTAAAATCATGATCACAACGTAATCACTAGATATCATAAGGTCAAGGTCAAGAGAAATCCCTTTATCCATGCACAACATTAAGAGCAAGAGTTCCCAACATAGCTAAGGCATCTGGCAACTCAAATCCATTTTTACCTTTTGTTACCTTTCTCATGATTGTACTTCCACCATCCATTTATCCCAATGGACCCAACAAATCCAATTGGTTGTCATATTCTTGCTTTTGGCTACCCTTTACTCATGCATCGGGCTTCATTTGGGTCTTACATTACCTATTGGGTACCACACAACTCTTCCCAAGCTTCATTAATTTTCCTCTTTCCCAAAACTAAATCCCAAGACCCTCAAATCATGAAAGGAAATAACAAGAAGTAAACAAGAAGAAAATCATGAAAAACTAATAACAATACAATACCACAAACAAAATGGCATGGCCATGCACCGACCACAATCAAAACCGCAAATCAAGTGCAAAAAAATCACAAAAAATTGAAAGCACAAAACTAGAAACAAATATCATGACTCAACCTCATGGGTTCCCAATGCTTCCAAGGGAAACCTCAACCCGATCCTTCTTCAATATTTCATGGAAGTCTCTTTTGTCATGCAATTCCCTACATCATACTACCATAAACACATACTTGTTAGTGCATAAATAAACATAAAAATATATTGGTTACCTTACCTTATTGTGTCAGGCACGCTACCTTGTAGCTAAACACATACATATATCATCTCTCAAGGGACTCCAAATCCTTGACGAATCCAACCATAAATAGAAACCAATTTTTATACATGTTAGATACATGTTTAGGAATATAAGACATATCCACATAATGTCAGACAAAATCAAGGTTAATAAGACTTCATGTATTCATGCAAATCACTCATTCATTTGGAATTGAGGTTTTTAACCTAGCCAAAGGAATTCTCACCCAATTCCTTTCTTTTACCTTTTCTTTTGCTGCAATCGATTCTTACTATGTATTGTCACATCACCCAACTATTAGTTATATAAAAAAATCAACTGTTACCTTGTCATGCTAACACCAAGCATGTTGCTTTGCAACTTTTCACACATGTCAACCACATGTTCCAAAGATCAAAACATCATTTCTATTAATTTTAAATCGTCCTTCACCAAGACTAACAGCCATTTCATAATCTAAAATAAACTCACAATCATAGTCATATTACTAAAACTAGCACCCAATTGCACTCAAGTGCATATTAGTTGTGTCAACACATAATATGTTAGTACAACCATCTTAAAACAAGATTAATTCTTCATGCAAGCTTATAGGCACATACTCATATCATGCAATTAATCAAACATTCAAGCAACCTGTAAACATAACATATTAGAGAAACCAAATTGATGACATAATCAAGCACATGCCTCAATGTATCTAGGGGGAGGCTATCACACATGCACAAGTCAGTCGAATTTAGTGCGACACAATATCACGAGTATATCGACTCATACCTAAATATCATGACCATAACCATCTGCGCAGGCTGATCCAAATTTTCATGATACATATAACATCAAGATCTTAAATTCAATTACCATAATCATCATGTGTGCGACCACAATGCATATAAGAACATGTTACTGCCATTCATGACTATCTAACACATGTGCATATGACCGTACTATTGGGTATGTGTTATATCCTTTCCACGACTAGCCTCACGTGCTGTATGTTGCATTGAGGGGTCACAAGGGGGGAGGCAGCCCCCCCTGTCGGGGTCCGGGGCAGCGCCCCAGGAAATTTTTTTTGGTGTGTGGACCCACTCATAGGCGGACCCACCCATGGTTTTGTGCATGAGTTTGCACATGGTTTTGGGGGACGATGGTTTTCGACCCCTGGTATTTTGTAGATCCGGTCAAGGGAACTACGATTATGTTCTAATCCAAGGTTAATCGATTGGGGTTTATGTATGCTTCAACATTTATATATATGTGTTGTAACATTAAAAGGAATATAATGAAAAATCAAGCTGGTCATCCCGATTTGGGATCCAGGGAAAATCTCAATGTTTATCTGTTTTATGTTTTATGCTCTCGCTATTGTTTATTTTCTGTTTTAAGATTCGTTTGTAGATCATTTCTGTATAGGGTTAAAACCTACACGCACTGACTAACTAACATATATCATGCATATAACCACAACAAAAATATAATGACAGGCATGTATATAAATATAATGTTTATAACAACCATTAGCCAGCATAACTACATGCCCAACATACAAACATGTATGGAAATTTCCTCTTACCCCGAGGTCTAGTGTTGCAGCTTCACTTTGATAATCTACATCTCATGCTCCATCTCATCCAACACATTAGCATCATGATGACACAAAATGAAAAAATGAATATCACAATTCATACATAACAATCACATATACAACTAGCATGTATACATGACAAACACATTCCGACCATACAATCCAATTATTTTAACCTAGAAGCTTTGATACCAATATGTAACCACCATTCCCAAAGTTGCCCAATTTCATCAGCCTGTTAGGGTAAATATGAGAGGAAGAGATACCAAGACATGAACCGAAATCCAAGCTTCACTTATGGAAGTGGGGTCGAAAACTGAACCTATAAACCAAAAACTAACATCCTATAAGACTTATAGGACACACATAGGCTAAACAACCACTCCTAATGCAAAAATCATGAGCTGGATAGTTATTTCACTAACCTAAACTCCCATTATATGGCATAACACTACATTCATGTGACTGCATGCCTCCAGCCACATGCATAATACCACATTTATGCGACTACAGTCCAAATTTCTCAGTTCTGAGCTTGTGACCCCAATATTAGTGCCATGTTTTTAGGGCTTGTCTCCATACCACTGCTCATAACTTAATGAGACTTTCTAGAATGATAAATAACATTAATAAAATATCATTAATACAAAACTTGTTCAAGAACTTGACCTACCCAGAACTAACCATGACAGTCATTTCGTTAAACATATTGAAAACATGAAATCTACATGTCATAAATGCATATCTGAACAAAAGAGTCTCATACTTATCTAAAAATCATCAAGAAGGTATAATTCCCTCTCACAATAGATGCAATAACATTTTTTAGCTCATGCATTCATTAACCATTCATCAAAAAATCAAACATTTCAAGAACCATATCTAGAACCTATTATGAAACCATGCTTATAACCAGCATATAACCATAATAATAACTATGATAAAGCATCCATCAAATCCACATAATAACAAGTACAAATAATCATGAATAAAAGAGGAAAATAACTCTTTTTAACATATGCAAAATCCAACCAAGTTAGGGACTTCCACGTACCACTCGAACATATATTGGCCTTAACCAAATCTGTATTTCATTCAATCACCCCCATGCCATATTACAAGCATGAATGTAGGACTCAAGACAAAAAAAACTAGGGATTCTTGGAGATTCCACCATCTCCACCCTCAGGCTTTATCGCAATCCCTCCAAAACCGATCAAGAGATCATTAGGCCCAAAAACAATAACATAAACCACCAGACTTTACTACAATCCCACCAAAAATGGTCAAGGGATTCCTAGGCCCAATAAAAGAACATAAACCACCATGATTTACCACAATCTCGTCAAAACCAGCCAAGGGATTCTTAGGACGAAAACAAGCTTGGATGCCTCCGAATTTCTTCACCAATAGCTTGAGGAATTTGCTCGTTTCCACCCTCAGGATTTGTCACAATCCCGCCAAAACCGGTCAAGGGATTCCTAGGCCTTTGGGAATTTTCCTAAGACCACATTACCCGGTTCCAAAACCATCTGGAAATACAAAGCTCAGCCAAATGAAAGAACCCCATCACACCATGCAGGCTATCTGGAAATGGAAAGGCAAGGCTAAAACCACTGTCACACATGGAAAAACCCATGCCAATGAAAGGAAGAGAACAAAGAAACCACATGCATACACAAACCAGTTAGGAAATCACACATGCAACTTGTTACCTGCAAGTATTCCCATTGAAGATTCTTGATTCAACTTTTCCTTGCTTGTCCCTTGATTTCCTTCCTCCAATGTTAGAGTGCTCTAAGAATTCTCTAAGTATGCAAGAGTATGAGAGAATAGAGAGAATAGAGAGAGAGCTCCAAAACTGAATTGAAAAAAGTATGACCTACTTCCAAAAGTCGTGAAATGATCCTTAGAAGCCTTTTTATCATTGAGGCCTCTATTTTATTCATTTTCCTTCATTTTTCCTTCAATTTCCCTCTCATGCAAAATTGTGACCTTTCATCTCCCATTCCTCCTATTTTCCTTTATTTTCATAATAAATATTAATTAATGTTTATTTTCCTTTTCAAATGTCTTTTTCAATGTCTTATCCAATTTCCTTAGCCCTAATAAACTGAAATGAACACCCACTAGGATATTTTTCCCACCATTCAACGTGGAATATGTGTCCCATTACCTTGGTATTATATTTTTTTACATGGAAAATAAACCAGGGGTTGTTACAATTCTATTCAAAGTCTTAGCATTCTCAGTGATTTTCCCCAATTCTCATTCACCCCTCAGATGTATGTGAGTTTCGAGTGGCCACATAAATGAAGCCTTTCTTCAAGCATTTTTTGGTGGAGTCTCTCAAGGAAATTCAATAAGAGGGGGTGATTAGGGTATTATTTTTCTCTCCCAAAATAATCATAATGAGCTATTGGTACTCAAGATGGTCCTTATCCTTTCTCTTGAAAAAGAAATTGTACATATTTAGATACTATGCAACTTTCTCTCTCTTAGTTATATAGTGGATGAAAAGTGATTATGTCTAGCAAAATTACATGTTATAACCTTTATTTCAAGACACCCACAACCTATAATATATTTTCTACATTTCATTTTCTCATGTGTAAAGGCAACAAAATTATGTAGTTGACATATTGTTCAAGAAATGATTAGAGCTACAAGAAGAATAAGACAACTTATTTTCATGAACCTTGGTTTTAATTTTTTTGTTGTATTATAGTACATGGAAGATAGAACTTGTTGAAAACAATCTGAAAATTGGCTTGTTTTTGCGTTGTTTTTAGTAGTTTGTATTTTTTTTGCATTATATATCTCGAGTTTCAAATGATGTCGATATCTTTATGGGATCAAGCAACTTAGAGATCTAGTGTGTAACAACCATGGGTGAATGTTGGCAAAAACATCCCTGTGGGTGTCACTTTTGATTTATTAGGCATTAATTGGAATTTATTTATGAAAATAAAGGAAAATAGGAGAAAAGGAAGGTGAAGAGACATAGATTTGCATGAGAGAGAAATTAGAGGAAAAATTAAGGAAAATGAAGAAAAAGAGAGACGTCAATGATAAAAAGGCACCTGAGAATCAACTGATAGTTTTTACCCAGTTTTAGAGAAGGTGTAGCAAAGGAAAGAGAACAAACACCGGGACAGGTACACAAAGGAAGGAAAAAGGGAAAGCAACTAAATTCAAAGGAAAGCAAGGAGAAGGTTGGATCAACGGCTTTGACAGGAAGATTTTGCAGGTAACAGGTTGCATGTGCTATTCCTAGCTGAGGTGTGAATGCATGGTACATGCATTTTGTTATTAGGTTAATTTGTTGTAATTGGTATGTTTTTTGCCTGGTTTAAAAATGGTTTTAGTCTTGCCTTTCCATTTCCTGGATATTCATGGTCTGATGGGATTCTTTTCTTGGTTGAGCTTTGGATTGTCGGAAGGTTTGGGAACTAGGTGAGGCGGTCTCAGGAAAATTCCCAAGGGTTGGGGGTGGAGGTGGTTTAATCTTCGGGAAACCCTCAATAGGTGGGTGGAGATAGAAAATTTCTTGAAGGTAATGGTGAAGAAACTCTGAGGCATCCAAACTTGTGTTTTCTTGTGATCTCTTGACCGATTTTGGAGAGACCACAATATCTTGAGGGTGGAGGTGGTTTAATATCTGGGAAGCCCTGGTTGTTTATGTCTTGATATCCCACATTCATGCTTGGAATATGGCATGAGGGTGATTGGATGAAAGAAATATTTGGTTCATCTCAATCTATGGTCGGGTGGTACGTGGAAGTCCCTGACTTGGTTGGATTTTGCATTAGTTAATAAGAGTTATTTTCCTATTGTATTATATGAGCACTTATATTGATATTATGAGTATTTGATGGTTTTTATGTCATGGTTAATAATCCAGTTATATGATGGATATAAGCATGGATCTGTAATGTGCTCTAGTTATGGCTTTGTTTAGGATTTTATAAGCATTTGTTAGTTAATGAATGCATGAGCTAACAAGTGTTATTGAAACTATTATGAGAGGGCATTAAACCTTCTCGGTGATTCTCAGATAAGTTTCAGGCTCCTATGATTTGATATGCATTCATGACCTATATCTCACATGTTCACCATATGTTTGATGAAATGACTATCATGGTTAGACTTGGTTAGGTCAATTTCTTGTTCAAGTTTTATATGAATAACATTGTCATTATGTCATTTATCATTGTCATTATGAAATCAAATTAAACACAAGTAGAGAAATATACCATCATTGATCCAAGCCAAAGTCCAAGAGAGAAACAACCATGAATGAACCCCAAATACTTTTTTATTAAATGAAAAACAAGTGTGCACAGGAGTAGATCTTCCCCAAGCACAATAGCTAGTACAAAAGATATAATATGAGAGCCCATGGCTCCATTATATATAAATTTGGGAGAAAATCTCAATGAAGAACCAAATGCGAAGTGGTGAGAGGGAGGAAATTACAAGGAAAATTCGAATTTGATAAGTGGAGTTCGTTTTCCAAGTGTTAAAATTGGATTATGGCAAGTGGACATCGTTTTCTTCTTCCCTTATGTGCCAAATTCGAATGACAAATGTATATTGGCAGTGTTACATACTATTAGCTAAATATACAAATATGCTTAATACTTAAATATATATTGTTTTTAATATAAAACTCATCATAAGTAGATTATTTATATATTTACATTTGTAATTTTATTCTTTACTAAAATTATTAAACTATTTATTTGAAAAATAATACAAATTCACAAAATAATAAACAAATCAAAATTGTTTAATTTTTTTTTTTGTGTGAATTTGGTAGGTCCTTACTATTTTCTATTAATCATCGAAAAGCAGGTTACATCATATACAAATTTAGTGGCCTCAACCTGCCCGAAGGAAACCAGGTCTATTGGCCACCTTAACGCATTGAAAGCCATCCAAAATTGATATTGTTTCCTTCTTCTACTCACCACAATGGCCATTTTACCATTTAAAAAATTAACTAAATAACAACTACAAACAAAAACAATATCCCAAAATTCATAAAACTTAAACTGGGCTACTACCCATCAAAAGAGTCTATTGGTGTAGGATCCTTTGTCGTGGAGCCAGGCATGTCCACTTGCTACATCTGTTGCATCTTCCTTTCAATACGACCAATTCGAGCTGTCGCTTGATATTGTGACACCTTGATATGCTGGAGTTGAATATTGATATCCTGAAGAAGTTCCATTACTGATGATGTTGCATTCTCTTTACCTGGATGAAGACTTTGCATTGCTTTGGCCATAACACATTTCATTATCCAGTAAGTATGAACAGTTTGGCTAAGCAGCGAGAGGCGACCTCTAGTGTTTCCTGGATCAGTAATAAAATCCATTATTTCCTCCTCTGCCTCATTATATTCCTCATTACTATAACTTTCTTTTTCCCATCCTTGAATTACATTTATGATTTGTGGAGGATTTCCAAGAGAGTAAGCTTTGGAGATATTCTCTAGCATATCTTGCTTTGTCTTTCTGCCTCGCTTGCTAGTCTCAGCTGTAGATTTTACAATATTTTGCTTTCCTTTATCTTGATTTTTAACCATACACTTCCTCGTTTACCTCTTAACCATAGTTATGTTCTAAATATTCTGCTGAATTAAACCTGTATTTACTATCTGTGATCCTGTATGACGGAAGGACAGAGGTATAACAATTAATCTTTTTTTCTTCAGAAGTTAATCTTACTCTGGCTCATGATTCGCAGAATGATAGATACAATGTTGTTGATTGAGATAATTCAAGAAATGGTTTATACATGTAGTTTTTTGGACATAGAGACGAACCTAGAACTGACTCTCTATCTTACCCAGTAAAAGCCTAACTAAACAGGCAGCACTCCCATTATGACAAAGATAAATGATAAAACCTGAATAGAGTGCATGAAAAACGTCTTCACTATGAATACCAGAGGTTTTCAAGATATGTCCCTGCTGAGACCAAACAAGGTAGACATAAAAACTATAGAAACTGCTTATAATATCCCCTATGCTTATATAGAATAGAAAATGGAAGGATTTAAGGATTTTCCCCTGCCAAAACCCAACAAGGAAAAAAGACAAACAACAGAGGCTACCCCAATTATCCCCTTCATCATTCGAATATACCAAACAAAGGCGAAATCCAGCATAAGTGAACTCAACACCATGCATAAAGAAATTTTAACAATTTTCAAACAAATTCAAATGCTTAGCGAAACTAAAATCGCATGCATGCATGAAATATGTAGATATTATGAAAGAGAATTTCACGACCTTACAGGGATCGCGCAAACGAGGCTGAATAGCCTCCTGCGGGATGAAATTACAATTCTCGACCTCACAACAGCAGATGACTAAATCCATTCCCAAAACTTCAGAGCCTCCACTATCCTGGCTTGTACAATGATTAATGGATAAAAGCATAAAGTTGGAGTAAAGAAGAACATACCCCTGGACCCAAGCTTGAACCCTCTGAACTATGGTTGCACCAATTCTAGCCCGTCACCTCAAATCGTTGCTCCTGCTAGAATAAAATGGTTTCTGCAGATCCCAAATATGCTTCTTTAGGCTTACCTTGTTTTTCGTTTTCCAACGCCCTTCTGACACTACAGGCTGTCTTACTAAATGCACAATCATCCAAATGAAAGTTGTGTACCTCCTCATGCGATGTAGTGAATGCATTCTTAGGTTGTCACGCTTAAACCTCTGTCCATTCATTGCGAATTTCTTACACCTGCCCTATGGCACATGACAGCGAGCACCCCGATCGCGGGTCTTCACTACCAGCTAGATCTCTGTCTATAATAATCTAGAGAGAATGTAATTCAATATCCCAAATTCTGGCGCTTGGAGTCACATCCAATTGTCTTCTAAGATTACGACATCCCCAATTTTCTAAGTAATCTGCAGCCTCATTACCTATTCTGCGAACATGTGAAGGTATCAGATACTGAATTTCTTGAATAAGAGATCCTATTTCTTGAATAAGACTAGCAGTCCTCCAACTTTTACTTATCTTCTCCCATGATGTTCCTTGCTGCAATTTTATTAACACATTTGTGACCATTGCCGAATCACCTTCTACAATAAGTCGATGGTAATTTTCTCTTTTTTCTATGATTAGCCCTCGTTTTACTGCTGTAAGTTTTGCTTCATTATTGGTTGCATAACCCATGTCCATGGCAAAAACCCTACAAGCTCCAACATGAGAATTTCTAAAAATCCCTCCTGCTCCTGCCTGAGCTAGATTTCCTTTTGATGCCCCATCATAATTGAGTTTAATGAATCCATTCTGAGGTACCTTCCATTTATCATCATTATTTTTCCAAGGGGGCTTATATTTCCAAAGAGTGTTTGACAACATTTGAGGTTTCAAGTTTAATCTGGCAAGGATATTAGTTTCAATACCTTCGGTCTTCCACTCATCATCTGTCCATTTCTCAACCAGAATTGATTCTCGAATACTCTCAATAATCTTCTGCCATATTTGATTATTATCACTGGATTTTCCTCTGAAGATACAATGATTCTTTTCTTTCCAAATCCCCCATAATATAAATCCTAGAGACAAACGCCATGCTCTATTCAAGACTTCACTTTTAAAACCTCCTTTTCGCCATTTAAAGATCGTAGCATTTATGTTTGTATTATCTCTATCCGTTTTCATAAATATCCTTGCATTACTATTCCACATAATCTCCGTTATTTCACAACTGTTTAGAAGGTGTTCTATTGATTCATCTGTTTTCATACACATATAACAAATGGAAGGCCCATGCATTCCTTGCTTTTGTAACTGAACCCAGGTTAGAATTTTTCTATAACTTAAAAGCTAGAGGAAATATTCCACTTTTGGCCAATGATTGATTGACCAGATTTTTCTCCATATCGATCTTGCAATGTTAGGTATATTCTGAGCATAAACATTATATCCCTCCCGTATAGTTGTTATGAAGGTAAATCCTCTCTATGGACAGAGATGATCCCTCTAGCCCTAGTAGTAACAAAAGGACACACTAAAGTGTTGCTTCCTAGTTAATGAATGAACAAAATACATGGTATATTGACCTACCTTGAATCCAAAACTGTCATCATTGCAGAAAGAGTAGTGGCCTCTCGCTCCTGCCTTGGCAAATCACAATCCGTTCGTTGTTACGCTCAAATACCTGCACATAATACAAAGAACAAGAAAAACATACGATAGAATAATTTCACTCATAACTATTAGCCAGTCAAAGAGGGCTAAAAATATCGCATCAAATAAACATCATAACACAATAGTGGAACCAAACAATAGTCATGTATATAAACGAATAGAAGGAAGAGTACAACCGATGCTTTGATGTCATAGTCTCCTCCAACGAGGTTCAGGCGAAGCGCGTCTCAAATGTTTGTTAGGGAATTTAAATGGGATGAAGGCATGGACTCAAGCTCTCTTAGAATTCATGGACTCAAGCTTCCTCAACGTGATTCTTTCTTATTCTATCTTCTCTAGCAGCTTAGCTATAGTATGTATAATTCTCCCAGTTCAGCTAGCCTCTACTAAGAGAGATAGTTTCTTTTATAGAGGAAAAGGAGGAGGTTGGGATCCCTATAAAGGTGGGAGGGAGTTCTCTCCTTTAGGAGAGTTCCAAGGGAGGTTGAAACTACTAACTAAAGAAAGGAGTCCATGGTTGTTTCAGTTCAACCACTCCCAATGACTCATCCTCAAGGTGGTTGGAATGGAACCTCTGCCTCTATTTTTAAAAAACATTCCATAAACAGCTTGGCACGGGTGTCTAACTAGCACAGAGCGCCAACTGGTGCGGGCTCAGTGTTAAATTTCCTGGTCGGCGCGAGGGTGTAACTGGCTACTCGCGCCAAGGAAAAAATAGGGGTTTTTACAGCTCTGCTGAGGGAATTTTCAACAGAAGGAATATTTCCCTCATGCAAAGGGATCCAATGATAGTATTTGAAAAGCATGACACTACTTATTGGTTACAAAAACGAGCCTCCAATGTGCGAGTTGGGGATTATAGGGACAGTGACAAAATGCTATGTAACAGATGCCCCCTAAAGCATGAATTCCGAGGGAGAGGAAGGGGTGAAATGCTTTATGAGAATGCATTCGAACCAAACACCACTTTCGGAAGACCTGAAATTACAAATACAATTGATATCTGTGATACATGAATCATGTGGCATGGGCGCAGCCATGCATAATAGAGTATATAAAAACTGATATTTGAGGTATGGACACACCATTCTAGCACAAAGGATCAATAAATAGACTCAGGTATAGTCGCAGCCATCCAATCAAGAGAGTCATGTAATAAGTCATGATAACCCACAACAATATGCACCCTGTATTTTATCAGAAAAAACCCAGGGTCTTGCGCTCCATCTCGACCTGAACAAGTACAATTTCGAGCATGTGAATTTATGAGCTGAAGTCGAACATGGTATAAAATCGTTTGATTACCAGCCAATGATGAAAGCTGTTAACAGACGTGAGAGAAACCACCAATGATGATGATGACCCTCAAGTTACAAAATCTACAACCTACGAAATGTGAACAATGATCTGACATCGAACATCCACAGAATCACTCGATCGAAGGCCAATGATGTGAACCTTGCGTCGAATGCGAAAACCTACCATTGAGGCATGCAACCTCCAAGGTACCAGAAGGGAGTCTCTAGATAAAATTCCTGGATAATGAGATGAAGTCGACAGGAAGTGACCTGGTCGAAGGAGGGCCATAATTTTTCCCACATCATCGACACGAGACAGAGGAACATGATGAAATTGAATCAGGGCCAACAGGAGATCAGAGGAAGGTTGACAACTGCAGGGGAAAACTTCTCTTGAACATATCAATAGCACAACATTGGATTTGGCAGTATTTTACATCAAAGGATCTGAGGTCATGATGACGTGGCAAAGAACAGATGAGAGGTCAACAGAAATTACTCAAACCCATGGAGGAAAAAATGACGAAATGAGATGTCCCCAACCCGACACAAATGCAGACAAGTGCCATGTTCAAGAGCGACATACTGCTAACATAACTAAAACTTGGTTCCATTTCCCCCCACCATTTCTGGCAAGTACCCCAATTATTATTTTTTTAAACAAGCTTAAAGGGGATAGCATATGCTTGCATTGTAAGTTTGTCCTTCGGACAAATCCAACATAGTACATTTTATGAACCCTAGGAAGGAGGAACTCGAATAACGTCATGATGACAAAGTCTGATGTCATCAGGGTTTAATGAGTCTGACAAAGGAAGAACTCGACATATTTTCATGTTTAGAGAGTTTGAAAAGAAGGCAGAAAAGAAAAATCCAGCAGTCCCTTTTTGTAGGTAGTCTCACATATCCGAAAAGGTAGAAAACTGTGTCTGAGAGAACCTCTTAGTCATGATAGGCTAAGGTATTCTTTTTTCGTAAATGATCCATCCCAGCCCAAAAAAGGGTTAAACATATACTGGGTAGATATTTTTTAGCAGCCATTTAACGTGTTCAAAACAATAGAAATCTCGGCAATATTTCAATTTTAGAGAGTCAGAAAAGAGCTGAAAGATGACTCCAGTAGTTACTTTTTTGAGTTTTTACCAAGTCTGAAAAAGTATAAAATATAACTCGTTACTTCATCATGGTCACATGAAAAACCTGTTGTTGCACAAGGGACATGTGTAAAACCCATTTCTCGAAAATAATATAATAAAATAATAAAAAAACATGTCTTAAAACCTAATTAGGGTTGTGAAAAAGTTATAAAATGCCAAAAATGGTAAAAATAATTACTTTTCACTTTTTACCGCTTGTGGAGCAATAGTTACCCATTTCACTGTGCAATCTTGCGGCGACGATAGTGGCCAATCCAACAAACCAATCTCAAACCCGTCAACTCCAGGTAAGAACCGAGATCCCTCTCGTCATTTTAAGTCATTTCTTACTATTTTCAATTTTCAATCTCGAATTTTGGGGAGGAAATGCAAAAATTAGGGCACGACAATTGGCACGAGTTTCGGGCACGGAGTCGTGCCAACCGCCTGATTTTTTACACTAGGGCGTGCCCATTGGCGCGATTGTTTGGGAAACAATCGCACCAACAACGAAAACCATTTCTAGATAAAATTTTGATCAAATACCCCAATTATTCACAAATTTAAGGTTCAAAATTGACTAATACCACTCATATGAATGTGTTTGTAGGTAGAAAGAGGCAAAATGGTCATCGAATGGAAAGAACATGAACATAGCAAAGAAGATGAGTTGGCCATGGAAAATGAGAGAGTCATGTAAGCTCTCAAAAACTGTGGTCTGAAAAAATTCTTACTAACGCCATGTCTCCGAGCCCAACCAGAGTTATTACAGTATCTGGTTAGCATATGGGACAAAAATCAAGAGAAGTTCATCCTTCAGGATCAATAACTTGAGATTGAAGTCTCTGACGTGTATTTCATCACAGGATTATCATTGAGGGGAGCAACACCAATCCTAATCGGCACCCGGCCTTGCATGGAAAACATGACCATGGTGATAGACAGGTATGTCCAAGAGCATGGAAGGGATCAGGTAGTGGGGAAGTTGATATTCAAACTATCCCAGATTTGACACTATGAGTGGTGCTACATACCATCACACAAGCTGCAGGGTCACAAGCACCGCACGAAGCAACAAAGGCACAGTTGCTTCTTGTTGTAGACTGCTTGGCACCGACTATCTACAACTGGGCAGAGGCCGTGAGAATAAACATGAAGCACCAGCTAACAAAATGCAAGAATTCCAAATTGAAACAATTTGGTTATGGATCTATTCTGGTATCATTCTTCTTGGAACGACTACCCATTTTTCAGCGACAGGAGGTCATAGTCCCGACACCACCAGTGAGAGAACCACAGATGGCTCGATGGGCAGCTTTGATGCCAAGGGCAGGGGGCAGTCAACAGATGTCCTGGAGACTGGAATTATTGATTGGCTCCGCCGACAACTGATTTTCGTGGAGGACTGGCCCTACTCTGGTACATATTTCACTGATGATCCGGACGTCCCACTCCCGGAAGGAGAAGATTGGGATTAAGATTTGGGTGAGACTCATTTTTTAAGTTTTATGAGTATTATGATTTTTTTATTTATGCATGTTCTGACATTAAATCCATGTAATTGCAGATGTTGGCCTAGAGAGACCTGCTTACATGTCACCGATAGCAAGGCGAATCCCTCGCGATTTTGACCCTCAAGGCGAGGGCGGCGAGGAATATGAGATAGCGCAAAAACTAGAGGGGACCACACAAGGAGTCCCAGATTATGCATGTTTTGACGATGTTCCTCGCACCTACCAGAGACATATCGTAGGGGTGCCTAGTCGAATTCACCGCTTTCTGAGGCGGCTAGTACGGGCAGTGACATGTTACCATGAGCACCAGTTGATTAGACACCTAGGTTTTATTTTATCTGCATATTTGAGAGACATGATGTCTCGGGATGTAACAGAAATACACATATATTTTTTGAAATTATGATGCACACGGCTGCAAACATGCGATATATATATATATATTTCCCTACATGGATCTTTTACATATGATGATGCTTTTACAAATTACGCAAATGTATATCTAATATAATGTTAGCCACTGTATCAGTTAATGTGTTCATTCGTCTAGGAATATGTTGATAGGTAATAAAATCAAAATGTCTTTCCAACAAACGAATACGTAAATACAATCTCAGAATGTGAATATTTCTAACTGAATAATGATTATTGAGTTGCAAAACGACAAGCTGTGAATCTAGATTTACAAGCAATGCGCGTATGCCGAGGTTGATCGCCTCGATTAATAGCTTAATGACAGCGCTATATTCAACAACATTGTTTGTAGTTTGTCCTAGACAAATACCTTGCAGATCTATCAACTCACCAGCAGGATCATAAATTACCCACGCTACCAAAGACAAATTCTTGGTACTGTGGGAAGCACCATCTGCGAAACCGACATAAGGGGTAATTGACATCTGCACAATAAGCAAGACCCAATAAGCAGGAAAACGCTCACAAAGAAAACCAAACCAAAAACATGTACAAAAATGAAAACAACACTTATGTACACCTATTACGCATGAATGACTCACACATAATATTTTTTGAGATACAACCCATTTCTGGGATGTTCAAGAGGATGACCTTCGTAGTCAATTCGCTCATAGGCTCCATTTTCCAATACACGTTTAATGGTGTAGGGCCCATGCCACATATGTTGAAATTTTCCTACCCCAAGCTTATCATGAGCTTGGTCATACAGGAGGATGAGATCTCCTTCAACGAAAGAACGAGGGGAAACTGACTGATCAAAATGAGCTTTGACCCGCTTTTTCTATGCTTCAATAACGAGAGCAGCAAAGCGGCGGGTTTCATCCAGCCTTTCTAAATAAAGGAGATGATCTTCTTCTGGCGAAGTATTCGGTAGTAATTCAACAACCAACTTGAGAGAACGCATTTCACATTCAATCGGGAGAGTAGCTTCCAGGCCATAGACCAACCAGAAAGGAGTGAACCTGGTTGCGTTCTTAATTGAGGTTCGGTATGCCCAAAGAGTCAAAAATAACATGAGATGCCAATTGGATTTGTGGATCCCAACCGTACGTTGAAGCATAGTGACAAGAAATTTGTTCACAGCTTCAACCTAGCCATTGGCTTGAGGGTAGTACGGCATTGAGATGTCGTGATGCAGACCCAACTTAGAAGTCAACTCCGAAAAAATATAATGTCGAAAATGGGAACCATGATCGGTAACGATGGATTGAGGGACACCAAACCTAGCAATAATGTGATTGAATATGAATTGAGCAGCTGTCTTACCATCAGCGGCAAGTGTAGGCATTGCTTCGGCACATTTGGTGAAGTAGTCCACGACTATGATAATATAAGCATGCCCCCCGGCCGAGTGAGGGTTACACATCATAAAATCGATGCCCCACTTCACAAAAGGACCAGCGGTAATGACAGGATGAAGAGGAACGGGTGGCGCACACAACTTGCATTGATAAATCTGGCAATCATGGCATTTACGAACTGCGACAATACAGTCTTTGAAAATAGAAGGCCAAAAATAACTAGCACGAAGAATCTTCTGTGCAGTAGCATAACTAGACATGTGACCACCACAGGCGCCACTGTGACAATCATTCAGAGCTTTCTCAGCTTCCTCGAGATTCAAACATCGTCGAAGTATGGAATCGACTCCAATACGATAGAGAGTATCTCCAACTATATGATAGGGTTGCGACTAATGGTAGATGCGTCGGCGGGAATCCTTCGTCAAATCAGATCTAAAATATGAAGTCTGGAGATAGACGATGATATCACCGTACCAAGGATCGAGGGTGCCAATCAAGAAAAGTGAATTGTCTGGAATGGATTCCTCAAAATGAGAAGGAGCGGAGTCGGAAGGGAGAGAATAGAGTAAATTAGCAAAGTTCAATGATTTCTTAGACTTGGTAGCAGTAAATTCCAAATCAAACTCTTGAAGGATAACAATCCACTTTGAGTATTTCCCCCCCATCAATTGTTGAGACAATATGTAGGTCATGGGGTTGCATTCAGAGATCACCGTCACTATACGCAAAAGAATATAATGACGAAAACGTTGAACAGCTTGAACAACATCCAATGCTAACTTCTCGACATGAGCATAACGAGTTTCGGTATCGAGAAGGTTACGAGACAAGTAATAAATAACATGCTCATGACCATCATCATCATCTTGTACCAAAACCATGGCAATCGTGCTGAAAGCGGCAGCTAAATAAAGGGAAAAATCACGATGATAATTTGGAGGGTGGAGGAGAGGAGCATTGACCAAAAATGTTTTCAACGCATCAAAATATTTCTGAGCGTTCTCATCCCAATAAAAAGGAACGCCCTGCTTTAACAATCGTGTGAATTCTTTAGCTACTTTGACATAGTTAGGTATAAAACGGCATAGAAAATTAGCTTTCCCTTGTAAAATCTGCAACTGATGCAATAAGGAAGGAGAGGGGAGATTGATAATACCCTCCACCTTGAGAGGATCCAGGCGAATTTCGTCTTTGGAAACGATAAACCCTAAGAGTCTACCGGAATCGACGTAGAAGACACACTTTTTCGGATTAAGCTGAATGTTATAGTGTCTACAATGAAAAAAAATCTGACGAAGATGGTTAGGATGGTCCCTACACTTAGTTGAATGAGCCGAAAGGTCATCTAGATAAGGTTGAACGATGTGGCAAATATCATGAAAGGCATAAGACATCGCGCATTGAAATGTGGCCCCGACATTCTTTAAACCAAAAGGAAGCCTCTTATATGCAAAGGTGTCCCAAGGACAGATGAAGGCAGTCTTGTGTTGATCAGTCAGGATAATTTTGATCTGATTATAACCCAAAAAACCATCCATAATGGAAAAAATCTCGCTCTCGGCACAGTCGTCAATGATTTGATCGACGAAGGGAGTAGGATAATTATCCTTAGGAAAATCTTGATTGATATCAAGATAGTCAACACAGACACGAATAGTGCCCTGTTTCTTATCTACAGGAACAATATTAGAGACCTATTTTGTCAATGGAATCGGATAAATGAAACCAGCTTTGAGAAGCTTTTCCACTTCGGCCTTAATGGCAGCATCTTTCCCAGGATGCACCAGACGAAGACGCTGACGAACAAGTTTCGAACTAGGATGCTAGGATCAATGCCGAGAATTTCTTCATAGGACCATGCAAAGACATCATGGAATTCACGAAAAGGGCTAGTATAGGCTTGCACTTCATCAGAAGAACAAGTAACCCCAATATGGATGTTCCCAATGATTCCCGGTCTAATGGAAATGTCGATATGCATCGTCTGAGTAATGTTACTCAAGTTACCTTCGGAAAAAACTTCATGGACCCTAACAAGTGTTTGAAGCAGAGGAGAAGGAACCTGAGAGGCAAAACACTCAAGATAGGTAGACATGGCCCTGAGACTTGGTAGAAACGAGGAACGATGATGACCATCATCCCACGGTAGATCGTCGAGAGACAGGGTTTCCACGATAGCCTCATCGGAAGGAAACACTTCTTTCAAAGGATCCAGTGAATCAAAATCACCAAGCCAAGGGCATTGAGAATAGATTTCAAGAGTCACATTTGGAGGAGAAGAATCAGAGGATGGAGTGTCCGATGCAGCAATGAGTTCACAATAATCAATTTCAGTCGGACTCAACGGCATCGAATCTCTAAATGAATCGATCTGCTCAGGAGAAGGGAGAACCCAAGGGTCATCGGTGCGAGAAATCATATTGACCTGAATAGTATTTGGTGGTGGAAGGGGAAAAATACCCATGAGAACAGGGTCTTTGAAAAGGCTCGGCCCGACGCTCTCGTAGGGAGTAGGAATTTTGTCTACGTATAGAACGTTTTTCTCGGAAGAAGAAGTGAAGAAAGACAATTGATCAACAGTAATAATCTTTCCTTCGTGCAGGAACTTCAAAACATAAAAGAGAGTGGACGGAATGCACAACATGGTGTGAGTCCAACTGCGTCTGAGGAGAAGATTATAATTGATTTTAGCATCAACAACTTCGACCTCGACGTTGACTGTCTTCCCTTCCAATGTAATCGGTAAACTAGCGAGAACACCAAGAGGTTTAGATTCCCTTCCATCAAATGCTTCAAGGGCATTGGGGGAAGAAGTGAGAGTTGGAGAACCAATGGCTTTCCAACAAGAAGATGACATAACACAGGTGGATGCACCCTCTTCCACGACGGCCTGGTGAATATTAAAACCATTAATACCAACTTTAATGATGAGCGCAATTTGGTGCGGGAGTCGCAGGAAGAAATTCTCTAAATTGAAAATGAGAAGGCTAGTGACGGAAGGATCGACCCCACCTATCACAGATAGCAAAGCCTTCCGTTGTGACGGACAAATCTGAAGTTCTTCTAACGTAAACATTGTGGATGGCGCTTGAGCCAAATCCTCAACAATACTATAATGTTGAGCGGCACAAGCGTTAGGATTTTACGAAGACTTACGGAGTACACCTTTGGAAGGCGGCCGAACAACGGATTCGACGCTAGGCCGTTCAATCTCAAGAGAGCCAAAAACAGGTAGAGGAGAAGGACCATCAACAATCTCTTTCCCCGCTGCCTAATGCGAACTAGAATAATCTTTCGATCGAGTAGAAATAGAAACGGGTGCAGAACCATTCATCATGAACACTTGCAAGCCAGATGGGGCAGAGGACTGAGGGTGCTCTACCATCTGGGTCTGCTGAGGGAAAGGTTCTTTAAGAATGGTCAGAGCTCCTTGGGTGCCTTTGAGCAATCGACTCACTTCATACTGTCGAGGACAGTCCTTGGTGAAGTGCTCATCATCACAAATAAAATAAGGATACTTCGGTTTGCGTTGAGAACTATCAGTATAACGAGGTTTTGGAGAATCCTGTTTCGGGGTATTGGCTTTGGCCTTACCTTTACCCTTCTTCTTACCTTTGGAATTTTTATCTGTAGGATTGACCTTAACAACATTCACTTCTACGGGTTTTCCAGATTTCAAAGTTGACTGAGAAGCTACATTATTGGAAGAAGTAGACTTCTACTTCCCAGAGTTGGATGAAGAAGAATTATGAGAATTCTGTGGTACGGAACCAATAATACCATCAATAGATGGAGTCGCTGGCAGTTTAGAAGTTCCAGGTCAAGGAGCATTAGGAAAGATATCATATAATGCGACAAACTGAGAGTACACAAGATCAAGGTACGAGGTGTAAGCAATGGCTTGTTCCTCGGTTACACATGCCCCCATAGCTATGTATTGGGCAATCTGATTGAAAAAGGAGGTAGTGAACCAATGAGTCAGAAGCTGATCAGGTATCTAAAATTTGATCATGCGACGATGACGCCACCATTCATGAATATGATCTGAGATATGAGTAGCTCGGTCCTGTTTCAATGAAGTGAGGAGATGCGTCCTAGTCTCATAGCGGATCGGTAACTGAAAATTTGTAAGGAATGCCATGGCCAAAGAATTGAAATCTTGAAAAACTCCACAAGACAGCTCAATGTACCACTTTGCAGTGGCACCATTAAGAGTTCACTGGAAAAGACAAAGACGAATAGAATCGTCAACCCAAGAGTTAGAAGAACACCATAAGTGGTAAGTCATAACATGCTTTTGGGGGTCTTCACCAGGTTTACCCTCAAATTTAGTATAATCACCAGGAATATTGGTCGGAACCAGAGGCCAATATGGATTATGAAGAATAGGATCATTTATCAACTTCGACACATCGAGTAATTCCAACGTAGCAAGAAACAATAATTGAGTATTAAACGTAATCAGAGGTCTTTGATAAGGACCTATGTGTACATTCCACCCAGTTTGAGCGGGATTTTGTCCCCATACATTCTGCCCCAAAGGATTCGGATTATAGGGATTAGAAATAGGATAATTCGGTTGATACTGGGGTTGAGGACTAGGATATTGAGTCGAAGTAGACCACTAAGGCCCTTGCTGAGTAGCATAAGGATTCTGCTGTGGAATGTAAGCATGAATTTGAGGTTGCTGATAAACAGGATGATTTTGAGGGTAAGGAACCTGACGTGCACTATATACCAGTTGATTTTGAGGGTACAGAATCTGGGGTGCGCTATATACCGGTTGATATGAAGCTTGAGGGTAATAAGCGCCCTGTGATTGCACAGGTTAACCTTGCGGAGTAGGTTGAGAAAGTTAAACAGGTAAAACTAGCTACGGAAACGAAGGAATCTGCTGGTGGGCAGGTTGCAACGACTGCTGAGCTAGTTGAACTGGCTGTTGAAATGGTTGTTGAGGGCCACCAGGTTGACCTTGTGGGAAAGGTTGGCCTGATGGTTTTGACGACCCAGGTTGTCCTTGATGACTAGATTGACTCGGAGAAGGACCGTAGGATTGTCCTGGTTGTACAATATTTGGGCCATACTGAACGTGCGGCTATGATTGAGGTGCAACAGGTTGTCCCTGTGGTGGAAAAACTTGCCCCCCAGGACCAAAAGATGATCCGGGTTCATTCAGAGGTTGACCTGAGAAACCAGAGGGTTTTCCATGTTGGACCAAAGGTTTTCCTTGTAAATTTTGGCCTTATGGACCGTATGGTTGTCCCTGTGGACCAAAATCAGGGCCCTGCTAAGCTAAAGGTTGTCCCTGGGAGGGTTGTCCTTGTAAGCCAGAGGGTTGGACAGGCAAGGTAGGTCTACACTGAGAAACGACTTGATGAGGATCAATAAGAGGCAAATAAACTAGATTCCCACACTCATCATAATAAAGCGGATATGAATAAACAGGATTACCAACCTCATCATAGTGATGAAACAGAGAGTGGTTAGGATCTTGGGACTGCTGACAACCCTGAGAGGTCTGCTGATGAACAACCAACAGATACTCCTCAAAATTAAGACCTTCAGGAATCACAGGAGTAGTGGAAACCGCATTAGAAGCAGGTGAGGCTTCCGTTGAAGGAGCATAAAGTTGGTGAATATCCAACATTTGCTCGTCAAACTCATAAGTAGAAACCAAAGGCATAGACGAAGCCACACAAACAGTATGTCGAACTGGGACAGATGTAACAGTAACTGACAGATCTGATGTTGAAGGTGACGGTCCTAACTAAGGGAGGACCGAACTCCGAGGAGGAGTTACTGTGTTGGATTGTGCTATGGATGCAACACCAGACATAATCTGACTCAGAGACCTAATGTCGGTGAATATCCAACATTTCTCGTCGAGCTCATAGTAGAAACCAAAGGCATAGACAAAGCCACACGGACGGTAGGTCGGGTGGGACGGATGTAGCGCAGACGAATCTGTCTTGAAGGTGACGATCCCCTAAACAAGGGGAGGCCCAAACTCAGTACGTTACTATGCTAGATTGTGCTATGGATGCGACACCGGACGTAATATGACTCGAGAGACCTATAGCCGGGGAAAATTTTAGGGGTGAATTTTAGTCCAAAGGCGAATTTTAAGGGATTTTAAATTTTAATAGGGCGGATTTTTTATATAAAACCCATTTTCTATAGTTTAATAAAGTTAGCCCAATAAATATTTTAAAAATAATTAATTATTAAATATTAGCCCATCAAAAAAAGGGCGCATAAAACTGGAAAAATGAAATTCACCCCCGATTTTCTTTGGTTGGAGCAGATTTCAATGGCATTTGCCTGGATTTATAGGGTCAGAGGGAGGGGTTAGAGTGATTCGCCCCATTTTTTCACTGGTTCGGAGAGGTGGCTGGGGCTTTGTGCACACCAATCTTCTTGCTGGCTGAGCGAGGCTGACCCTCTCTGGTCCGTTAGGGCCCTCCCATAGTTCGTATATAGCAGAGATACACTTCGAAAGAGATGGTGTTGTGGGAGATAACACTCGCCACAGCCTACGTGCTCGGCCTCGAGCGCATGTACAAGCTCGCTCTCAGACTCCAACGCCGACTAATAACATAGAGGCACCCCGCTTTTCGCCAGTTTGTTCAACGGTATGCACCTTCCTTCCCTTTCTCGAATAAATAATCCATCAAAATCTTCATGATAGCTATGCATCATAAGCCTTCTTGAATTAGCCTTCATTGTGGTCCTCAATGCTCGGGGTAAAGAATTTGGCATCACAATTTTGCAGTCATAGTCTGCCTTGTGTATGTCTAATTCATGTAGGAAATGAAATATACATATCACAGAATGATGAAAATCTACCATGAGGGAAGACTATACTGGGTTTGTTCAAATGTATTTGGTTGTGAAGGTGGAGATCCCATTGCCATTAATCCAGGCCAGCATAACCAATGTAGTATTCAAACAGAAGAGGGGATCCTTGTGGGATTTTGCTGAAACTCAGCCAGTCATTACCAGCCATAAATTCCACCAAATTGTGGGCATAGTGCCTGTTGACAAACCGTTAAATTTGTTTGATGCTTGCCTGAATCATTTTATTTGCCTCTCTGGGAAACATCGGTAACAGGGAATATCTGGATCCTTAGATCCTTCTGTCTTTATAAACAGGCTTTTATATGAAGTGTCCGATAAACCTTGAGAGTACTTGTGGTCAAAATCGGGCGACCTATGTCATAGAGATTAAAGCAACTCTAATGAGATCCTTTAGATAGTCTAATGGGTTCATTTGATTTTCCTTTTCTAGGCTTTGTTGGATGCATTTTCAGGTACTCGGCTAGTAGCTTTGATGTCTAATGCCTTGTTTTTGTTTTGTAAATGTTCTGTCAATGCTTTATCATCCATTTTGTGATTAAAAGTTAAATCTTGCTGTTCTTGTTCTCTGACTCATTGTTGTATTAAAAGTGTCAATTTATCTTGATTCTTTTGATTATAGTGAAATGACAGCTCGTAGAGTCTCTTGAAAACCAGGTAGCTTTTCAAATTTTCTCACTGAGTGTGATGGGGGTGGTTTCAGTTTGTGTGAAAGCCATTTTTAGAAATGGACTGTGCTTCTGTATGGTTATTCTGTTTGACATCCAATTGATAGTTTTTGGTTTCAGTTAGTTTCAGTCATATTTTGATTGGCAAGATTTTGAAAAATTACAATGATCAGTCTTTTTTTCTTATTTGATTTGTCAAATGCATTGCCTTTTTGAGACTGAAGAGAATTTTGAATTAAAAGTGCTTTGGAAAAAAAATTACCAATTAGGGCTGCCCAGTTGATGGGAAGGTGGAATTGTAGTTTGCACTACTAAGACTAAGAGCTCAATTTGTTGCCATGCCTGGCCACCTTACATGGTAATGATGGCCCATGCGTTTTCAGAGGGCTATATATACTAACACCCCATGTTTGGGAGAATTAAGTCTGGTGGGGAATATCACCACCTCTTCTTGACCAACCTGTCTACCCACAGTGGTTTAAAATGTAATAATTTCTTTGATTTGTTAAATTCTGAATGAAAAAGTAGGGGTTTTACAATATAAAGTATATATTTTTTGTAGAGACTTACAAACATAGTTCTTGCAGCTTACTAAAGTTTCTCATAATTTTTGCAATAAAGTAATGATGTGTTCTATTCTAACTATTCTTGTTCTATAGACTTATAGACAACCATTGCTCTTTTAGAGGGCTAAATATTGTAACATACCCCATGCTTGGGAAAATTGAGTGACCAACCAATAAACCTACCGTGGTTTAGAATGTAACAATGTCCTTGATTTGTTAAATTCTAAGTTACAAAGCAAGGTGTTGCAATTCTTCAGTTATAATTATATAGTTTTTGTAGACAAGGTTACAAACCTCGTTCAAACCTTGTTCTTGCAGTTTAATATAGATCTCTTATTTTTGGCAATAAAGTAATGCTATGTTCTATTCTGACTGTTCCCGTTGTATGGACTTACAGGATGGAAAGTTCCTAGAAATCGCTTGGATGTTTCAAATGCAATCTTAGAAGCACATAAAAGTAGCGATGTTATTGTAAACAGAGAAGATAAGCAGGTAAGCATCTTTGGGAAGCTTTTTCCATCTTCTAGGCTTAATTTTCTATCAAATAAAATAAAATTAACCAAAAAAGGGATGTGAGAAAAAATGACATTTTTCCTTTTTATTTGCAATGTAATCCTGATATACCAAACTCAAAATCTTATGATTTTTTTCCTCGTCAGGTGAAATAGCTCTTTTGGTTAAAATCTTCTCTGTTGTTATTTTTTATCCGCATTATTCTGTTAATATATTTTTTTATTCACTACCCTTTAGAAGACACTGAATATTTTAAAACACTGTTTTGATTTAACTATGTTACAGTGGCTGGGAAATTTGAAGATATTTTAAGTAATATATCTATCTAGCTACAATTCACTATTATTCTTATCTATATGGTCTATTCTAGGGAATTTGTAAGAAATATTTCTTAGTTTAAATTTTGGGTTTAACCCCGTTGTTTGGAATATTCAGTTTCCCCGTGAAATGAAGAAGGCATCTACTCCAAAGAAGAAAGCAGGTGGAACGCCAATGAAAACATTGATAGCTCATGAAATGTCGCAGGGATTAGATTCTAAATGTCGTATGCCCAATTTCATTGCACGTCTTATGGGACTTGATACAATGCCAACAGGGTCAGTGCCAACAAACCAAATACAAGATGCTGAGAAACATTTACAGAAACAACCATCCTTAAAACAGCAGCAGCAAGCTGACTCAACCAGTAATGTCAGAGATTATTTAGAAAAATAAAAAGCCTTGGAATGTAAACCCAGTCAGAGTTTTTCTTTTCCCAAATCTCGGCAATGTACCATGGATCATGCAAATTTGGGAGAGGCCGATCCTTTTGATAACAGTCCTCGAGAAAAGCATCAAAGAAGATTCAAGGAAAAGTATGAAAATTGGCAAGCCTCAAAGCTTAAAGACTATACTGAGTCCCTTAAGCTAGATAAATACTATACTTCATGTTAATCTCCTTCAGTCTAATTCAAACACTCCTTGTCTAATTTCCACTAGAAGTTGAGACAGATCTAAAACATGGTCACAGCTTCAAGTAGTTGTGATTCTAAACAATCATCAACCGCGCCAGAATGAAAATAAAATATATTTTATCAACAACAGACCATAGTGGAGCCTGTAATCACCAAAATAATATGGAAGGAGGTTAATTTATTGAAGGGAAAAAATAGTAAGAAAAAAATGGTGTAACTCATGCAGGACACAATCCAATCCAAGTTAAAGAAACAATAATTAAGATTTGGCATGTGATGAGGAACCTAGTGAAGTGCTAAGCCATGATTTTGAAGATCTTGATGTCAATGAAGACCCCATTGCATGTCCCAGTGGGGAAAAAATAAAGTGAGTTGTGCTGATAGAAATTATGTTCTTTCCGTTTCTGAATATTGGAGAATATTGTGATATTGTGGAAATAAATGAGGTATCAACAAACCTACGTGTGATGGAGTAGATTCAAGTGTTTCCACTCCATCATATGAGGAAACCAGAGGACATATTTCCCATCCCTGTGGTCACATAAGACTTGGGTAGCCTGAAGAAAACAAAGATATTGAAGCAATCGACAACCATCAAATTGTTATCATTAGTCATTAAAACCTTGAACGGGAAGACTAAGAGATTGCATCCACTAGATTGCCAAATGTTTGCAGCTAGAATGAAGAGAAACTGAATGGAAAATGAAAAGTTGATGACTTCCTCATTATTGACCCAACATAGGAAGTTTTTGTTTTATTTCTTTAATGGTGAACTTGTTTATGATATTGATAATGACTACAGAAGAACAGAGACATACTTAAGAAAGATTTAGTCCCTACTTCCATAGAGATTGAGATCACAAAATAATTTTTGGATCAAATCAAACCAAACAGCTAACTGAAAAACATGCCAATTAAAGAGAAAAACAACTCTTAAAGAGTGTGCTATAGATGTCCACTATGCACTCGATGTAGAAAGGTCAATTTCATAGGTGAAGGAAAAATAACCAAAGAAAAATAATGCATCAATGATAGATATGGGTGCGTGGAGCCTTAAGAAGTTTAGTAAGGAGGCCAATAAGATCAATGATCAGAGATGATGATACAAACAAAGCCTGAGTGGTGTATATATATGATGAAGATTACTATCCCAAGTAACACTGTCACATCAAAGAGGAGTGCCAAACACATCAACAAAAATAATAATTCTTTTATCCAATTTAAATTATCCTTTATCTAATATAGGTTTGCGATGGGGCAAGATGGGATTTTCTTGTTGAAACTTGTAAAGGACTTGCATTAGCATAACCACCAATTGCAATCGACACAGAAAATTGAGCCTCAAATATGGGCAACACTCCCAAATTCCCAGGAAAGACAAAGTCAAACAGTGACCACAACTTTGTAAGTTTGTTCTGAATCGGGACACCAATCATTATAATACGATGCACAGTTTGCAGTTGTTTGCACACAAGGGTGATTTTTGCATTTGGGTTTCTTATGCGGTGCCCTTCATCCAAAACAACATACCCCCATTCCATGTCCAGTAATTTTTTCCTTAGAAGACAAGATGTTCATAAGTAGTGATGAGCGACCCATACCAAGATTCTATTATACGACTAATTAAAATATCCCACTTGTTTGGACCTTTAACAGGCTAGACTTCCTCCTCGTCACTAAGTAATAAGGGTTCATCTTCATCGTCACCCTTTTTTTGTTTTGCTTTATTTGTCTTCCAGGAAGATACTGGAACATAATCGTGAAATATTGCAACATGGAAGTGTGGGTACCACTTTCAGACTTCTCATCTCCATTGGCGTAAGAGAGTTACTGGGCATACAATTATGCTGGGTTTATACATACCATTGAAGTGCAGAGCTTCCAAAAAGGCTATCACCTGAATAGTTTTTGCAAGACCCATTTCATCTCCTATTATTCCTCCTACCCTCTATCTATGTAACTCCCATAGCCACTTTACTCTTGTTTTATGATAATCAAAGTTATTGTCAAAGATTTTAGCAGGAATTTTGAATCCTCCTTCAAGAGTTACAGTGTATTCCTCAATACTGCCAACATCATCCATATCTTCCTCACAACCTTCAACTTTGCAATCATAGTCTGCTAAATCTGAACCTTCCTGTTGTTTATTCCTATCATTCTTTTTTTGCAAGATGTCTTCTACCAAAACAGTAAAACCATTAACTGTTAGGAAAAGATAGATTTCTAAAGGACAAAAAAGTTTCAAAATATTTTCAACTTTAGTAAGATAAAGTGGTAATCCTGAGAAGATTGATATTTATAATTTTGTTCTAGGTTTCACTCATAGTTTACATTGCAATATTCCCTATAACTACATAGAACTTTCATATCCCAGAGTCACCAATCACAATAAGGGAGGAAACAAAGAACTTGCAAAGCATGGTGATCAACCACTTCAAGCACATCTTCCAGACAAATATAGGACATTAACCCAGATGACAGGACTGTTATCTCTTGTTTTGTAGTGTTATCCCAGTACAAGAGATAATATAGGCAGAAGAATTTTCTCTTCTGGATTTTTTATCATCTTTTATTTGATATCAGTGCTCTGAGCACCTTCAGAAGGTAACTTTCTTCTTGAATACAAAATTACAGTTTTTTCCTTGGAAAAAAGAATACCAAGACATCCACACACACAACACACACCATGTGCAATTAAATACATTTATTTTTATATTGATACTTATCGTAAAGATACTTGTGTAATATATTTATAATATGTATTTATAAATATCTATAGCTGAAAATATCTACAATATATATATATATATTAAAACTTAATTAAAATATATCAATGTAAAGAATCAAGATAGCATTTTTTTGGTTAAGTTATTGTTATTGGTTTGTTTCCTTCTTTTCTTCCACTGGATACTATGTGGGATTCGATTGAGGATTTATCCAGAATATAGCCCATATGTATCCAACCAATTTCCAAGATGAATGCATATTCCACCTAGATTCAGACTATATCCAAGTTGTATCAGTATTAGGATCTGGACAGATCCAAGGGCCTGGTACCCAGATCCAGTAATGTAGATTTGAATATGTGAACATGATGGAAATGTATGGATTCATATGTCAAGCACAAGTTACATTTTGCAACAAATTTTTTTTTTCCTCATGGAAAATCGTAATCTTCCATTAATAGTGAAAAATTACATGTAGTAAATGCTATTCAGCATATGCGAAATTCCTTCATGACTTATGAGTCTATGGTTCTTCCTGTACATGTCTGTATCCATATCATAAAATCATCACGCAGGATGATGCTGTATCAAGTTGTCAAAAATGAACATCACGCAGGATGTTTGTATCATAAACAAAAAATATATATAATTGCACCTCGCAGGATGTTGTTCATAAGTAAAAACTAGATTTCTATGGGGTCCGGGCAAACTGTCCGCGAACGCAGGAGGGGTAATTTCCACTTGGCCCATGGTATGTCGCAACAATTAAGGGGAATACTGTTGTCGAATTGAGCCATTTTCGAAAATCAATTTGTTCTGGGCAAACCAAACTGGGTCTACCTAATGATAAGGGGAAGGCACCTACGGTTTGTACCGGAATGAGCTGGATACCAAGCTCTCCCATGCCACTTGATGCTCGACCCTTATCACTGCCTTCCGTAGTCGAGGTTCTCACCACCTCGATCCAAATTCTGGAAAGCTGAGAAATTTCCGTATGTAAGAAAATGACGATGGTAGATCTTGGAGAGATGTTTGCAAGCACACCGACAACATTATAAGAATGTGATTATGAACTCAGTTTGATATAAGTATCAAGTTTCAAAATACCATAGTATCATCTAGATGATTTCCTACATGCTTTGAAATAAACAAAAGATTTATGATCTGCTTGCCATAGCTTTCATGGTGATTAGAATCATTCCATGGCTCATCATTTCTTGATGCAACTTTCCTCTAGTATTGATCAGGTACAGGTCGTCTTATTTGCTTTCTTAAATGGTTTGTTTGATCCTTTGGAAGTTTCTCAACCTCGTTGGACTCTGAATATTGATAGGCCTTCTAAGCCTTCGAAATTCATGCGTGGGAGGATTCAATTTAGGTAAATATGCTGCATCAAGCAACTTTGTTGAATGTCGAGCTATTAAGAGTGTAGACAATGATCTGGAAGCTTTTGAGACAGAATTTAAAGAAAACTTGTCCCCGTCATCCTCTGTTGGGTGAGACCTTTGAACACGGCGTTCAAAACCTTTGACTTGGTGAAAAGGTGTCAACACTCCTTTAAGGATAAGCTTATCACGTTCCTGCCAAAGCAAATAATCGCCAGGTGTCTCATTCAAAGATTCAAAATTATGTTATCTATAGTACAAAACTATCTTCAAGATGCATGATATAACACAGAAAACATAGAACTTTGCTTACTGCCCCTGAATTTTACTCTTTTCAAATAAAGTTCAAAATTATTTGTATTGCATTTAAGACATCTGATACTAATACAGGACTAAAGGGCAATGCAAATTACAGTTTCAATGAGCCCTGACGTTGCCGCATCAAACTCATCATCCTCCTGCAATGAAAAATTATTCCTTTTCCCTCTTGTTGGCTTATCCAACAAATGTCCAGTTCTATTGATCATTGTTTCTTCTTTATTCTTCACTGAATTCAGAAGCACCTTTTGTTCCTCAAGTTCCCGTGTCTTTCCATCTCTCTCAAAAGCTTTCAGTTGTTCCTTAAGATGTCCTCTTTTCTGCTTAAGGCTTCTAAGCCTTTCAGTAGCCAATGCTCGTTGAAGCACTCCTCCATCCACTACAAAAGGCTTGTGTTCACTTAAGTCTTGATAATTTTCATACTTTTCACCTTCTAAACTCTCTGAATCTTTGCCTGCAATGCTTTGAACTATTTCAAGGCCAGCTGAAACTGCAGCTATTTCAGCCTCCACTACCCTTAATTGAGCATGAATTTGGACCTTTGTAAGCAAAATTTCTTGATCACCTTCTTCTCTTTCAAAAGTTTTTTCACCATCGCTTACCTGTGCAGGTTGACTGATGTTTTCATGAGCTCTGTTCTCATCCTATCATACCAATAAGTACAATGAAAAGTGGGAAGCAATACAGGAAAATGAGCTACATTTAACAAAAAAATAAAATGCATGTGTTACACTCTAGAAGACCAAGTACATATCAATTACAAGATATAAGATCATCTTGTAAGCTTATTAAGCTAATTTCACAAGAAGGGATACCTTGGCAAGTAGTTGGTGCTCAATGTCATCTGGGCAGCAGATACAACACTTAAGCTAGCCAGCAAAAGTCTGCCCTCCTCTTTCATGTTGTTTTATGTGGTACTCGATTTCACTACAAAAAGACTAAATTGGAAAAACATAAAAAGGCATTCATTTGTCATGCAAAGCATATAGGGAATAAACACTTAATTCTATCCTAAAAGTATTAAACAATAATAGAACTAACTACATTTTAGATCTCTAGTTGCACCGACAGAAAGTGAGGTGCATTAAAGCTTGGGTGGCAGAGACATCATTGTAACAGACATGGACACTGATAAAATAACATGGAAAATATTTCATATTCGATGTTTAATGTTACAAATATATATAAACTAGCATAGATCCACTTGACCCTATATTTTTTTAAGCCTGAGAAGTTATTTAATATTTATCCCTTTTGTTGCTTAATAGATATAGAGTTACAGAGAATCTATACTAGTATTTGCATCATTTCTTCCCTAGCAAATATCTATAGGCAATGGGATCATTGGTCTATGAGAGTTTATGTTTTTTGTAACAGGATTTTTATTTGTATAACTACAATCCAAAATAAATTTGAGGTCTTAAGAACGGAAGGCATCTGAGGAACTGTCCCTTCATACTCTTCACATGGCATCCATGCAGATTTAAGATTTGTTTGAAACATTGAACCATGGCCATTGTCTGGACTATAGGAGCCTTAGGTACCTAATATGAGACCCCACTCCAATTAATTCAGAATTGAAATTTATTGTGGAGTATGTTCTACTAATTGCGGTCTATTTACTTCAAAATCAGGATGAGTAATTACGGATGATTCTCCTAGTTCTGTTGATCCAGTACTACTGATAGTATGTGGTATGAGAGTTTTAATTCTTTCTAATTGGCTTGGTGTATACTCAAGGGGTTTCCCCTGAGTCCTACGCAATTGTATTGGTAATTCAGCCACGATTAAAAATTATTAACACAAACAATCAAATAAAATTTCAATAAAAAATCCTAAGGTCACTAAAGAAACAATCAAATGATCACACGCCTATAAAATCTAAGAGATCAAACCACACAAAAACAGTAGATTCCCGCACTAAAAACACTAGTTGGTGATGAAATCCAACATCGTAGTATTTTCTGCTACTCTCAGTAGTGAATGGAGAGTGATATCCATTCATGGAAGGATATTTCCTAAGGGTTTTAGAGAATTACCAAACCCCAAACACTTCATCTAGCATCTAAGGCTACATATTCACATCTCCTCCAACACGAAGATGCTATTTCCTTAACTCTTTCACTTGATATTTTTGTTTCTTGTATCATGATGATTGTTTTATTTTCCTTTTTAATTCTATCTTTGAGATATCTCTTCTTAATCTAGTTCCTTGACATTTTGTAAATGGCATGTATACTTTGGCAATGATGGCGGTTATACAATTGTCGTTCATATTCTTCATTTCTCGAAAAGTAAAAAGCATTTGTTTGATGCACTTAGTTTCTTTTCTGCATTCATAACATTAAAGGAACTGAAAAGAAAAACTTGCATTTGCATGTAGGATTGTGTGTTTTTTGCAAAAAAGGAACATTAGGAAATTTGCATTTAGTTTTGTGCTCAATGTTTTCTTTTGTTCATTGATTTGTTTGCTCACAAAATTATTTGCTCTCTTCCCTTTGTAGCTAGGTCTTTCATTGAAAAACTAAAAGTGAAAAGTTTGCTTATCATTCTTAGTTTGCATTTAGGAATTTCTACATACATCATCGTGGTACCATTGAAAGGAAAATTGTTAATCAAGATCAACATAAAATTAATCTCAATTTACCTAAAAACGCATTGGAACCATAACGATAAAATTTAGAAGGTCTAGGCTAGAGACGTGTTCCAGCGTCGTAAAACATAGCAGTTGTCGTTAACTTGTCTGCGATACATTCCGAGTGTGATATCTCACCCCACGTACATAAGTATATCGTAGCACGTCCCTTGGGGCGGCGTTACAGTACGATAAGTATATAGGTGGTGCTCTCACTGTGCGGTTTCGCATTAGACAGCGCTATTACGGACTTGGGCCTCCACGTACCTTCGGGTATATTTGGGAGGACAACTTTTAGGTTCTATCCATCCATAGTGAACCGAGTCGGCCGCCTTTAAATTGTGATACACCGAACACAGCATTCGGGGAGATTGCCTGCCCGTACTTCTTGGCTTGCCAGGAGGTATTCTGCAGTTCACAGTTTACTGGTAAACCCTTTTGCCTAGCATTACCCTCTTTTTGTTTATTTATTTTTGGTTAAAATTAATTAGCAATCGTGGAAGAACATAATCCTACCCCCCGTCGTTCGCGTAGATTAGCTTTAAAACCACCTTTACCACTATAAGTTACTTCTAGTAGGCGAAGGCGATCAAAATCTGCCCAACAGTGATGTTGATGTTGTGGATGATATTACTTGATGCTTCATGATGGGTGTTCTTTCTCACTTTCACATAATCTTGTTATAGCCTCTGCTTGATGCTTTTTTTGCTATGGTCATGTCAGGCATTAATTAATTGTCTTCAATGTTCAATGTGTGAAGAGTGCAAATGTTCCCTTGATGCAGTTTAAATTCAGGCACAATAGACTGTTGTTATGCACCATGTTTCCCCGGCTCCTACATATTGGAATATGCCCAAAATGATTTTGGAGAGTGATATCCATTCATGGAAGGATATTTGCACTCGTCTTTCATGGAAGTTTATTTGCACTTGTCTTTCATTCTCTCATGAACCAAGTGAAATTTCTTGGGGAATTTCTAATCAACAAGTTTTAGGAGTTTGTGTCAGATTTGGGTAGACTCGTAGAATGATTAGCTTGTGGTTGCTATAAACTCTTTTTGTCAACCCATGGATGCATGGGTTAAATTTGCACTTGATTTGTAGTTTCCAATTATTTGACACTAAGAATCATTGGTTGACTATGGTGATTCGCTGACTTCTTTTCTTCTTTTTTGCCCCTTTCCCTTAGATGGTCATTCATGGGAGGGGAAGTTCCAATGAATGTATGATTTGTGTGCATTTATCTATTGGTTAAATCTTTGGTAACATCCCATGACTGTTATTTCAATGGAACTTGGTTAAATAACAAACACTAAGTGCTAATTAGGAGTTTTAAATGTTTGATACAATAACTAATATTGGTTTATAGGATCCTACATGTGCTTTTTTGGGCCTAAAACTTTACATGGCACCCGTGTGTTTACAAATCATGGAAAACATTTGAGTCTTTTTAGGTTATTTCATGGCCATACTAGACGTGTTTCACTATGGAAAGGAAACTATGGTCAACAGGAGGACAATGTCTTAAGGGATTTCTTTCCATTGATAAGTAAAAGAATCACTAGTAACTGACTAGTTTCCTTCCTCACTTTTATCATGGAAAATGATAGAGGATATGTTTCAACTTCTTATAACCAATTATTTACAACTTAAGGGAGAGGTGTTTTGGAAAGGATGATTAAATTTATTGTAATATTTTGTTGTTTTGTTTAAAGCTTTCAAGTGTTCATTAGGTGATTTGGAGATATGAATTAATTTAGTGGAAATTTTTATATATTTTACATTTGAATGATGTTCTTTGTTTTATAGATGATGAATCATGATGTTATTGTTTTGTGTATAATGATTTATTTTTGCTTTTGGGCTTGGGCCTTGGCACAACATTTTAATAAAAAATTGCATAGTGGTTTTCGTGAACATTACACTTATTTTACTTTGAAAGCTACTTACAAATCTAGTAATTCTCAACCCTTGGAAACTATTGATGTAGGTTTCTAGATCGATTTGAAATTTTACTTCTGGAATATTCAATGAGATGTCAAAATCTAATCCTGGGAAGAAACTATCAAGGCAAATTGATGTATTATCATACTTTAAAAAGTCTCAATCCAAGAATACACATTCTCTTCATGCTTCAAGCTCCTTTGAACAATCTGTTACCGAGAGAGATGTTAACTCTTGTGAAAATGCATCTGATATCCATATGATGGATGAAATAATAGGTTCCTCAAGTGATCAGGGTGAGATAAATGCAGTTTCAACAGAAATTAATGATGAAAATGTTAAAGATATTTCCTTGGAAGGTGACACAAACCTTTCACGGAAAAGGAAAAAAGGCTAGTGGACCATAGGGAGAAAATTCCAAGATGATTGGCTCTCAAGTTTTCCGTTTATTGAAGAAATACCTTCTACAAATGAGGATTTACGAGAAGTTAAATGTCTTGCGTGTAGTTGGAAAAGTTGCAAGGTAGTGAAATTTCAGATGAAGCTAGATACAGTACAAAAGCATGCAGGAAAGGTTTATGAAAAGAAAATTGTAAATGGTAAAGAGAAATCTATTGTCAGATGGAAATCTTTGGAGGAATGTCGACATATCCAATGTGTGGAAGAATACAAAAAATATTTAATAAGTAAGAAGAAACTTGAGGCAAGTGGAGGAACCATCATATCTCAATTTGAAAAGATGATGGAAAGAAGTTTGTTATCCAAGACGATACAATTGAGCACTGTATTTCACATCTTATGTAAAGGTCGTCCTATGACAGATTATCCAGATCAAATGAAATTTCTATCTTTTCTTCACGTGCCAAACTTTCCATCTTCTCATTGGTCCGTAACTAGTGGTTGGGAATGGGCAAGATATCTAGCTCAAGTAGAAATTGATGATTTGAAACAGGAGATTGCAAATGCTAAGTTTTTGGCATTGTCTTTGGATGAGGTTACATCTATTGATAATACTTCATGGATCTACATGAGCATTTATATGGTTAATGACCATATTAGGCATTCCTATCTACTTGGGATTAAAAAGATGAGAGAGACTTCTACAGCTAAAAATATTTATGAACTTGTTCTTAATACTTTGAAGGAAAGTGGTATGGATCATTTAATGATTGCAAAAAAGTTGGTATGTGTTGGAGCAGATGGAGCATCGGTAATGCAAGGACAAAGGAATGGTCTTTGTGTTCGACTACAACTATCAGCTTCGCCATATATGATTAATATTCATTATATGGCTCATAGGATGAATCTTGCATTTAAAATAGTAAGCAAGTTTCCATTAGTTTCAAAAGTTGAAGATCTTGTACGTGAGACTCATGCATACTTTTCTCGTAGTCCCAAACGATATTTAGAGTTTAAACAATTTGCATATGGTGTTACGGATGGAAAAAAACTACTGAAAGATGTTGATACAAGATGGATCTCATTAAATGGACCAGCTCAAAGACTATTTAGTGAGTTCAAATCTTTGGTAGGGATGATGTATGAAAATCGCTACAATGTAGACAAAGCTTAAGATCTTCTTTTTCGACTAACTGATATAGAAACATTATTGACATTGGCTGGAATTCTTCCTATGCTACATGAAATGAATGTCCTCGTGAAAATGTCTCAGAATCGCACAATGTATATTGCCGAATACACAAATGCGAGAAAGTCAGCATGCCTTGCATTGGATAATTTTTATATGATGCCGGACTCTTTTACTGGTCCAGAGTTTACAAGTTGGACTAAGATCATCAATATAGAAAATACTGAAAAATTTTTGACGTTTGATGAAAAAGGGATACTATGTATCACAGTGCATGGGTATATGGTCCCCTTTCATTATATTAGTAAGACAGGACGAATCACCAAAGATTTCCCCGTGTCAAGAGACCAATTTGATAATATTGTGATCTCAGTGAGACAAAATTTGATAGAAATTGCAAGATCACTATCATCAGAGATAAGAGAACGATTTCCTCGAGATGAATTGTTGGAGGCCATGTGTGTGGTATACCCTCAATATTGGAACAATTTTCAATGTCCAAGAAATTTAAAAGCTGATTTTCAAAAGAGATTAAAATGTTTAGTAGACCACTTTTGCAAGAAAGTCTCGATACATGGAGAATAGATTGAAGGTATTTTAGATTCATCAAAATTGTATCAACAAGGTGGACGCTTTGCTGAAACAATGTGGAAGCAATATCCTTTTTTGGAGAATCCTAATGAAAACAGTGCTATAACAAGATTATGGAATACTTTAAGTGCTAGCCAATACCTGCAAGAAAACATATCAGAATATTTTAAATTAGTAGATTTGTGTCAAACCATGATTTTGGGATCAATGGAGGATGAGAGAATGTTTAGTGCACTATAATTTTTGAAGTCAAAGTTGAGGAACAAGCTTGATAAACATGTGGATACATGTTTAAGATTATATGTAACAAAGTATGACGTTGACAATTTTCCATATGAAAGAGCACTAGCGCTTTGGCGATCAGATTGTGATAGAAGGGGAGAAAACAATATAACAAATTTATCTAATGAACTTGATACAGAACACAATGTTTTGGAGGCTCATAATGACAATACATCTGGAGAATATCATGTTCACAATGTAGAAAATGATGACCAAGATGAGAACTGGGAAATTGAAATACCCTAGGACTCTTATTTTGGTATACATGTTCCGTTGATCATGCAAGATTACTATATGTCAAATTCAGGTAAAAATGGGTTCTATATTTTGTATTTTTCATTGTAACATTGCAGCTACATTTCTTTCATGTGTGTTATTTTAAGATTTATGTTTCATATTTAATCCTTACATTGTTTGTTTCTTATTTGTGATAGGAAATGAAGCTGGATTTGATGATTTTGGGACCTATTTATTTTCACATAGATAGTGTTTGACTAGTATTAAATGATAAATAACTAATTTAACAAGACTAATGCAAAGCATCAATGGGCTCATTCAAGTACATGAAACTACCTTGATGTCTAGCTTTGACATCTTGGAAAATTTTAATGGTATATATGTTGCTTGTGTTTGGGGAATTTTGTTGAGTTTCTAGTTTTATATTTTCTTGGAAAATAATTATTGATATTTGGAAAATGTGTGATTTTCTATTGGTATTGGAAACGAAGCTAGTTTTGACCTTTGATTGGAAATGAAGTCGAATTTGATGAAGTTGGGACCTATTTCTTTTCACATAGATAGTGTCCTAGTATTAAATGATAAAGAACTAATTTAAGAAGTCTAACGCTAAGCAACAATGGGCTTATTCAAGTACATGAAATTGTGTTAATGTCTAGCCTTGATATCTTTGGAAATTTTACTGGTTTGTTTGTTGCTTGTTTAGAGGATTTTGTTGAGTTTGAAATTAGTCCCTTGAATGCTTATGGTTCTCATATCATGCATAGATCGATAGATCGATAGATCTAGTTCTATTATTATAATCATTATTGTTTTCTTTATATATTTGGTGGTTTGAGGAAAGATATTTTATTTCCTTTCACTTTGTGGCATGATTTCAACATCTTCACTTTTTAGAATATAGTAAAATATTTTTCTTATTATAGATTTTTCTTGGAAAAGAATTATTGAGAGTTAGGTGCAAATGCACAATGTTGTGTAGCATTAGTGTGATAAATATGGGATAGTGCAAAGCATAGTTTTGAATATTAGTCTAAGTTGACTCGTACCTAATCAACTCAGTCAAGTTGATTGTTGGTTGAACGGTTAATTGTTGGTTCAATGGACAGAAGATCTTGTAGGCACAAATACCAAAGGGAAAAATGGAGCCCATCATGGGGTACTCTTTGTAATTCTCCACCACTGCCACCTTCCATGCTTCCTCAAACTCTTCTCCAACCTCAATATCAATGCTAGTAGTAGCACGAGAAACAACACTACGCTTAGCAGAACTAGAAGAACACGTTTTCCAAACTACACGAGAACTACTTCCCTCACGAGTCACCATGTGCCATGCTTGGTCTCAGTGGTTCTCTTCCTTCTACTCCTGGTTCAACCACCATATCTTCATTGGAACCAACACCTCAAACTCCACTAGACAATGATTCACCATTTTGTACTGGTGATTCGCCATGATTTTACAAGATAATATAATCTCGTGACAGATTCGCCAAAAAATTATATATACATATTATATTATTAATAAAATCGCCTTCCATTTTTCCTATGTATCATGGGGATTCGCCTATTTATTATATATATAAATTTATGGGGGGTCTTAAAATTTTCCCTATAGCCAGTCGGAAGTGACACCGAAGGCGGAGAATACTGGATAGAGGCACGAGAGAGATCTTTAGGAAAGAGTTGATATTCTCCTGTGGAAACAGACATTCCTTCACTGCCAACAAGACTAGAGGAATCCATATCTGAGTCTGCCATGAGATCTTCGAAAAGACTACGGGGACTAGGAGGTACCGTAGCAGCAACAAAAGGCGATCCAGATATAAGAGGAGGAAATTCTCCTTCTTCCCAAAAACTAGACCAAGCACTTGAAGGAGGCCAATTGAACTTAACCGGCTTGTCAAGCGGAGATCGAGTAGCAAGGGGTTGGATAGACGGTAGAAGAGGTTGCGAAAGCTCAGCAGACCTAGTGGACTGAGGGGTTTCTAAAGAAACGTCAGAAAAAGAACCAGCACTAAGAGGCAGTGACAACGACGAAACTGGAGGTTCTGCCACTTTGACTGTATATCAGAACAGGAAGGAAAAAAGAGAACCAATCAAAGGTTCCAAGATCAAGAACCAAGGAATTCAATTAGAACAAGTAACAAAATTTTAATAGGCGTGTAATCGTAGGTGATTAATTTTATAACACTGAAACCAAAATCCATTGTTTCATGTTTTAAGAGTCAAGAAACAAACAAAAGATGACTCTAGTCACTTTCAATTTGAAACGAGCGTGAAAGGACAAGTGCTCGATGATCTTTTACTTATTTAAAGAGTCACGAAAATATCGAAAGGACTACTCAGGTGTTCTAAGCAAGAGGATATACCAGGTTTCTGTGAAATGCCATATACACCTTGGTGATCAAATGAAAGAAAAATGAACGTATGTGCTGGTAGTCTCCCCGAATCCTGTGTTCAGTGTATCATGGTTACAAGGCGGAAGACTCGGCTTCCTATGGATAAAGGATTTCAACCTAGAGGGGTCTCCCTTTATATACACGATGGTACGGGGAGCATAAGTCTGTACTAGCGCTGTCTGAAGCCAAAAGGCGAGCGACAGCTGCTAGGTTTTAAGACGTTGGAACACGTCTCTAGCCTAGACCACCAGAAATGTTTCGTTAGGTTTCAATGTTGCCTTAGGTTCATTGAGTAAATTTTAAATTTGATCTTGGATTATGTTTCAATTTCCAGGCCCTATCGAATTTGAAGCTCAACTTCCTAAATGCAAGCTATATGCAAATGAACATCATTTCAATTCGATGAATGCTAGTTATAAGAAGGATAGAAATCTTTCAAACAAGCAAGCAAGAAAAATATGCGAAGAAACTTCTAATGCCCTTAATGCAATCAATCGAAAACGAAATTCCTTCCTAGATTGACAAATGCTATTTATGTAAAGGAACGTTTCACTTTCGATGCAACAAAAGAATGCAAAGATATTTTTTTATTTTATTTTTCAATGAAATAAAGCACACAATGTACTAATTCAATGGAAAACAAAATAAACACTAGTTTGAGTTTTGCGAATGTAGGGTTTTGAAATTGAATGACTCAACCAAAGCGAAACAGAAACAAAAACATGCAAGCTAATGGAGCAAACTTTCAATCGAAAAAGAGAGTTTCCCAAAGTGACCCAAACAAGCAAAGTAATCGATGCTCAAATTATTGAAGAAGAAGGACTAATCGAAAAAACGAAAAAACCGTTCAATCAGCAAAACAAAAGGATCAAGAAAAACTCAGTCTAATGACCCGAAACGAGACTAACAACAATCAAAGAGACTTGTTCTCAAACAGAAGGCTCGGTGTGCTAGAACACTTAGAAACCCTAAGGTCTTAAATGACACCGACAAGAAAATGGACAAACGACTGAAAGAAACGAGTCTATGGTAGTCAACACAATCTTAAAGGCTTAATCACACTCAGAAATAGCCCAGAAGCAAGAACAAATGACCAAAACACTCATTAAGGAGGTCAAACCAAAACCTACAAGGGTTGGCGCAAATCGTAAGGCCGTATCCACACACAGAGGTTAAGGGGAGTGCTAAAGATAAATCGCGCGCACCGGCGAGATCATTAAGAAAAAAACCACGCCAAGCTGGATGCCTATGGGAAAAAGAGTGAAAACCATAACCTAATGAGCAGAAGCCAACTTGACACTTTGGAGTTGAACAGTAGATGGCAACTCAAGAACAAGCTTAAAAAGACAAGACCAACCAACAAATCTAAACTCCACCCACCAGATGAAACAACAAACACACTCGATCCCCAATGGAGTCACCAATTTGTTATGAAGGTAGATCCTCTCATGGACAGAGAGGATCCCTCAGTCCTAGTGGACTCTAGTAACAAAGGACAAAGCTAAATTAAGGCTTCTCCAGTTAATGAATGAACAAAGACATTGTAGATTAATCTACTCTTGAATCCAATGCCATCATTGCAAATCTTGGTTTCATACTCGTCACGCTTGAAAATAAAATCCATTCGCTATTACGTAAACCTGCACATAGTACAAAGAACAAGAAAAACATACGAAAGAATAATTTCACTCACAACTATTAGCCAGTCGAACAGGGCTAAACATATCGCATCAAATAAACATGATAATACAATAGTGGAACCAAACAGTAGTCATGTATATAAATGAATAGAAGGAAGAGTACAACCAATGCTTTGACGTCGCAGTCTCCTCCAGTGGGGTTCAGGTGAAGCGTGTCTCAAATGTTCGTCAAGGAATTCAAACGGGATGAAGGCATGGACTCAAGCTTCCTCAACATAATTCCTTCTTATTCTATCCTCTCTAGTAGCTCAACTATAGTATGTATAATTCTCCCAGTTCATCTAGCTTGTACTAAGAGAGATAGTTTCTTTTATAGAGGAAAATGAGGAGGTTGGGATCCCTACGAAGGTGGGAGGGAGTCTTATCCTTTAGGAGAGTTCCAAGGGAGGTGGAAACTACTAACTAAAGGAAGGAGTCCATGGTTGTTCCAGTTCAACCACTCTTAGTGACTCATCCTCGAGGTGGTTGGAATGGAGCCTCCACCTCTATTTTTAATAAACATTCCATAAATATCTTGGCGCAGGTGTCTAACTAGCACAAAGCATCAATCGTGGCTCGGTGTTAAACTCTCCTTGGCCGTGTTGAGGGTGTGAATCACAATTTCGCCAAGGAAAAAATAAGGGTTTTTACAGCTCTGCTCAGGGAATTGTCAACAGAAGGAATATTTTCCTCATGCAAAGGGATGCAATGATGGTATTTGCAAAGCATGACACTACTTATTGGTCACAGAAACGAGCCTCCAATGTGCGAGTTGGGGATTGTAGGGACAGTGACAAAATGCTATGTAACAATAGTAAACATGCCTTTACTTTGATAGCCCCATCTAAGAATATCACTTTCAGTAGTAGCAGCTAGTTTCCTTCTTTTCAATTATTTTTCAAGATTATTCCATTACAGTGTTTATGGTGCTCCTAGCCAATGAATTTTTTCCTTCCACTTTCTCCACTAGCTTATCTGTTGCTGACGCCAGTAATTATTTATTGTTCTCCTATTAGGGGTGTTTGTGAACAGGAAGAGTTCCCCTAAGTCAAGCCGACTGAATTTTTTTTCTCTTTTTTGCCACGAATCTTCCTAAAAAAGCGTTGTTCTTCCTTCCCGCACTTCCCAAAAACTGTGTTGACGAATTCAATTTCTGTTAACTACTGCTAGATTCCAGATATTAGACCCTTTAGGGACAATATCAACTTTTAATTTTCCTGTTACTATTTGAGGCATATCTTATTTCCTCTCCCAAATAAGTTTCCAGAGATCTTGTCCTCCTTGGAGCCATCGCCACCATAATTTTTCCCTCATAACTTGATTTAAAACATAAGGATCACGAAGGCCCAATCCTCCTGCTGATTTTAATTTTATTAGTTTATTCCATGACAGAAGTGCCCATTTCCTAGAATCCTGTGCTCCTTGCCAAAGAAATTTCTTGAAGATATTCACCATTTGATTACAAATATTTTTAGGAGTCGCCCTCCCAGATAATTGATAAACATGTAGTGATTGAAGAATAGATTTGAGTAGAATTAATCTTCCTGGAGCATTCAAAACTCTAAATGCCTAGTTTTGTAATTTTTTTCCAATCTAGTAATAAAATATTTCCAGTCTGCAATTCTTAAAGAAGATGTATTTAAAGGAACACCCAAGTACTTCAAAGGAAAAGTGCCAATATTAAAACCCAACATTCTAGCTAGAAATAATTGCGTAGCATCATTAGTATTGTAGAAATACACATTCGATTTATCAGTGTTAACCAGAGTACGTGAAGCTTCCATAAAAAATTTCCGGACCTTTAAAATTGCTTTTTCCTCTCGCACAGATGCCTGAAAAAATAAAAGGATATCATCAGCAAACTGTTGGTGTGTCAAAGAGAGAGCAGGTCCCCTTAAATTTAAACCATGTAACTGTCCTTCCACTAAGTGAGCTTTGATTAATCTTCCCAGTCCTTCAACAGCTCAAATAGACAAGAATGGCGATAGGGGATCCCCCTGTCGGAGAGCTCTGGAAGTATTAAAAGGTTGAGATGGAATTTCATTTAGCAATATCGAAAAATTAGGAGATGATATGAATGATTGCAGCCACTGTATCCATCTATTATCAAAACCAAACGCTTTGAGTACAACTATCGAATAAGACCAACTTATACGATCATAAGCTTTGAAGAGGTCCAATTTTAGAAGCATACCTTTCACTTTGAGCGTCCTTAAAGAATGGATTGCTTTCTGGGCAGTAACAATACCATCCAATTTTTGTCTTCCCTTCACAAACCCTGTTTGTTTAGGAGAGATCAAACTACACAAAAGAGGTTTTAGCCTATTAACCATAATTGTAGATAGAATTTTATAAATTATATTACATAAAGCTATTGGCCTAAACCCTACAAGAGTGTTCAAATTTTCCTGTTTTGGGATACGAGTTATGAATGTTGCATTTAGTGTTGGATAAACATTTCGATTTCTCCTTGATTCCTCTACCAAGTCCCAAATATCTTGACCCATGAAGTTCCAGGTTGCCTTAAAGAATTCAGCTGTGAAACCATCCGGTCCAGGGGCCTTGTTTTTAGGCATGTTCATAACTACATCTTCTACTTCTTCCATACTAATTTCTCTCAATAAGGCTAAGTTCTGATCTCTGGTTACAACTGAAGGAATATTACTTGTTATTGTACCAATTGCGGTCTGTCTATTCAGATCAGGGTCCGTAAGAATATTTTTAAAATGATCAACAAGTACCTTTTCCATATCCTCGTGTTGTAGCATACGATTTCCATTTTGATCTCTCAATGAGAAAATTCTAGTATGATGTCTATGTTGTATCATTATTTTGTGAAAAAAATTTGTGTTTCTCTCCCTTTCCTTCAGCCATTGGACCCTGGATTTTTGCTTCCATAATATCTCTTCTTGCTGCCTACGTTCTTCTAGGAGACTGAGAGTATTTCCTTCTTCTACAACAAGGGCCTCTGTTCTTCCATTGAGGATCATATTCTGCTGAATATCTTTCATTTTTTCTCTCAGTCGGACCTAATCCTGATGGATATCTCCAAATTCTGCTCTGTTCCATCGTTTTATTTCTAACTTTAGTTGTTTTAATCTGAGCTAAAAAGAGTGCATTTTATTCCTCCTTGTAATCTGATTAGTTTCCCACCAATGTTTAGCTTTATCTAGAAACCTAGGATCTCTCAACCAGAATAATTCAAATCTAAAAGGTCTATTCTTCGGTCCTTCTTTAATATCTATATCTATACGTATTGGCTAGTGATTTGATCCGAGCGTTGGTAAAATCGCTGCTTCATAGTAAACATCAAGACTTACTAAAGCTTCCAAGGCAAAAAATCGATCCAACCTTGATGCAATTTGATGTCTTTCTCCACGTCTATTATTCCAAGTGAACTTCCCATTCACTGTGGGTATGTCTACCAATCTAAGATCTGTCAGCAAGTCTCGAAATAGTTCCATGTCTGGATCTTCTCTCCTTATTCCTCCCTTTTTTTCGGACATATTTAATAACATATTGAAATCCCCACCTACGAGCCAATATTTTTCCTGATGCATATTATTTAAGGTCCTTATACTTTGTAAAAACACCTCTCTTTCTCCTGGAATTAGAGGCCCGTAAACTGCCGATATAAGTATCTTTTCTTTTATTCCAAATTGCTGAAAACTACCTATTAATATTCTCAAGACGCCTATCCATCCTTCCGCTATTATTTCTATAGGATTCCATAAAATAGCTATGCCTCCTGCCATTCCTCTCGAATCTATAGCCATTACCTCAAAATGGGGTTTAAACGATTGAAGAATGTTATCAATTTTCTGACCCGAGACTTTGGTTTCTTGGATCAACAGTACCTGTGGTTTCTCTGTTTTCAACCTTTCTTTGAGGTATCTTTGTTTGCCTTTACTATTAAGGCCTTTTGTATTCCAGCAGATTAATTCCATTGGTTCACTTTGGGGATTTGTTGGAATACCGTTGTTAACGATATTATCTTTCCTGTATTAATCAACATTTCTCTAACCAATTGTATTGAGTCATGCAATGTCCTTCTGCTTTTTTTCTTAGTTCCTTTTTGTTGTGGATTAGGTCCCTTAAAGGCAATTTGTTTAGATTTACTTACTTCTTTTTGCGCTTGGGCTGTCAAATAGTGCTCAAATGTTTCCTTATAAAGTTTCTTCTTCTCTTCAGGGATAAACCGATCATCCAGATTCCTCCATTCATACAATAGGCGTTTCAATACCCTTTCTTCTGCACTCAAATCCTCTTTGTTGTGTTCTATGTCCATTGGTGTATGTTCCAACATGCTACTGTCTTCTACATCAATGATTTCCTGGGGTGCTTTTCGTTTTGTTGTCTAATTTTTCTGATTGACAAACCCTTGACTAAGCCCAGGGCTATCTTCCTTTGCATGCGAAGTTTCCCCTTCCTCTTGCAGAATTTCATAACGGTTTGCTGAAGTTTTCTGCACATGCGAATTCAGCGAACTTGTATGTGATTTGTTATCTCTTTTCTTGTTCCTAACTGTTATAAAGCCATCCTCTCGTTCTCGTCCCTGATCAGAATTTATCGGTTGTTGGTTGGGTTGTTGCTCAATAATGTTGAGAGGACATGATTTATAAAGGTGGCCATACTCATGGCACCTCCGGAATCTAAAAGGAATATGTTCATAGTCAAGAAGTTGCTGCCAGATTTTTCCTTCATATTCTAGTTCAATGGTTTCAGGCAATGGCTCATAGATATTCATATATACACAGATTCTAGCAAAAAAAGTGTAGCGACCTCGGCGTGTAGTTTTTGCTATTTTAACAAAGCTTCCTAGAGAATTTCCTATACCCTCCAAAATATCTGGGTCCCAAAAATCCATAGGGAGGCCAAACAAACGTACCCATACTGGCGCTGCAAGAAATTGTTCTTGGTCTAGATTATAGCATTCTTCCCACTGTCTAAGAAAGAGGTCTGCATTATTATAAAAGTATGGTCCTCCTTCAAAAGTTCTTTCCTTATCTAATAAGTTAGTAAAAATTACTGTAAAGAATCGTCTAGCCTCAAATTTCAGATCAATGTGACCTTTGGGCTACCATTTTACCTGTATCCATTTCAATAAAGCTTTTTATGTAGGCCAAATACCAATATACTTACATATAAGAGCGTGATCCTTCATATAACTCATGTATTCATCCAATTTGTTTGCAGGAATTATGAATCGAGGTTTCTTCACGGCTCTCGACAAACATTGACCCTTCGTCTTCGCTTGCCAATCTGCCCCCAATACAGGAACTGTCTTCTGATGAGAGCCGCCAGATTGATGCTGCGGTCTACTCGATTGTACCCCGCTCGTTACATTTCGATAGGAGGGGGTGGTCTCTACCCCTGCCCCCCGATGCCGCTGCCATTGAAGCACCAAGCGCTATGCAGATAGTTCGCCTCTCAACACTGCTACCAGTCTGCAGAAATTCTGAAACCCTAACCGTTCACTGGTTTCTTGGAGCTCGTTCCCTTCATTCCCTGATTACTACCCTAAACTTGTTTAATTTAAAAATAAAAATAAAAATAATATATTATTAAAAAAGATGATTTAAAAATAAATATAATAAATAATATATTATTGAAGAAGATACGTTTGATTTCAATAGTTTATTTCTGTACGAAAGAATCTAACATTTAAAATTATATAATTTTTATTAAAATAATTTCAAATTTATTATATAATTTTTATTAAAATAATTTCAAATTTATTATATATAAATAAAATTCTATAGTTTTTATTAATATAATTTAAAATTTATTATACATAAATAAATTTTAATTATCTAAAAAGGAAAATAATTAATTTTATTAAATGTCTATATATTTTTAATTATTAATTTTTCCACACAAATTAATCTTATAAATATCCATATATTTTAAATTATTAAACAATTATAATTAAAATAAAAATCTTCATAAAAATCAAGTAGAAATTAGAAAAATATATATATAAAACACAAGTTTGAAGTGCTCCGTACAGTACGCTCCACCAACAAATGAAATTATTGGACGGAATTGCCTACTTTGTGGAACGTGAACCATTACCTTCCAGAAAAGATGCCCACGCGCATTAGAATCAGTCAATCACATTATAACAACTACCCAACAATCCATGGGCCCCAAATCCCATATGACCAAAAGCTTGGTCTCTAATGATGGCTCCTGGAATCTTACATAAATACGGAACCTAACCACGAAGACCAAACCAGGGTTCTTCGTCCGAAGGCGCCCACCAGTAGATCTCTGCTCCTCCTCTCGCTTCTATATATTCATAGTGAGTAAACGATTTATATATGAATTCCCTCTTTTCTTATTCAGAATCGTTTTAGCGTTTAATTTGCTGTGAGTAGTGGGTATATATACAGTGTTTATATCACCGGAGGTGTAAGACCACTGCGCGTTTCGATCACGCTTCCTTTCTCTTTTCTCTTGTGTTTGTGTATATACCATCGGCTGTTTCAGCTTTAAAGGTTCATGGCTACTCCGTCAGATGAAGTGCAGACCGTACGCTTGTCGGCGAGGGAGCAGGTGATTCGGCCCTCTCCGTCATTCCAGCTGCGAAGCCCGAGTCTAAACGGCATGAGGCTCAGGAGAATCTTCGACTCCTTCGACAGTAACGGCGACGGGAAGATCTCCGTCGACGAGCTCGGCTATGCCCTGGAGAGGCTCGGCCTGCCCATTCCCCTGCCCGAGCTGGAATCTACCATCGTCGGCTCTTTCAAGGCTGGTTCCGACGGCCTGGACTTCGAAGGGTTCGCTGCACTTCACCGCTCGGTGGCGGAGCAGCTGCTGGGCTACGGCGCCGAAGTGACGGAGGGCGTCACCGGGGAAGAGCAGGAGCAGGAATTGAAGGAGGCTTTCAGGGTGTTTGATGAGGACGGCGACGGTTTTATCTCTGCCGCTGAATTGAAGAGCGTTCTGTCTCGGCTCGGATTGGCCGGCGGGGACGATGTGGAACAGATGATTTGCAAAGTCGATCAGAATTCCGATGGGCTCGTCGATTTTGTGGAATTTAAGCATATGATGACGACGCAGGCTGTCACGTTGCACAGTTCTTGACGGAGGTGAACGGCCGTCATGTGAAAGACTATAATATTAAGTGTAAGACCATAGATATATATTTATGGGCCTATTTTGTAACAGTGGATGAAATTTAATAAAAGTATGTGTTTTTTTCTAAGAGATGACAGGTTCAAAACAAGAGAGCTAGAATATGTATGTCTTTTTAGACTATTGCGCGAAATTGTTACCAAATTTTTTTTTCTTACTCACAATGCAATATATATATACTTTTGAATAGTTTTAAAATTATTTTACTAATTTAATGTTTAAAAAATAAAAATAAAAATAAAAAAGAATTTCATTCATTTAATTACAAAATAATTATAAATATAAATGATAATTGTTTTCAGCATAGTTTAATTAGCCAAACATTTTTTCCTAGAAAAGAATGGTTTTTTCAACATGATTTTAATGAAATTTTGCAGAAATTTTGGAAAATCCAGGTTGTAATTGTCATGTTTCAGATGTTTTAGTATTTTAGGTGATTTGGAAAATCCAGGTTACAATTGTCATGTTTTAGAATTTTAGGTGCTTTGGAAAATCTAGATTACAATTGTCATGTTTCAGATGTTTAAAAAGGTGCTATGGTTTTTTAGGGGAAAATCTTTTAGTATTTTAGGTGCTTTGGAAAATCCAGGTTACAATTGTCATGTTTCAAAATTTTAGGTGCTTCGGAAAATATAGGTTACAATTGTCATGTTTTAGATGTTTCAAAAGGTGCTCTCGTTCCTTAGGGAAAAATTGTCACATGCTTAGACAAGTACTTTTTTGTTTGTTACCTAGGTTCTGTGAGTCATTTTTTTGTTTGTTAGCTAGGTTATGTAGGGGCATCTAAGCCAAGTTTTTCAATTTCAACCTAGGCCACACCAGCCCTTAACATGACTAGATTTGCATCTAAGCCAAGTTTTTCCATTTCAACCTGGGCCACACCAGCCCTTAACATGACTAGATTTGCATCTAAACAAGCCAAGTTTTTCAATTTTATGACTAGATTTGCATCTAAGCAAACCAAGTTTTTCAATTTCAACCTAGGCCATACCAGCCCTTAACATGACTAGATTTGCATCTAAGCAAGCCAAGTTTTTCAATTTAAACTTAGGCCACACCAGCCCTTAACATGACTAGATTTGCATCTAAGCAAGCCAAGTTTTTCAATTTCAACTTGGGCCACACCAGCCCTTAACATGACTAGATTTGCATCTAAGCCAAGTTTTTCAATTTAAACTTGGCCACACCAGCCCTTAACATGACTAGATTTTCATCTAAGCCAAGTTTTTCAATTTCAACCTGGGCCACACTAGCCCTTAACATGACTAGATTTGCATCTAAACCAAGTTTTTCAATTTCAACCTAGGCCACACCAGCCCTTAACATGACTATATTTTCATCTAAGCCAAGTTTTTCAATTTCAACATTGGCCACACGAGCCCTAACATGACTAGATTTTCATCTAAGCCAAGTTTTTCAATTTCAATCTAGGCACACTAGCGCTTAACATGACTAGATTTGCATCTAAGCCAAGTTTTCCAATTTCAACATGGGCCACACCAGCCTTTAACATGACTAGATTTTCATCTAAGCCAAGTTTTTCAATTACCCTGGGGCCACACCAACACTTAACATGACTGGATTTTTTCGCCTTAATAGAATACCTTGTATTTGATTGCTCTACATTCCATAGGCAAATATAAGTGATAAAACATCACCCCGATCGAGGAAGGGAATTGAACCTGTGATGAGTGCCATAACAACCCGCCTCATCACCATTTTAACCAAGACTTCACAGATATATAAAGATTACATGTTAATTCTCATGTAATTGTTTATTTATTTTTATGATTAGTTTTATATATTTTTATTTTAATATTTTTATTAGGATAATTATTGATTGGATAACGAATTTTATAGGGAAAATTTTAGAGTCTAACTTTCACAAATTGATTATTTTTGGACATTTTCTGAAGATTTTTATTTTTTTTTGTCAATTTGGTTCAAAATTTGTTGGATGATATTCCCCCAAAATTTACCAATTTTAATAGTAAATTACATGTTTTTTTATTGGACTATTCACCTACAATATATACTTATGAATTTTCAAACTAGAATAGTCGCCTACAATATTATATATAGGCAAATATTTAAAACCTTAAAAAATACCCCGAATTTTATAATATTTATGATATTTTAAATTTTATTTAATTTTAATATTTATATTTAAAATTAATCATTTGATGATGATGGCGGTGGTTATCGTACATTATGATTGATATGGTCTATTGGACCACAAGAATTCATTGCGCCCAAAAGCTCTCTCCAACCCAATATGGTAGAGATGGTGTAGTGTCCTATCATGTCTCCAACCCAATATGGTAGAGATGTAGTGTCCTATGGTGCCCTGTCCTGTCTTGTCTTGTAAACATTTTGTCTCGGTCAAATTACATTAAAAAGAAAAAATAACGTGAATGTAACATCCCTTGGTTAATATTTCTATTTTGTAAATAATTATAATTAATTTTAAATGGCCCAGAGAGGAACACAAATTCCATCTCTCTTGAGGTTGGGGGATGCTTGAGAAAATGGTTGTTTTAAAATATCAGTCCTAGTTGGTTGAAATAATTAAATATGTTGATTGGTTGCTTGAGGAAATGGTTGTTTTAAAATATCAATTGTGGGTAGTCCTAGGTGGTTGAAAGAATTAAATATGTTGATTGGTTGCTTGAGGAAATGGTCGTTTTAAAATATCAATCGTGGGTGGTTGAAAGAATTAAATATGTTGATTGTGCATTGAATGTAACTGAAAGAGGAAAGACTGGATCAAGTGTCCTTTTTCTTAAACAAAAAGCAAAGAAAAGGATAAGAATTTATGAGTAGCATGGGTTGCGTTGTCAAGGGAGGATTGTTATGTGACTTGTGGAAGGAGCAAGGAGGCTGAGAGGCTCCTGCTGAACAAATAAAGAACGTAGAGAGGGCCCTGATGAAGAGAGAAGTGGAGGCCAAGAGGCTCCAGTGGGGAAAACACCCATGACTTAGATATGTGCAGGAGGGAGTGACGAAGGCTTCACTCAATGAACCTCTGACATAGCATGTGCATTTGTGGCATACTAAACAATACCCTTTATTTGACTACATATTGGAAAATACCTCTAAAAATTACTTTATCTAACCTCCTACCAATACAAACCCAATACACTTTCTCAAATTAAAAAACCCCTACTTTCACTAGATATTGTAGGTATCCATTTTTTATAACCCTTTATATTTTTTCATTAACTTTGAACTCCATATTTTATACACAAAATATAAAAAACCTTCGCAGTTTGAAGATGATACGCTCCTCCTTGGAGGGGCATCTAGAGTAATTGCCTCTCATTTTAAAGAGGTATTATACTATTATATGAGATTGTCTAGGGTATGGTGAACAAGCATACAAGTTTGATTTTGGGATGGAATAGTTCTGAAAGCACTCTGAATGATATTTCCTATATTCTGGAATTCCCTTTGGCTAAAAATTTGAGAGCCTTCCCTTATCTCGGTCTTCCAATTTCCTTGGGACCATTCCCTGGAGAGGATTGGGAAGCGATTCTCCAAAAAAATAAAAATAAAATATTCATTCATTGGGTGCAAGGTGGTTAAACGTATCAGGGAAAAGAATTACCATTAAATCAATCTTATCTGTTATCCCCATATATATTGGGTCTGGTCTTCTAGCTCCCAAAATCATAATGCATAGTATTAGCTACATGTTAAGAAATTTGTTGTGGAAAGGAGGAAAAGATAACGAGAAACGACTCCACCTGATAAATTGGAACATAGTCAGACTTCCAAAAAAATGGGGAGGATTAGTTAAATACCCGAAATACATGAATATGGATCTTGGAGCCGAATTGGTCTGGAGATTATTGACAAACTCTTAAGAGTGGTGGAAACGAGCCTTCCTAAGGAAATACGTCCACAAAATTCGACTGATAAGGGTTGAGGAAGAAAGATGGGAAGGGATAGGAACTAAAATATGGAAGCTTTGGGAAGCCTAAGCCTCGGTGGTGTTGGAAAAATTGGGGTGCAAGTGCGGAATGGGCATCATATTAGAATCTGGAAAGATGGTATAATTCCCAGCAATACAATGCGCGAATCCCAGGAAATGAACGATCTAGATAGCTAGATGGAGGTGCAAGGAATAAATAAATTAGAAAATATATCGATCTAGGATGATAACAGGAACTAGGTGGGATGGTCTAGAACAAATCATCCCCCACAATTGGTTTCATCTTGGGACAAGGTTATCAAGGCTCTTAAAGGATATGCACTAATTTCTACTGACAGACTCGATCGAAGAATCTGGATAGGAGGTAAACATAGGTACTATATGGTGAATGAAGGGTATGAAACCCTAGTGAAACAAATCCCACACTCACAAGCTTCGAGAAATTTGGGTGGAATTTTGAATAAGGATGACCTTTCGAAAGTAAACACATTTTGTTGGGAAATGGTTCATGGGAAAATTTTAACAACAAAGAATCTGAAAAAGAAGAAGAAGGCAGATTCAGGGCCAATCTTAGTGTGTACTATGTAGGAATGTAGAGGAGGACATATCCCATGTTTTCCTTCACTATCCCTTCATCCTAGAAGTATGGAGAGTGGCCTTACATCCTATAATTGAAATCCAATCCATTCTAGCAAATTGGATGGATATGTTTGAAAATTGGTGCTCTCATCCACCATGGAACCATAATTCATCTTCATGTATCTCTAGGTGCTAGAATGTGATCCTAAAATATATGCTAGGTGGCATGGCTTGCAAGAAATCATGTAATTTTCAAAGGTAGGGAGCCTATCTCCCTATCTTCAATGTGAAACATCTCTCATATATTATTTGATGCAGTGTCGGTGAAAGGGTTTGACCCAAGTGATATGGCACTAGTACATTTGGTCAAAATTCTGACACTTTAGTTCCGACACTTTTGACCAAATGTTAGAAATTTCCCAAATTTTTATCAAATTTTCAAATCCTGCCCACAACTGTCACTATACCGACGTTTGGAGACAAGTGTCGGTATTGCGACACTTAGAGATAAGTGTCGGTATTACAATGTATGAAGAAAAGCATCGGTATTACGACGTTTTTGGGACACAATGTCGGAAATGCGACGTTTCTAAATGATGCGTCGGTATTGCGACGATTTGGAGGAAACGTCGGAATTGCGACATTTCTAAACTATGCATCGGTCTTGCAATGTTATGCTCCAAACCATTGTGATACCGACACATAGTTTAGAAACTTCACAATTCCGATGTTGCTAAACTATGCGTCGGTATTGCGACGGTATTAAAATTATTAAAAATTTATAACCATTGAGGAGGATTTGGATTAGAAGTTTTAGACATCGTATATCTATTTTTGGATTTCAAATTCTTGACCTACCACCGTTATCCTAATTGGTATTATACATTCCAGCCTGTCTTTGTTGTTAGTTATGGGTGTCAAAATAGATTGGTGTGACAATTCACTTTGATTGACATAGACATGACTCTAGGTTAGGTGATTGTAACGATGAAAAAAGTGTGTATGTGATCTGGTGGTGTGACTCTTTAATGTTTGGTATATCTCATATTAATCTCGAAGATTGTAGAGAATAGATTTGATTTTAAAGTCAATCAGGTAAAGTTATTAAGTGTATAAATGTTTTTATTTTTTTAAAATATAATCAAACTTATTAAAAAAATTAATCAAACTTATTTTTTTATTTGATTAATTTTATTTATGGTATTATTAAATATATTAACAATTATATTTTAAATATAGTTTTGAAATAAGTTATTAGATTGGTGAATAAAATTAATTACATTTAAATTTTCTCTAATTTCTTTTTTGGTAAATTAATTTCATGAGGTTCACAAATCTCAAGTCAAATTTAAACCAGCTAAACAAAAACTCTAATAATTTCATGAAAATAATCTAAAAAATTATTGAAATATCAAACTTGACAGTAGACCAATATGGGTTAAGTTAGTTTTATGAGGATCATGTTGGAAGTTATGTTGTTAATTTACATAGAACACCTTTTTAATAATATTTTTAGTTTGTATTTTTTTATCTTTATCTTCGCAATTCCAATATGTTAAGTTTTTTTTATACCACATACATTTAAATTATATAAATTTATACATTTATAAAGAGTTATAATAGAAGCATAATAGTTCAATAAAATATAAAAGTTAAATAGTTGGGGTGGCGGGAGGGGGAGGGGGAGAGATTCTCCTAAATCTCGATGGAATATGAAAAATAAAATACTTATGGGGGCTAGTCCAAAGAATGAACAATCTCACATAAATGTATGGGCTTCTTCCAGGTCTCCAATTGGCTAATGATCGAGATGCCTCTAAGTTAGTGATCTTGGGGGATTCCCTTATCACTATTCAACACCTTCAAAAAGGTTTTCTCTTGAAGAACAACAATTTATCCCTCCTCCTTATAAAAATCAATAATACCCTCAAATAATTCTCTCAAAAGGCTTATTACCACATTTTAAGAAGCCAAAACATAGAGGCGGATACACAAACGAATCAAGCCTTCCTTCTTGAAGGAAGCAGGTTAGTATGAGATCAATGACATGTCAAGTTGGAAAGATATTCCATGAATAATTCCACTCAATACAATTGTCCCTCTCCCTTGTTTTGCTAGTTGGATATATGCACCATGAGAATTATTTTTCGAAGATTTCCAAAGACCTCCTTTCTACACCCCCCGTGTCTCCTCCTATATATGCACATATTCACATTACGCATAACATTTGGCGTCAGGATCTTGTCATTAAGGTTGAGGTGGTGGTTTGTGGGGGTGTTGGCCACGCGCCCATTTACCCCTCATGACATGTGGAGTCTTATGAAGTTGGAAAACCTTTAATTCCCTCTTTGCCTTCGTACCAAGTTCATTGATGGATACAGGGTGGGGAGATCAGTTAATGAATTTCATGGTTGATTTGATCCCTCGGGCATGGGAGTTTAGTAGTCTAAAGGTGGAATTCATGGTTGGTGTTAATATGATAAGGCAGAAAGTATCAGTTCAAGGTTGTTCCCTTGAGAGTCAAGACAACCCTTCTGCTAGTTGGTGGGCTCTCCACACCTTTGTAAACTCCATCGATGCTAAGAATTCTTTCAATCTTATCTGTCTCTTGCTCAGTGTTGTGAATGTTGTCTCGCTCGTCTCATTCAAAGTGAAAACATGGGGAATATCTTGTCTTTTCTTGGCTCAGTTTCCTCCTATGCAGTAAGAAGTTGGGAATATTTCCCCTCCAGGTTGTCAATGGATTTTCGTAAATCTCAAGAAGTCAAGCTGGAATTTTTTCCAGTGGGTGTCTAATTTCTCATCTTCGAATTTCAAGCTTCTTCACCACCCTGTGCACATCCTGCAACCTTTTCCATGGAAATAGGTGTTACTGTGTTGAGGGCACCATCACTGGTGTAGCTTCATGCATCCCAAGTCTTGCACAATTTTCATACGCACAATTTCCTTTGCATAAATACTAACTTCTTTGGTACCCTTAGTTCTATTCTGCTTTTTTTTATTAGTTGGACAACTCCCTCCCTTTCTTCCAGCTTGTCTCTTTCCATGTTTCGATAAATTTTGGGTCTCCTCCTTGTGTAGGCAACTCCCCTAGCTCAAACCTCTCCCCCTCTATTTCCAAGCTCTTTTGGCTCCCTATTTATGTTATCAAATCACACTTTGTATCTAATTTTGTGTTCCAACACTCGATTTATGTTCCTTATGGGGAACAAAGAATATTATTCTTCTGCCTCAAGTTGCACAAGACAGTACAATTTTATGTCCACATCCCCATTATTTCCATTTAGACCAATATTAATGCATAACCTTTCAATCATAATCTAATATCAAATTTCATTATTACTTTTCAAACACTCCTTAAGTACCTCTTGTCCACATCAAAATGGCATAGGTAAGAAAAAGGTCTAAAATAAATTAGACTTGACATAATAAAAACAATATGCAAAAACTATAGTTATAGCTTACATACCCTTTCTCGGGCGAACATTATATAACTCTACTTCACTAGGATGAACATTAACTAAGGCTTCATGTATGCATCCACAAAATCTGTCACATCAATGTAGTCCCTAATAAAAAGTACCTTCAAGAGTATTGTGACTGCATGGGTGCCCTGTGCACGTTCGTGCGACCAGTTTTCCAGTTTCTCTCTTGTGCCTTCGTTTGGTCGTGTGCGCCGTGTCGCACCGTGTGAGGGCACCCGCCCAAACGCGTTTGGGTCGGGTTGTTTCATTTGAGGGTGGTCGTATCAAATTTACTAATTTAATGTGACCGCAGGGGTGATTTATGCACGTTCGTGAGGCTCGTTTTCCGTTTTCTCCCTTGTGCCTTCGTTCGGTCGGGCGCGCCATGTGAGGGCGACCGTATCAAATTTGCTAAGTTGTGACCACACGTGTGCCTTGTGCACGTTCGTGCGGCCCGTTTTCTGTTTTCTCCCTTGTGCCTTCGTTCGGTCGGGCGCGCTGCTTCGTTTCGTTTGAGGGCGCCTGTACAAACCCGTTCGGGTTGGGTCGTTTCGGTTGAGGGCGCCTTCCCAAACGCTTTCGGGTCGGGTCGTTTCGGTTGAGGGCACCTGCCCAAACACGTTCGGGTTGGGTCGTTTCGGTTGAGGGTGTCCGCCCAAACGCGTTTAGGTCGAGTCGTTGCGGTTCAGGGCGCCCATATCAAATTTGATAAGTTGTGACCACACGGGTGCCTTGTGTACGTTCATGCAACCTGTTTTCTAGTTGCTCCCTTGTGCCTTCGTTTGGTCGTGCACCTCATGTCATGCCATGTGAGGGCACCCGCCCAAACGCGTTTGGGTCAGGTTGTTTCGTTTGAGGGCAGTCGTATCAAATTTTCTAAGTTGTGACCATAGGGGTGCCTTGTGCACGTTCATGTGGCTCGTTTTCTGTTTGCCCCCTTGTGCCTTCGTTCGGTCGGGTGCGCCGTGCAGTGAGGGCACCCGCCCAAACGCATTCGGGTCGGGTCAGGTTGTTTTGTTTGAGGGCGACCGTATCAAATTTGCTAAGTTGTGACCACACTGGTGCCGTTTTCACATTCGTGCTGCCCGTTTTCCTTTTTCTCCCTTGTGCCTTCGTTTGGTCGTGCACGCCGTGTGAGGGCGCCCGCCCAAATGCGTTCGGGTCGGGTCATTTCATTTGAGGGCGGTCGTATCAAATTTGCTAAGTTGTGAACAACATGGGTGCCTTGTGCACGTTTGTGCAGCCCATTTTCTTTTTGATCCCTTGTGCCTTTGTTCGGTCGGGCGTGCCATGTGAGGGTGCCTGCCCAAATGCGTTCGAGTTAGGTCGGGTCATTTTTTTTTAGGGTGGCTGTATCAAATTTGCTAAGTTGTGATCGCACGGGTGCCTTTTGCATGTTCGTGCGGCCTATTTTCTGTTTTCTCCTTATTACCTTGAATTCGATCATGCAGTGCTTAGGTATTAAAGTGCCTTAAACTATATGATGGGTTAAAATTGATCCCGTTTCTTTGACGAGACTGACTCTGGAATTACCAGGTCGTGTCAACATGGGTCCTCATATCTTTTGTTAGTGCAAGCCATTATCGTTCTCTCACTTAATGCATGTTGTTTGATCGGAGTCTTGCATGTGTCATTTCATTGGGAGTTTGCTTGGACCGTTTGGGGTCTGGGTTATTTTCGATTGGGTGGCAGCTTATTATCGTTAGTTCGGGCCCCCTAAAACAGATATAATCCATGTCTTCAAACATTATTCATTCTTTCAAACCTGCACAATGCACCAAACCGACTAACTTTTAATCAAAAAAGCTTGTCTCTCATATGATACAGACCTTTCTCATACCCCTTCATTCGTGACCCGTGTCATGTGATACTTAACCCGACTACTTTTGGAAAACTGAAGACAATACTTGTGACCTGGCTGAAGCCTCAACACTTTCAGAGCATTTGGAATGACCATTCTCTTCTTCCGGTCATATGGTGGCGGAACCCCTTCAAAATCCCTTAGCCTAGAAAGTGTTGCAACACCATGCTTGGTTTTGTGTGGAATCATTCCTCTAATTGTCCAGTAGTCAAATCCTTCTCTTACTTTATTGTCATTTTCCCATACTTAACCAATGAGAGCACAAGAAAACCTATTTCTATAAAAGCACCTATAACTTCTCTTACTTTATTGTCATTTTCCCATAACTAACCAATGAGAACACAATAACACCTATTTTTATAAAAGCACCTATAATAATTTTGTGGGTTTCAATAATATCCCTTTAGTTAGTGTGTGCAAAGTAGCCTAGATCCTAAAGTGATTCCCGTACAATGATAATCCACTAGGTGTATTTGTTCTTAAAAAACTATGCATAAAAATATGTCCCATTTATGGCCAAGTTCCACAAAAATGGTTCCCCCTACCTACCTGGTAACTACATTACATTTATTTCATGACAAGAATACCCTACAACCCACCAAATTTCTATCATATCCTTGACGTCAACAACAATTTGTTGCTCAAGATATAGCTAAGTTGGAACAAACTTAGCTCTAGAGCTTAGGATATTTTTCCACCTCTAATTTTTATAAACCAATAGATATAAAATTTATAAAGCATGTGGGAGCCCTTTAAGTATCACCTTTCCTATATTGAATCCATCTTAAAATCATGAAATGTCCATAGATGATGCATCCCTTTACCAAACAAAAAATTTCATTTAAAAAGTAACTCATTCATACCATAATATTTATTACTTCCTTTCAACTACAGGCAAAATTATTTTTGCTACTAATTCATCTTTAATATCACATAATTAGATTAAAAAATCAACCAAAATCCCTAGTTTATGAACTAAAAATTCAACAATTTTATATAATTAATAATTTAAATAAATGTCTTAGATCTAACCTCATTAATAATTATTTATAAACAAAAATACCAATTATTTTCCCAAACCCCTTATTAACCCCAAGAAAAGTCTCAAACATTTTATTTAATGGAATTTGAGTGGCCTTAAAAAACACATGTATTTCATTTCAAAATGTCAAAAATTTTCAAATATCAAAAGTTTTAATTTCCCTCGTTCATTTCCCTCCGGTTGCATGGTTTGCCCATGGAAGGAGGAAGGATGCGGCCATACTGTCGTCGGTTTTGAGGAAGGATGCAACCATACTATTGCAGGTTTGGAGGAAGGATGCGGCCATACTATCGCAGGTTTAGAGGAAGGATGTGGTAAGTTAAGTTTCTATGTTTATCCAGTGATAATGCAATGCCCTTTAGGTTTCTTTGGTTATTTGTTTGCCCATTTGGTTTTGTTACTTTCTACTTCTGCCCATTTGGTTATGGTGCATTTTATTAGCTATGAGAATTTTTGGTTGGATTCTGTGGCAATGGCTATTTGGTTTCTATATGTTTTGGTTTGCTGATATGCCCATTTGGTTATTTTGTCTATGTTATTCTAAGAAGTTCTTGTTTGCATCCGCGGAAATGGTTGTTTGGTTTCTCTTTGTTTTAGTTTGCTGATATGCCCATTTCTGAATCCTGAACTCATCAACCCTTTCTGTCAAACTGATAACCCTACATAAAAAAATGATAACCCTTTATGCCCATGCTGGTCTTCAATCACAGGTACCAAGCTATGCACACTATCCTTATACCTGAGAGAAAAAACCCACGACCCATCACGCAAAACCTTGTCTATCACATGCACAGCCATGGCACCATCTTCTGCAACCCCACGAATAGGATTCTCAGATCTAGTGTAGGATGAAGGTCACGTGTTCAATTTCATTGTAGGGCCAGTGACTCTGCCCGCAAATGTTATAAAAAAAGCTCAATCAGAGCTCTTCAACTGGAGGGGCTCAAGGATGAGCATAATGGAGGTGAGCCACAGAGGTAAGGAGTTCACTTATGTTATACAAAAGGTTGAATCTAATCTGCGTGAGCTTCTTGGCATTCCTGCAAATTATGACGTCCTTTTCCTTCAGGGTGGGGCTTCAACACAACTTTATTGTTTGCCGTTAAATTTATGTGGTGTAGAAGTTACAGCGGATTATATTGTGACTGGATCATGGGGTGGCAAGGCCTTCAAAGAAGGTCAGAGGTTTTGCAAGGCCAATCTGGCTTGGTCTGGAAAGGCTACTAGGTATACAAGAATACCCTCTGAGGAGGAAATCCAGTTAAGCCCAAATGCAAAATATTTGCATATTTGTGCCAATGAGACCATTCATGGTGTTGAGTTTAAGGACTACCCTACACCCAAAGGGGACACCACCTTTTTGGTTGCTGACATGTCATCTAAATTTTTCTCCAAGCCTATGGATGTCTCTAAATTTGGGGTCATCTATGCTGGAGCTCAAAAAAACGTCGAGCCAATAGGGGTAACGATTGCTATAATCAGAAATTACCTTATTGGCAACGCTCAACGGAGCACCCCCCTCATGCTGGATTACAAAATTCACATTGAGAACAAGTCTTTGTACAACACCCCACCTTGCTTTACAATCTGTATGTGTGGCCCGGTGTTTGAGGATCTCCTTGCACAGGGGGGATTGAGCGAAATAAAGAAGAAAAATGTTTAGAAGGCTAAGATTCTCTATGAGGCGATCGATGCGAGCAATGGGTTTTATCAGTTCCCAGTGGAGAAATCAGTCAGGTCTCTAATGAATGTGCCATTTACACTCGAGAAGTTTGAGCTTGAGAGTGATTTTATCAAACAGGCAGCAAGAGAGGGCATGTTGCAGCTTAAGGGACATCGATCTGTGGGAGGAATGAGGGCTTCAATTTATAATGCAATGCCATTGGCAGGTGTGGAGAAACTGGTATCATTTATGAAGGTCTTCCAGGCTAACCATTAATTGAGTTTGACAAAGTTCATGGTCTCAAATCTGCAAGGCTAGCTATAGATCTGCGCTTTTATAATTAGTTAGTATGAATGCTTCTTCATGCAATGCATAAATTGAGTGTATCTTCATAGTTGTTTTGAGTTTTATTACTCTCAGTTGAAGAGTTGAGAGTTTGAGAATCTCAAGAAGGTTTTGGGGTGGGGAAAGTCGAGTTGATGAATTTAGAAATTGTAGTACTGGTACATCTTCTAAGTCAAAGGAATTGTAGTACTGGTACATATTTTGAGTCAAAGTATTTGACGAATCTTCTATGTCTATCTGGTAATAATTTTAGTCAATTTCTTTGTTAATGCTGCTCTTCTGGTCCTTTTTATATCCTATTTGTGATTCTTGGTGTAATATTATTTTGCTAGTTTCATCTAGAATCTAGAGCATTGAATATAATAACCATGTAGTTGTACTATTACATGTAGGAAAGAAGAAGCCATGCTATCTTCTTTGTAATATGATCTATGGAGTGCTTACATCAATTTTTCTTACATGTTGAATGCTACCTTTCTTTGGGTGAGTGAGGTGTTAGATTGCAGAGTTTGAAAGTTTTCAGTTTGGTATTTCTAGAAGTGAGTTACGTCTTATAGATTCATTCTATTACAAATTTTATTTTCACGATTTGGTTCTACTATATGCCTGAAACAGTGTAAAACATTTCGCCTAGTATTTCGTTGGTTTCTCCCAAAGTTATTTATTGTATTTTCATACAAGTCCAAAATTATCTGCCGAAGTTACTCGAGGGGTTGATCTATCAGGAAAGGATTTTAGTGGGAAGAATTTTATCTAGCAAGACTTTAAAACAGTATGTATTAAACTGTTTGTAAGGCTAATATTTCTATCTTAATACAGTTTACAAGTGTAGTGAAATATTTCATTTAGTTTTAGTATGAGAAGGCTGGTATTGGGATGGGATGCTGACATGCCTAGTTTCCTTATCTAACATAATTGGCTTCGAAATATACTATCTGCAGTCAATCCTGCGGCAAGAAAAGTTTAAGGGTGAAAAATTGATTAGGGCTAGCTTTTTTGATGTCGATCTAACAGGTTTTTACGACAGCCCTCCATTTTTTATTATGGATTACTTGAAATTTGGTAGATACTAAATAAGCAGTTGGAAACAATGAAGCTCCTGTGAGTATTCATGCTGGAAATGGATTCTCAACATTTGAAATGCCCTATAAACAAATTTATATGCTAAAAGATAATTGATGAAGTGCCAAATCACCCACTGAGGCTCTTGAGACACTGAAAAAAAATGTTTCAATATTATACAAAGAAGAGCTAATTACAAGTTCGCTGACTTGAAAGAAACAAAACACCAACTAAATCTGCAAGCCAAGGATTTAGGATGGCTTTACAGCTTACTCAACCCTTCCAACTCTTAAACTAACTATTTTATAGGTGGTATCTTATAAAATTAAGGGTATCCTAAATGGAAATACTCCACTACTACATACAATCAAACCCATTCTCATTACATGCTTTCCCAGAAAAATGAGTTTCAAAATTTTCTCCTAATTTGATAGGTCATAACTTTTTCTCCAGAATTTCGATTTCCTACAATAAGTGCTTTCTAAAAAGATTTCAAATAGATATAAAAAGTGCACTAAATGATATTTTTCCAATTTTGACCGTAAAGTCTCCAAAATTACCTTCAAAGACAAACTGTTGAAAATAGCTCCTCACTTTACTTGGATTTTTATGTTTCTTATATTGTTGCAGAACTTTTCAAAAGACATGTATCTTTTGTATGTAACCCAATACATATTCCAAGAAAAAAACAGGAAATCTAGGCTTCAAGACAATATGTCTAAGATTAGTCATTTTTTAGTTCTTTAACTTTTTTTTCTTTTTAAACCCTTGTATTTCTCTCTAGCCATGTTTGTCCATCCAGTAATCACTTAAAAAATTACTTAAAAAATCTGAAGAAACGTTTGAGAAATGTTTTCAAGATTTTCTGAATATAAGAATCTCGCAAGGAAAAAGTTCCAATTTCATATGACCTGGGGTATATGTTGCGTTATGTAGGCATTACTGTGTACAGAAATGTAACTGAAAGAAATAAACTTTGCCATGTATATATTTGATGTGATTTCAGGCATACATGTAATGCTACACTGTCAACTATAATGGGAAGAAAATTTGTGTAATTTAAAATTGAAAATGTTTTTTATGCTTTTGAATTGAGAGCATCTTTCTTGCACGTTAAATGCAAGGCATTCCCTTAAATCAAGGGGAATGAATTACAGTTACCCGACATAGCTTATCATCTATAATCAATCATAGTAAAATTAGCAATGACTTCTACCTTCTAAGAAAACATGTTGGTTTGTTGTGTTTCTTCTATTTGTAGCATAGATTCCTTTAGAATTAGTTGATTGGCATCGCAAAATACAACTAGCTTTACAAATCCTTAACAAAGAGAACCTTTACTCTTAATTCTCATTTCTATTTGTTAAGGTGCAAATAAAAACCAAGATTGTGAAAAAGGCAAGGGAAGAGATGCCTGATTCATAAAAAAAAGCTGCTATCACTGATGAACAGAAGATTATAATAGTTCAAGTTGTAACTACTCAATGAAATATTCAGAATATCTAAAATATGCAAATATGCATTATATGACAAGTAATAATTATATAAAAGAATGTTGAATGTACAAGAGATATATGATATGGTTACGAATTAAGGCCCTTCTTATGCTAATATGCTAGTTATTTATTAATTATTATTTATATATAATATTCATAACACAAGTGCAACATTCCAAACACAGGAAACAAAACAAAAATAAATAGGATGAAAAATCATTGCTGGTTACAAATGCATAGAATATTTTACTCCTGCAATTGCTTCTAGAACACCATAGGAATAAGCAGAGAATGCAAATTTTCCGATTAAACTACACTGTTAAAACCACTGTTTACAGTAGAAGGTCAAAATTCAGCATATAATCCATTTTCCATGTGTAATACTGCCAACAAAGGTTAAGAGAAAACAATGTATCAATAGACATCATCAAATAAATCAAAATGCCTGTTATATATAGTGTCCATCCAAATTTAAATCTAATACACTGTAGACGTCAAAGATTGAAGTAGATCGCTGGTTTTTATCCTTAAAGATTCTCGTATAATTATAAAAAGATGGCATCCCTCATTAATGTTTTTGACCTATTATAGTCTAACGTTGATTCTCCTTAAGGATTACAATATAATATTTTGATTAAGTTCCTTTCAGATTTATCGACTAACACATAAAAGCAAACGCATGTCGAATAGCTCACATTTTGCTACGGTATAATAAAATGTTATGGTATGTTAACCATGTAACACATTGGATATCTAAATAATTTTTTAAAAATAATTTTTAGTTTCCGTCGGAAGAGTGACATTTGCATTCCTTCGGAAGAGTGACGTTTTGTTTTTTCGGAAGAGCGACGTTTGCTTTTCATCGGAAGAGCGAATTTTTTATTTTTCATCGGAAAAGCGACATTATATTTTTTTGTTCGAAAAGCGACGTTTTATTTGTTCGTCGGAAAGCGACGTTATATTTTTTCGTTGAATGAGCGACGTTTGATTTTTTCTTCGGAAGAGCGATGTTTGGTTCTTCGTCAGAAAAGCAACGTGTTAGTTTTTGTCGGAAGAGCGATGTGTTGGTTTTTCGTTGGAGGAGCGATGTGTTGTTTTTCGTCGGAAGAGTGACGTTTTGTTTTCATCGGAAGAGCGACGTTTTGGAATAAGGTCGGAAGAGCGACAACTGTCTGGAAACATCGGAAAAAGTGTCTCTCTTCCGACACTTTATTGAAGTGTCGGAATTACGACGTAATGGCTAACCATGTTTTGCCCAGCCTCATAATGTCGCTCTTGTGACGCCTATGTGTCGGATTAGCGACGAAGTGGCCGTTAGAAATTGGTCCAAATATACTAGTGTACTACCACCAGCTAATCCATGACATTTATATTACAGTTGTATATTTTTGACATTATTCAATTATATATATATATATATATATATATATAGTCCATGTATTTTATGTTCATGTTGCAGTTGTACTTAATTTACATGTTGGTGATCATCATGATGTGTATATTGTTAGGTCATGTTATATATGTTCATTTAATGTGCAGCTTGCAGATAGATGTGTATGTGCTAGCATGAGTTATTTGACATGAGATGTATATTTTATGTTTGTGTTGTGATGATGTTAATATATAATGTTAAATTTGTTTTGTTAGATGATCATGATCACGATGATGTTAGCGACTTTGAATGTGTTTTTTAGTCGAATATGATGTTTGTACGATGATTATCATGATCGTGATGTTTATTAATTAATTTAATATTAAATGACCATGATATTTATTAAATATTATGTCGTGATTGTAATTGAAATTGAAATTTTAATTGTATGTAAAATTGTAAAATTGTATTTGTTTTTGTAATTGTAATTTTAACAATAATTGTATGTAAAATATTTAATGTAAAATTTCAACTGTAATTGTAACATTTAATTTATTGTGAAATGATTGTAATTGTAATTTTAATTGTAATTGTATACATGACAAATTGTAAAATTGTAATTGTATATAAAATTCTAAAATTGTAATTGTATTTGTAATTGTAATTGTATGTAAAATATTTGTAAAATTGTAATTGTAATTGTAAATGTAATTCTCATTCTAATTCTAATTCTAATTGTATGTAAAATATTTGTAAAATTTTAATTGTATTACTGTGAAATGATTGTAATTGTAAATGTATTTGTATGTAAAATTAAAATTGTAATTGTAATTCTAATCGTAATTGTATGTGAAATTGTAAAATTGTAATTGTAATTGTAATTTTAATTGTAATTTTAATTGTAATTGTATGTAAAATATTTGTAAAATTTTAATTGTATTAATGTGAAATGATTTTATTAAAATATTTAAATTTGTAAATTTGTAAATAATTATAAAATAATAAATCTAGAATAATATGAATTTTTGTAACATAATAAAGTTTAGAAAATAATGAAAATAAATTCATGTACTTTAGAATTATCATTATTTTATTATGATCTTACATACCAAAAAAAAAACTTTATACAGTCTCGTGCGCTTATCATCATAACACGCACCGGTGCGTCTTAGTACTACGAAATATGCCAATAGGAATGTCCAAAAAGGTGTACAAGGAGATGGTCAAAGAAAAGGACAAAATTGCATCGCAGGAGGAGCCATCTCAACAACAACGTGCTTCAAATGTAATATGTAATCATTGAATTTTTCGATCATTAGGTATAATAAATAAACAATTTAGCATTAGATATTAATTTTCAAGAATTTTCTTGCAGAAAAGAAAAGAAAATGGAACCCATTCAGCACATAAAACAGGACAACAAGGAAGAAAAGGGTTGATATCTAAGTTTGTGAGTAATTGTTACCTCCTTATAACAACTTAACTAGATTTCATTTTTGTATTTTTTAAGTTGTTTTACAAAAATAATCATTGAATGTCTTCAAACATGTGCTAACATACAAAGAAGAGTCATCAGACGAATTGATTGAAATTGGGTTAAATATGGGTTGTGAGTATATGTTGGCATATCAGAAATTAATTGTGGAATTTGTAAGCATCTATCGATCTTGTTTTACTTAGCTCCGTCTATAATTAATAGAACAAAAAAAATCTTTTATATTAATATATGATTTGTTATGGGGTATAAAACTTGCAGGAAACAAAGTATGGAATTGCGCCAACATATGAAATTTTGAAAGATTGCATGGTACATGGTTTTGAAAGAATGTGTGTAGTTTATGAGTCAATTGTTGCTATGGTACGTCATTTTTCTTTTCTATTTACATTGATATATATTATTTAATATTGCAATTTTCATTATTCTCACCAATGTATATACACTCATTTCAGTTTATTTTTATGTTTGTAGATGGAAGGTGAAGAAGAAGAAAACAATCAACACCGTGAACAAAACATTCTTGAAAATAACCCAAGTCATGGAAGTAGCTCTAGCAGTGACAACAGTTCAAGCGAAGAATGATGATCACTATGTTTGGATATCAAAGCAAGGCGTTGTATTTTTGAAATATGTTTGTGAAATCAGACATTTTGTTTAATGTAATGGACATAGTGTCCCAATTGAAAGACAAAGGGATACCAATAAGTGTCCCATTTTGTATGACAAAGACTGTCTTATTCACACACACACACACACACACACACACACACACACACACATATATATATGTTTTAATTTATTCTATTGCATTCTCCATTATCTCTATTGCGTTCTCCATTGTCGTTCTCAAATGCACTAATAAAAATTTAATTCATATGAATATTATTATAAGATATATATGTGTTGACTTTTGATGAATAATGAATTTTAAAAAACCACAATAATTATGATATGATATAACAAATTAATCCAAACATCACATTCAAGTGCATTAATAAAAATTTAATTAATATGAATATTGTTATAAGATGTGTCGACTTTTGATGAATAATGAATTTAGAAAAATCATAATAATTGCACTGTGACAGGTCGATGTTTCTAAAAAATAAAAAATAAACATCAGTGCGTGTCAGGTACTATACACTGGTGTTTTTGTATGCTGAAGTGCATCGGTGCGTTTCTACGACCTATGGGCACTGCACAAATACCAAAACTAGTTAAAAATCTCGGTGCATTTGTGCGATACTGCGCACCAGTGCTTTTATTTGAGGCTACGCACTGGTGAATTTGTACAACGTATGGGCACCGCACAAATACCAATACCAATTATAAATATCGGTGCGTTTGTATGATACGGCGCACCGGTGCGTTTCTATAAATCTATGTACCGGTGCATTGAGACGACCTATGGGCACCACACAAATCCCAAGACCAATTGGTACGACTCCGTGTGTTGTGTAACCAACACTGTGCCTAGTGTTGTTTTATACCTTGACAGCTCGGTGGAGGAACCTTTGACCGCCCTGGGGCCACTGTCTAGATGACACGCACCTATGTGTTGAAACCTTAGTAGCGCACCGATGAAAAAAACATCCGTAATAACCTCCGACTGCTCAGTTTTTTTAGTTGTGTTGAATTTCCATTAAAAGTTCTGCCACAACCTTCGTAACCATAAACGGATGTTGTAGCAAATGTTTTTTTTTTTACAATTTTAGCCAATTTTATAACACTAAAAACCTCTTTTATAATCTCCGCTAGAGGGTATTTTCCTTGTATTGAATTGTTCAGAAAATCGTTTCTCAAATCTGACAACTAATGTCTACAAATATACAATTGTTAAAACGACCAAACTAGTTGCTGAGAGAAAACAAGAAAGGTCTAGAATAGGCCGGGAATTTGTTATGTTGTTACAGTGATATCGAAATGGTGTTGTACACTTGGAGTTGCTCATGTGATCTGCGGATACGACCCTTTGACCACCAGATCTATGGAAATGACAGAATTAGTAACTCGCGTAGGAAAAATCCCCATGACTATTATTTCATTAATTAAAAATTCTAGATAATACAATGGAAGGGTGTTTACCTTGTGCGTTTAGAGCATTTAATGAATATTAATGATACAAAGAAGTGAAAGAGTGGGTGAAAATGGAGGGAAAAAGTATGTAGATTTGGTACCCAACAATTTTGACTTTAACCGATTCTTTCTCTTCCTTTGAATGGTTATCCACACTAGTATATTTGGCTCAATTTCCGACGGCCACTTTGTCCCTAATCCGACACATAGGCGTCGCAAGAGCGACAGTTTGAGGCCGGGCAAAACATGGTTAGCCATTACGTCACAATTCTGACACTTCAATAAAGTGTCGGAAGAGCGACACTTTTTCCAACGTTTCCAGATCGTCGTCGCTCTTCCGACCTTATTCCAAAACTTCGCTCTTCCGACGTAAACAAAACGTCGCTCTTCCGAAGAAAAACAACACGTCGCTCTTCCGACGAAAAATGAACACGTCACTCTTCCGACGAAAACTAACACGTCGCTCTCCCGACGAAAAACCAAACGTCGCTCTTCCAACGACAAAAAAAACGTCGCTCTTCCGACGAAAAAATCAAACGTCGCTCTTCGACGAAAAAATATAACGTCGCTTTTCCAACGAACAAATAAAACGTCGCTTTTCCGATGAAAAAATATAATGTCGCTTTTCCGACGAAAAATAAAAAAGTCGCTCTTCCGACGAAAAGCAAACGTCGCTCTTCCAATGAAACAAAACGTCGCTCTTCCGACGAAAACTAAAAAATATTTAAGAAAAATTATTTAGATATCCAATGTGTTACATGGTTAACATACCATAACAATTTATTATACCGGAGCAAAATGTGAGCTAGTCGACATGCGTTTTCTTTTATGTGTCAGTCGAAGAAGAGAATGGTCATTCCAGATGCTCTGAAAGTGTTAGGGCTTCAGCCAAGTCACAAGTATTGTCTGCTAGGAAGGCTTTCCAATGAATTTGGCTGGCATCGCTATGACACTATTACAGAATTAGAAAGGAAGAGAAAGGCAAAGGCTCAGGTATCATATGAGAGAAGGGGTTAGGGGATTGGGGGTTAGGTTGGGTTAGGGGATTTAGGTGAATTTAGGGGTTAGGGGTCGAATAATGAGTTAGCAGTTAAGGGATTAGGGATTTGGGGCTTAGGGGGCCTGACCCGAATGCGTTTGGGCGGGCACACTCAACCGAAACGACCCGACTCAAATGGGTTTGGGTGGGCGCCCTCAAACGAAACAACACGGCGCGCCCGACCGAACGAAGGCACAAGGGAGCAAATGAAAAATGGGCCGCATGAACGTGAAGAAGGCACCCGTGCGGTCACAACTTAGAAAATTTGATACAACCGCCCTCAAAACGAAACAACCTGACCCGAACGCGTTTGGGTGGGTGCCCTCACACGACGCGCACGACCGAACGAAGGCACAAGGGAGAAAATGGAAAACGGGCTGCACGAATGTGCAAAAGGCACCCGTGTGGTCACAACTTAGCAAATTTGATACGACTGCCCTCAAACGAAATAACCTGACCCGACCCAAATGTGTTTGGGCGGGTGCCCTCACTTCACGGCGTGCCCAACCGAACGAAGGCACAAGGGGGAAATGACAAACGAGCCACACAAACGTGCACAAGGCACCCCTGCGGTCACAACTTAGAAAATTTGATACATCCTCCCTCAAACAAAACAACCCGACCTGAACGCATTTGGGCGGGCGCCCTCACATGGCGCGACACGGCACGCACGACCGAACAAAGGCATAAGGGAGCAACTGGCAAACGGGTCGCACGAACGTACACAGTGCATCCGTGTGGTCACAACTTATCAAATTTGATACGGGCACACTGAATCACAACGACCCGTCCCAAACACGTTTGGGCGGGCACCCTCAACCGAAACGACCCGACCTAAACGTGTTTGGGTAGGTGCCCTCAACCGAAACGACCCGACCTGAACAGGTTTGGACGGGTGCCTTCAAATGAAATGACGCAGCGCGCCCGAACGAACGAAGGCACAAGGGAGCAAACGGAAAACGGGCCGCACGAACGTGCATAAGGCACCTGTGCAGTCACAACTAGAAAATTTGATACGGTCGCCCTCGCACGGCACGCCCGACCGAACGAAGGCACAAGGGAGAAAACGGAAAATGACCCTCACGAACGTGCACAAGGCACCCCTGCGGTCACATTAACTTAGTAAATTTGATATGGCCACCCTCAAACGAAACGACCCGACCCAAACACATTTGGGCAGGCGCCCTCACACGGCGCGACAGAGCGTGCATGATCGAACGAAGGCACAAGGAAGTAACTGGCAAACAGGCCGCACGAACGTGCACAGGGCACCCTTGCAGTCACAATAATCTTGAAGGTACATGTATTAGGGACTACATTGATGTGACAGATTTGGTGGATGCATACATGAAGCCTTAGTTAATGTTCATCCTAGTAAAGTAGAGTTATATAATGTTGGCCCGAGAAAGGGTATGTAAGCTATAACTATAGTTTTTGCATATTTTTTTTATTATGTCGAGTCTAATTTATTTTAGAACTTTTTCTTACCTATGCCATTTTGATGTGGACAAGAGGTACTTAAGGAGTGTTTGAAAAGTAATAATGAAATTTAATATTAGATTATGATTGAATATGCATTAATATTGGTCTAAATGGAAATAATGGGGATGTGGACATAAAATTGTACTGTCTTGTGCAACTTGAGGCAGAAGAATAATAGTCTTTATTCCCCATAAGGGACAGAAATCGAGTGTTGGAACACAAAATTAGATATAAATTGTGATTTGATACCACAAATAGGGAGCCAAAAGAGCTTGGAAATAGAGGGGGAGAGGTTTGAGCTAGGGGAGCTGCCTACACAAGGAGGAGACCCAAAATTTATCAGAACATAGAAAGAGACAGGCTAGAAGAAAGGGAGGGAGTTGTCCAACTAAGAAAAAAAGCAAAATAGAACTAAGGGTACCAAAGAAGTTAGTATTTATGCAGGGGAAAGTGTATGTATGAAAATTGTGCAAGACTTGGGATGCATGAAGCTACACCAGTGATGGTGCCCTCAACACAGTAACACTTATTTCCATGGAAAAGGTCGCAGGATGCGCACAGGGTGGTGAAGAAGCTTGAAATTTGAAGATGAGAACTTCAACACCCACTGGAAAAAATTCCAACTTGACTTATTGAGATTTACGAAAATCCATTGACAACCTGGAGGGGAAATATTCCCAACTTCTTACTGCATAAGAGGAAACTGAGCCAAGAAAAGATAAGAGATTCCCCATGTTTTCACTTTGAATGAGACAAGCGAGACAACGTTCACAATACCAAGCAAGAGACACATAAGATTGTAAAAATTCTTAGCATCGATGGAGTTTACAAAGGTGTGGAGAGCTCACCAACTAGCAGAAGGGTCTTCTTGACTCTCAAGGGCACACCCTTGAACTGATACTTTCTGCCTTATCATATTAACACCAACCATGAATTCCACCTTTAGACTAGTGAACTCCCATGCCCGAGGGATCGAATCAACCACGAAATTCATTAACTGATCTCCCCACCCTGTATCCATCAATGAACTTGGTACGAAGGAAAAGGAGGGAATTAAGGGTTGTCCAACTTCATAATACTCCACATGTCATGAGGGGTAAATGGGCGCATGGCCAACACCCCCACAACCTACAACCTTAATGACGAGATCCTGACGCAAAATCTTATGCATTATGAGAATATGTGCATATATAGGAGGAGACATGGGGGGGCATAGAAAGGAGGGCTTTGGAAATCTTCAAAAAAAATTATCATGGTGCATATATCCAACTAGCAAAACAAGAGAGAGGGACAATTATATTGAGTGGAATTATTCATGGAATATATTTCCAACCTAACATGTCATTGATCTCATACTAACCTGCTTCCTTCAAGAAGGAAGGCTTGATTCATTTGTGTATCCGCCTCTATGTTTTGGCTTCTTAAAATGTGGTAATAAGCCTTTTGAGAGAATGATTTTAGGGTACTATTGATTTTTCTAAGGAGAAGGGATAAATTTTTGTTCTTCAGGAGAAAACCTTTTTGAAGGTGTTGAATAGTGATAAGGGAATCCCCCAAGATCACTAACTTAAAGACATCTCGATCATTAGCCAATTGGAGACCTGGAAGAAGCCCACACATTTATGTGAGATTATTCATTCTTTGGAATAGCCCCCATAAGTACTTTATTTTTCATATTCCATCGAGATTTAGGAGAATCTCTCCCCCTCCCCCTCCCGCCACCCCAACTATTTAACTTTTATATTTTATTGAACTATTATGCTTATATTATAACTCTTTATAAATGTATAAATTTATATAATTTAAATGTATGTGGTATAAAAAAAAAACTTAACATATTAGAATCGTGAAGATAAAGATAAAAAAATAGAAACTAAAAATATTATTAAAAAAAGTGGTGTTCTATGTAAATTAACAACATAACTTCCAACATGATCCTCATAAAACTAACTTAACCCATATTGGTCTGCTGTCAAGTTTGATATTTCAATAATTTTTTAGATGATTTTCATGAAATTATTAGAGTTTTTGTTTAGCTGGTTTAAATTTGACTTGAGATTTGTCAACCTCATGAAATTAATTTACCAAAAAAGAAATTAGAGAAAATTCAAATGTAATTAATTTTATTCACCAATCTAATAAATTATTTCAAAACTATATAAAAATATATATTTAAAATATAATTGTTAATATATTTAATAATACCATAAATAAAATTAATCAAATAAAAAAATAAGTTTGATTATTATTTTTAATAAGTTTGATTATATTTAAAAAAAAACAAGAACATTTATACACTTAATAACTTTACCTCATTGACTTTGAAAGCAAATCTATTCTCTACAATCTTCGTGATTAATATGAGATATACCAAACATTAAAGAGTAACACCACCAGATCACATACACACTTTTTTCACCGTTACAATCACCTAACCTAGAGTCATGTCTATTTCAATCAAAGTGAATTGTCACAATAATCTATTTTGACACCCATAACTAACAACAAAGACAGGCCGGAATGTATAATACCAATTAGGATAACGGTGGTAGGTCAAGAATTTGAAATCCACAAATAGAGATACGATGTCTAAAACTTCTAATCCAAATCCTCCTCAATGGTTATAAATTTTTAATAATTTTAATAACGACACATAGTTTAGCAACGTCGGAATTGCAACGTTTCTAAACTATGAGTCGATATTGCGACGGTTTGGAGCATAACATCGCAAGAGCGACGCATATTTTAGAAACGTCACAATTCCGACTTTTCCTCCAAACCGTCGCAATACCGACGCATCGTTTAGAAACGTCGCATTTATGACGTTGTGTCCCAAAAACATCGTAATACCGATGCTTTTCTTCAAACGTCGTAATACCGAAACTTATCTCTAAGTGTCGCAATACTGACACTTGTCTCCAAACGTCAGTATAGTGACAGTTGTGGGCGGGATTTGAAAATTTGATAAAAATTGGGGAGATTTCCGACATTTGGTCAAAAGTGTCGGAACTAAAGTGTCGGAATTTTGACCAAATGTACTAGTGGTACAACATCACTAGCAGTACTAGTGGAGGCCTACTCAATCAATGGTGCAGGCTTGACGGTCGATGGTCCAGCCTGCTCATGATCATGAGTACTGATGGATGCTGCAGGCTGCTAATTGGATGTGGCTAATGGTCCAGCCTCATCTCCATGATGACTGCTACTAGATGCTAATGGAGGCTTATGCTCATCTGGCGCGGCGCGAGGTGAACGATCATGAGATGATGAGTCGCTACTCGTGTACTGTTCATCACGTGTTGTGGCTCGACCACGCCTATAACATGCAACAATCCTCCTCAGTCGCGTAACAACTGTTGTAGCTCCTACGACATGCCGCATCAGGTTGTACATGTCACGTGGCATGCCTCTCCACGTCTGTAATAGCCTATCATCGTCCTGTATGTCTCTGTAATGAGCGGGCTTGATGCCCTCCTCAATAATCAATGCACTGAGTTGGTCACCCAACTCCATCTTGTATCTAGTATCAAGTCGATCGCACCTAGAAAAAGGCGGTACCGATGCACCAGGAGGAGCATGTCTCTCTGCACCGGCCTCCTGATGATCCTCAGCATCTAGCATGCCCTGATCATCATCAGGATCCACACCTGGATCATATGGTGGTGTCGGCATCTCCTCGCCATCAAAAGAGCCAATGTATGCAAAATATATACAAGTACATAACAATAATTAGACAATTTCATTACACAATTTAATAAAAACAAGTTAAAGAACATGTTAGAATAAATTTAAATAAAATAGTAATATTACCTCTATCATCTGGCGGCTCATCATCTGTGAAGAGGATGTTGGCACACCCTCGCCAACCCAATCCAGCATAAGGATAAGGGACCATAATGAAGGGATGAAACTCGTCAACACTGTCTATCAATTCCAGTGCATCATGTGATATACTGGCTGGAAACATAGTCTTGCCCCTCTTGGGCATCATCTGCCCCGACATGTGCATCTGTGCCTCAAACATTAGCCTACGAGGCTGTCGAACAAAAGTAGGCCTCATCTCTAAAAACCTCTCAAAAAATAAACAAAAAATCTCTGAAGCAAAAGGGAAGTTAACCCTCCCTTGTGCATGAGCATAACATCTATCTAAGGTTGTACAGAACTGCCACAAAAAAATGGCAGACCACCTGACAAGTCGTGGCTCCTGTACGAAAGAATAAACATAATATATAAGCGAGAAAATAATGTGTTTCCTGTCACTAGTGTTGTGTGAAATGGTCGAAATGAGAAGTGAGAGGCACTACACCTCCTCACTACCAAATGCACCAATACGTAAATGACCTCCAACGACTTGAAAATTTGCAGGAGATAGTACTGATGCTCCAATGTATCTCTGGGAGTAAAATAACATACTCCTTGGTACACAACCAGCTGGAACCTCTGGGAATGAGGGAAAATCCACCCCTATCCTCTATAGCACTGTAATGAAATATATATCCTCTTCAGTGGGTGTGTACCACTGGTTAGGCCCAACCTAGAAAGCCTGTCGGTGGGCATTCCACCTGCGGATAAGATGTCTAAAAAACACACTATGGGCCTTTAGGGAAGTAGCCTCCTCATAGAACTTGAGGAGGCCTACCTGCCTTAGGATTCCCTGGGTAGCTGTTGTAATAGGGTGAGAATATGCATCTCTCTCCCTCTCTCGTGCCCCATACAGGCGAACCATGTGATATTGCTCCCCCTGTTGTTGTTGTTGTTCCCCCTCTTCTCTCTGAATCATTGAGATATTAAATAATTTTTTTTTATTAAATGAGACATGTATTTAGGAATATACATATATAATTTTTTTTGGAAAAAAAAACAGACTAGTTGGTGCGCCACAAAAAACAGTCATGCATCGGTTCTAGTGCATTGTTTGTTTGTCACACACCGGGGGCAATGCCCCAGATGACATTCAATACACCGTATTTGGTGCACCTGGAATTTTTTAAAGTACCATTGACTATGTATGGTTTCATAAGAGTGGTGCACTGACTAAAATATACGCCCCGGCGCGTATAGTTGTGTCAGTGCACCGACTTCCTAAAAAATTACATAGTCAACAGTGCGGTCTTTTATCAGGCCGCACCGTTGACCTTGTCGGAATTTCGAATGTGGTGCGCTGACAGACACCAGGGAGGATATTTCCATCAATCAACCGCGTTGCTATTCCCATGTCAACAGTGCGACCGGCTAAATGACAGCACCGTACTTTTTTTTTTTTTTTTAATTTTAAAATAACGCAGTGTGCCTTTCAGTACTGCCCCGGACACAGTGCGGATACCCTTAACACCGGTTGCGGCGCGACCTGTAAATTTTATAGGCAACATCGCTTACCGATGCAAGCCGAGCGGCTCATGCGCATTGCGCGACAATTTTTTTTTTCTTTTAAATGGTTAATTTTAAGGTTATATGAAATTCTAATCTGCTAAAAATCTTAATTATGGAAAAACAAGAAAAAATACCTGTACGTTTCACCGTCGAGGAGGCATATTGGTTGTAGAATTTGCAAAAGAAAATTTTCCCACCATTTTGCAAAATGCAAGCTGGAGATTTGTGGGCAATGCACAGCTGCAGTGTGTGCAATGGGTGCAATGGGAGCATTGTTGTTAAGGCGGCTTAGACAAGGATAAATTGCACTAGTGCTTGAGAGCTCTGGAGCACTGAGAAAAGTGAAAAATGCGGTTTTTTGGCCTTAATTTTTTTTTTATTTAACCATGTTCCGGTGCACAAGGTTTTATAGGCACACCGGTGCCGTTTCCTACGAACGCACTGGTCAGTTTCCATTTTTGCGCAGTGTTTTATGATGCACCAGTGTAGTTTCTTAACACTGCACCGGGCGGTTTTTGTTTTGGCGTAGTGTTTTATGATGCATCGGCGCGGAAGAGTTGTGAAGCACCGGTGCTCTACAGTACTATGACGCACTGGGAGGTTTCTGTTTTGGCGCGGTGTTTTATGATGCACCGGCGTGGAAGAGTTTTGAAGCACCGGTGCTCTACAAAACTATGACGCACCGGGCGGGTGTGTACGGAGTGCACGGTGTCCAGTGTGCTAATGTTTGTATGCACCGATGCTTTCTCTTGTAGGGCACACCGGTGATTGAGAGCTCTGGAGCACTAAGAAAAGTGAAAAATGCGGTTTTTTGGTCGTAATTTTTTTTATTTAACCCTGTTCTGGTGCGCGGGGTTTATAGGCGCACCGGTGCTATTTCTAACGAAAGCATCGGTTGGTTTTTGTTTTGGCGTAGTGTTTTATGATGCACCGGTGCGGTTTCTTAATATCGCACCGGGCGGTTTTTTGTTTTAGTGCAGTGTTTAATGATGTACCCGCGCGGAAGAGTTGTGAAGCACCGGTGCTCTATAGTAATACAAAGCACTGGGAAGGTGTGTACGGAGCACACAGTGTCCAGTGTGCCAATGTTTTGTGTGCACCGGTGCTTTCTCTTGTAGAGAGCACCCGTGTAATTTTGGATGATAAGCGCACCGAGCGGAAAACATCTGCAAAACCCTTCGCCCGCCAACCTCCTCTAGTAACCTCCGCTAGAAATGAATGTATGGGGTATTTTTATAAGGGGTCCCTCAAAAACATCTACTAGAGGGTCTTTTCCTTGTAGTGATTGTATAAGAAGGGTTTCAAGGCTGTGAATCGAGTTAGCCGTGCAAGAGATCAAGTTTGCAACAGAATATTGTTTAATTAATTGAATGCAAGACATTTTGTTGTTCTCTCTGTAAGCTGTGAATCCATCACAAACCTGGTTAGAGAGTTGGGCCCACCCTTTTGATTAGGTCCTGCATTATTTCTGTGTGTTGTTCTCGCATTTATGTTTGTACATTTTAACTGTTGTTATGGTACTTTCCTTCAATTGTTGTGAATGCTTCTGTAACTCTACAATTTATCTTTAATTATTGTCACAGTGGTTCTTTTTTATTTCAGTTGTTAAATTTGTGATTAATATTGGATTGTGCCATTGCTCCTGCATATACCTTGTGCGTTACCTTGAAATAATATACGCACCTAGATTGATGAATTAATGTGGGAAAGGGTTGAATAGTTTATTCACACTAGAACACCAACATTTTGGTGATGTTGCCAGGGAAGGCTAACAATGTGCAATAACATGATCCACATTGATCCAAAGATCAATATCTCATCTTAGGGAAGGAATTTTTTACCCCGCTCTAGGTCCTGAGCGTTTTTTTTTTTCGATTGTTTTCCTAGGGTCCAATCTCTCATCCTAGGGAGGGTATTTGATTACCCTACTTCAGATCCTGAACCTTAACTTTTCAATTTTGTGTGATTTTCTGTTTGAACCCAACTTTCATTTTTTTAAAGTTTGTTTTATTTTTTGCTTGAGTCCAACCTCTCGTCATGGGGAGGAAATTATTTTGTCTTGCTCAAGGTCTTGAGCACAACTTTTATTTTAATGATTTATTCTCACCAATTGTATGAACAAAGATTCAAATAAGAGGGGTAGAGGAAGACCCCTAAAGAAAGGAAGGGATCTAGGAAGGAATACTTATATCCAAGAGATCATCACAAAAGTTGATTCAAAAGCATCTTCTCGTGTTGCTGTCAGGGTAAGGATTCAGATGAAGTCTGAGGGGCAGTTGGTTGTGCAGACAGTGTCAACCATGGTACTCGAAAGAACCCTTTCAACGACAGAGGAAGGAATAAATAGAGTATCAGTAGAAGAAACACCCCTGTTTTCAGCAGAAGGAGAAGAAATTGCAAGCAGGGGATCTGAGGAATTGAGAAATTCCAATGGGAAAGAAGAAATTCTGAAGGAGTTTTCATCACCATGAGACCGAGAAAGTGTTGTGAAACCTCCTGTAATTGAATCTCCCCAAATATCAGTTGCAGAACCAGTTGAAATCCCAAGTGAGTATTGGAGGATATTTATGGAGCCTACAACTTCCTCTCTTGATTTCCCAATTGGGGACATCAGATGTGATGCACCAATGAAGCCCATCCCTGTAACTGCTTTGCCTAATTTTCATGGGATTTCCTCTGAGGACCTTGATACATTCCTCTTTGAATTTGATATTGTCTGTCGGGGCTACGACTATATCACTGATGCTCAGAAATTAAAGATATTTCCTGCAACCTTAAATAGGACAACCCTACAATGTTTCATGGGTTTAGGGGGAAATAATATCTCCCCATGGGATGCGATGAAGGATATTTTTCTGGAGAAATACCAGGATTACTATAAATCCCGTGATATCAAGGAGGATATTTTTAAATTTGTGCAAAAAGAAGATGCGAATATGGAATATTGTGTGGAGAAATTTAAATATATACTACAGAGGTAAGGCCATAGTGACCTGGACAAAGATATTTTGAAGATCGTCCTTCTTTGAGCACTAAGGGGAGATTCTCTGCAGCTTTTAAACATAGTAGGAAAGGGGGACATATCAAAGGAAGACTTTGATACCATCTGCAGGCTGTGCATCCAATATTCGTGAGGGGCTACAAGAAATGGACAAGGAATTCAGTCATCAAAAACTTCCGGTGGAGGGGTCACAAAGGTAGAAATCGGAAATCTACTAGATAACATGAGGAATAATATCCTAAGTACACTATCTACCCAGATGGACACGTTCCAAGAAAAACAAAAGAAAATGGAGTTGGAGAAGACTATGGCCATATTCTGCCCTCAATGTAGAAATAAAAATCCATTGAAGGAATGTCCATTGAACACAGTTGAAGCCTGTGAAATTTGTGAATAGGCCCATGCGACTAGCTCATGTCCTTCCTTACCAGGATTGAAGGCAGTTTTTCAAGGAGCAAGTGAAGAAAGCATGGTTCATGGGATCGAAGAAGCCATGGAATCCCTGGCCACCAAATATGAATCTAGGTATGCCTCAGGACCCGTCTCAGTATTTCAATAATCTTAATATGGGTCCCCATTCTCTACCTTTTTCACCAGTATGGCCTCAATATCAATATCCACCCTGGCAACAGTGATTTCCCCAGACTAGTTCGAATCCTCCATGGGCTCAAAACTGGCGTGGACCCATTAGGGGAATTTTGAGGTCTAAAATGGGCCTCCTAAGAAAAATGTACAAAAAAAATAAACTTTATAAGAACCAATAGGATTCAAGATGATTATGTCAACCATGGGGGATGATTCACCATTTTTTAAGTAAAAGGGTAAAAAGATAAAAAATAATAAAACTACTTTTTCAACTCGTATTTTAAAGTTATCTCCCAAATTTTTCCTCAAATTTCGAGCGGTAGTACTCGTTGCATGCAAAATTTAATTCTTCATCCAAGGATTACCCATGTTGCATACTTTCGATGGACCCTACTATACGAAAAATGAGAAACATTAAAAAACATGATTGCAATCATGTTTTTCATGTATTTCTCATTTTTTGTGTAGCAGGACCCATCGAAAGTATGAAACACGGGTACTCCTTGGATGAGGAATTAAATTTTGCATGCAACGAGTACTCTCGCTTGAAATTTGAGTAAAACATTTGGGAGATAAGTTGAAAATATGAGTTGAAAAAGTAGTTTTGTCTTTTTTCCCTCTAAAAGTTGATGATGTAATCAAATCTTATTTTACTATTTCCAATATTATTTTACAATTTCCTTAGGAGGCCCATTTTAGACCTCAAAATTCCCCTAATGCCTCTCCTACTGGACAGTTTCCCCAATCAATGCCACAACAACAACTTCAGTTGCCTTCCAATGTACCTCCAGGTAATCCATCCCTTCGACCTCAACTTCCTATCCAACCCAACCCAAATCCTAACAATAAAGGGGTTCAACAAGCTAACACTCTTAACCTTCCATCATATAGCATTTCTAGCGTAGGGCTTAACGAAATAAACTTACGATCTGGGCGGGTAGTGAACGCTCCAACTTCACTTATTATCATTGAACAAGTTGACAAAGTTATGGAACCAGAACAAAAAACAATTGGGTATAAAACAAATCAAAACATTGTAAATCAAACACCTCCTCAACCTACTGTTAACCAGGGACGTCCATTCAATCCACCATATCCCGAAATATTGGCCCTGAGTATACAAAGCCCTCAAGCATAATTTAATTTTCTAGGGGAATTATAAAATATGTTTGTTAAAATTCCCCTGCTCCAAGCTATGAGGGGCGTACTCATATACGCAAAAACTCTCAAAGAATATTCTTCTAAGAAACCTGGAAAGAAATAAAGGGATTCGTTGACCATCCATGTGATAGGAAAATTGTCTGACATCATGTTGGGAAAATTCATGCCTGTAAAATATGGGGACCTATGGAATCCAATTATAACAGTACATATTAATGGGGTTTAAATCCCAATTGTACTGGTAGATTTGGGTGCTGCCATAAACGTCATTACCTTCGAAACAATGAATGCATTAGCTCTTAGAAACATTAAGCTGACCCCTACTGTCTTGGAATTGGCAGATATGTCTACAATCAAACCAGTAGGGAAGTTGGAAGCCATTTCTATTTCGGTAGACTCATGGCACTATCATGTGGACCTCCTTGTATTACAAACACGATCCCCAGCCAGTGGTCATCCCTTGATTTTGGGAAGACCTTGGCTCGCAACTGTAGATGCATATATTAGGTGTTGATCTGGAAATATGGTTATATCAAATGGCATGGTCACAAAGAACCTCAATCTCTATCCTCCTGTAGAACCAAGCCCATTAGAGAAACCGTTAGCCAAGAGGAAACCTCTACCAATGGAAGAATATAAACTTGAAAATGAAGAAATTAGACCAGTCCTTACCATTGGGCAAGCCATTCAATTCAAAATAGAAACTGAGGATGATACCATTAACACTTTTATTGATGACACTTGTTCTATTTTTGATTCAACTCGTCAGATTCTAGAATCTACCTTGAGCTGTGAAACGTAGGAAAATATTGAACCAGAAGATGAAATTTAGAACATCCCTGCAACTTCATCCCATGATAGTATTCCTATTTAAATTGAACCGGGAAAAACACTGAACATCAACCTGAATCTTTCAGAATCCCAGACAAAATAGCTCCTAAAATTTCTTTGAAACCATAAGGAAGCCTTCGCCTGGGATTATACTGATATGAAGGGGATTCCTACTAGTTTATGTACTCATCATATTTAAATTAAGGAATATTGTCGTCTTGTGAGACAACCCAAACGAATAATGAATCCTGCCTTAAAGAACATTGTCAAGGATGAACTTTAGAAATTACTAGATGTAGGATTCATTTACCCCATCTGGGACAAACAATGGGTGTCCCCGCTGGTTATCGTTCTAAAAAATAATAGTAAATGGTGGATCTGCGTGGACTATATGGAATTAAACAAAGCAACTCAAAAAGGCCAGTTCCCTTTGACATTCATTGACCAAGTCCTGGACACCCTGGCTGGGAAGAATTTTTTCTCCTTCCTAGACGGGTTTAGCAAGTATAATCAAATCCAGATAGCCTTGGAGGACCAAGATAAGACAACCTTTACATGCCCATGGGGGACCTTTTCATACAAAGTTATTCCATTTGGTTTGTGTAATGTGCCTGCGACATTCCAGAGGGAAATTCTGGCAATTTTTTCTGATTTAGTCGATGACAGTGTTGAAATATATATGGATGATTTTACTCCATATGGTAATTCATTTGAAGAAGGATTAGCAAATCCGAAAAAAGTACTCGAAAGATGCAAATAGACCCATGTTTCTCTGAGTATAGTGAAATGTCACATGCTGAGGGAAGAAGGAATAGTATTGGGACATTTTCTCTCGGCTGCCAGAATTCGAGTTGATCCGGCCAAAGTAGAGGTAATACTACATTTCCCCATACATAAGACACCTACATAGGTATGTAGCTTTGTCGGTTGCGCTGGTTATTATAGACGCTTTATAGAAAAAAATTATAAAATAGCAAATCCACTTTTTCAGTTGCTAAAAAAAATGCAGAATTTTTGTGGAAAAAGCATTGTGAAACGACTTTTGTGAAGATCAAGGGACTGGTTTGTGAAGCTCCGATCCTTTGAGGACCTAATTAGGCATTACCATTTCATATACATGTTGATGCCTCTCAGACAGCAGTGGGAGCAATATTAGGAAATAAGGAAGACAAGAAACCGTATGCATATTACTACAAGAATTTGACTCCTGTTGAGTTGAATTACACGGTGACTGAAAAATAATTCCTGGCTGTCATCTACGCTATCAACAAGTTCTGACACTATATCACTGGGTATCCTGCTTTTGTACTTACTGATCATGCAGCAATAAGGTATTTGATGAATAAACCTATCACTCCTAATTGCATTACAAGATGGCTGCTACTGCTTCAAGAATTTGATATTACAATAGTAGATAAAACAGGGAAGGATAATGTAGTTGTTGGTTTTTTGTCTAGATTGGATAATGATGATGAAGGCATACCCATAGAGGATAGTTTTCCGGATGAGCATCTCTTCGCAATTTCTACTAATCCTCTGTGGTATGCAAATATTGCTAAATATCTTTCTACAGGGAAGGTGCCCCATCATTTCTCATACAGGAAACAGTGGAAAATCATTCATCATAGTGCCCGATATTCATGGATGGTAGGACACCTTTTTCATACAGGAGATGATCAACAGGTTCGCACTGTGTACCTGAGGATGATATCTATGAAGTGTTGAAGGTTTCCCATGATGGCCCTTGTGGAGGGAATTTTGCAGATAAAAGAACAGGCCATAAGGTGTTACAGATGGGATATTACTAGCCTTCTATCTTCCGGGATGCACAAAACTATGTCTGAAGGTGTGACAGTTGCCAGCACATAGGGCAACCCTGTCGATCTGATGAAATGCCTTTACAACCCCAGGTAGTCCTCGAACCTTTTGAGAAGTGGGCTATTGATTTTATTGGACCTTTTAACCCACCTTCCCAGTAAAAGGTTCACATTCTGGTATGCATCGATTATGTGACTAAGTGGGTGGAATCCAAAGATGTTGCGAAAGCAACAGAACATGTGGTTTCAGATTTTTTATTTGAGGATATTTTTCCTCATTACGGTACTCTGAGGGAGATTGTTTCAGATGGAGGAGCACATTTTATGTCATGCATGATAGCGAGGCTTATGAAAAAATATGGGGTCAAGCACACGGTGACATATCCATACCACCCCCAGGCAAATGGACAAGTGGAAATCACAAACAAGGTATTGGAAAATATCTTGACAAAGACTGTGGCAAACCATCATCGGGATTGGGCTCAAAAGCTGCTTGAAGCTCTCTGGGCATATAGAAAATAATGGTGGAACACAACTGGGTTTTTACCATTCGAGTTGGTTTATGGGAAATCCCCCTTGTTCCCAATAGAATTTGAGATCAGTATGCTCAGAACAGCTCTTGAATTAGGATTGGACCTGTCAGATGCCCAAAAACACCAGCTGGATTAGCTTAATGAATTAGATGAAATCCATTCAATGGTTGTCCAGAAGAATATTTTTATTCAACAACGAAGGACGAAATGGCATGATAAGTTTATAAAAAACAAGGTGTTTCACATAGGAGATTGGGCATTACTCTATGAATCTTGTTTTAAGGATTTTAAAGGAAAGCTTTGCACTCGCTGGATGGGGCCTTACGAAGTAGATGCTGTATTTGATAATGGAAGAGTCAGACTGGTCACAATTGACGATACACGTACTTATTTCATAGAAAATGGACATCGTCTAAGAATGTATCACCGTCCAGCTTCTAAGGATGCCTCATTAAACATATCTTTGAGAAATCTGGTCTGAAGGTTGTCAGTGCAGAGGATTCCTCCTCTGCATCCTTGATCTAAAATAATAATAATAATAAATAAATAATAAATAAAAATAATAAAAATGTTGTTACTACTCACTTATTTTCCTTTTTGCGAGAGCTACTACTGAGGTGCAATGCTATGGAGCTGGAAAATTTCCTAAGTAATGAAAGATGTTACTGCTAGGGTGTTGTTACTCCACTACTATTGTTACTCCCGGAAATTTTATAAGTATCGAATGCCATTAATCCTTGGATCTTGTTACTCCACTACTGCTGTTACTCCCAGAAATTTTCTAAGTGTCAGATTTTTTTACTCCGGGATGTTGTGACTCCTTGGACGATGTTACTATGTGATGTTGTTACTCCTTGGACGTTGTTACTCCTTGGATGTTTCTACTCCGTGTTGTTGTTACTCCTTGGCGTTGCTACTCCACGATGTTGTTACTCCTTGGATGTTGTTACTCCATGATTTTGTTACTCCTTCGATGTTGTTACTCCGTGATGTTGTTACTCCTTGGATTTTGTTACTTCGTTGATGTTTTTACTCTGTCGGTGTTGTTACTCTGTCAACGTAGTCACTCCACCGGTGCTGTTACTGTGTCAATGTCGTTACTTCGTCATTACTTCATCGATATTCTGCCATTACTCTGCCAACTGTCACTTCCCTCAAGTAGGTCGCCAGGTGTGTCTCCATTGACTCTTATGGATTTAATTAAATATTTCATGGATAATACATTGACGCCGTGGACGGCTACTTTTAATTTGGGGGGGTGCCATCATAATTAAACGACGGCGTAGTTAAACCACACCAATTATTATCCTAATATCATTATTAAACCTTGTGTCCATGGTACGCTCCATGATATTCATCGTTTTTCTTATACTCGTTAACATGTATTGGGAATAGCAACACGCACATGTTGCCAACCAATCAGTCCCTTCCAATTTTTCTGAAATAATCACCATTTCATCCACCGTACTTACCATAATCCGCCATGATTTTCTTTTCTTCCCGAGAAATCACCTTCCGTATTTACCATTATTCCACTTCATTTTTCACCATGTTGTTATTGAAAGAATTGGTAGTTGTCACTCCTTCCAATGGTCTGTTGCATCCAAAGTGTTTTTATAGTCTCTATAGGATGGGCGGACTGGTTGTGCGTCATGAACCTGAAGATACAACCCTGGTCCGTAGCAATGCTAATGTGTGTCAAGTTTTCATTGATGCGGGATGAGATATATATTTCAATAGACTGCATGGATTCAATGAAGGGATCAAGACAGAATTTGCACTAAATTTGGATGAGAATTTCTCTCAGGTCAGAGGAGTATAAATTCCTATCACAAAGAAGCCATTGAAAAAGTTAGTGGTCTAACACAACAAGGACAGAAGTGGTTCTCTCAGAGGACTCCCCTGCCAAAGTTTCCTGAACTGTTTTTGCAGGCTGGAGAAAGCGTTGTCGACAAAGGGAGAGGGTATGACCGTAAATATTTACCGTACCCATGGAATGAGGTAGCAGGCTTTGTTATGAAATATATAACCTCCGAAGGATGGTTTACCACTTTTTTAAAGTACCATTTCAAAATCCTGGCCCATATTTGATTCCCGTAGGCACAGGTTCACTCTTTAAACATGCCTTTCTTTTTAGTGAAAAATATCCAACTCATGGTGCAGTCTGCTCGGTGTTCGCGCCAAGTGCTGGTAGTCCTTACCAATCACGGACTGGTTCTTCTGTTGGTTATGCATGCAATGGCCCGATTCCAAGTCCCCTGGGCACAAATATGTGAACTATCAGAAGAGGAAGTAGCAGCTATCATTGTTGCTAGGGAGGAAGAACCAGCACCTCCAGTTAATTCAAAAGAAGAGGAAGAGTCGGAGGAAATGGAGGAAGAACCAGCACCTCCGGTTGATTCAGCAGAAGAGGAAGAGTCTGAGGAAATGGAGGAAGAACCAACATCTCCTATTGATTCAACAAGAGAAGAAGAAGAACCAGAGGAATTGGAGGAAGAAGAGGAAGAACCTGAGGAAATGGAAATAGAAGAAATAATTTGTGATACAGTCGAGGTTGTCACACAAGAACCAACCTCGCCTTTGGAACCTATTGATGAAGGAGTCATGGAGATAGGGGATGAAGTTGATATTTTTCTACAGGAATCGAATTTCATTAATGAAGTACAAGGAGAATAAATACCAGCCAGGGGGTTTGCGAGTGATGTTGTTACACAAGAACCAACATCACTTGCCCAAACAGATTTGGATATTGGAATGGGTAGGGGTGTCACACAAGAACCACCACCAACTCAGTCAGGACATGAAAATGTGGAAAGAACGACCCCCGAAGTTGACACTGCTCCACAAGAACTGGTGTCGACCGCAGGTCAAGAAGAAATGCATGAAGGAGGCTCGACCCAATTAAGAAATGAAGGTGATGGAGAAAAGGAACCAGAGGTGGCAGACAAGACTAACATAGACCAGGCAGAGAATATTTTCCATTCTCCTTTTTAGACTACAATTCCAAGAGGAGCAAGGCGGGTTTCATTCTCCACAACGTTTAATAAAAGAGATCATTGTCCCTCTCATACTGAAGTTTTTCAACTCAAGAAAGAATATGGCCATTGTCAGTTCATCGCTTGTTGATTCTTAGCAAGGACATCCTGAAGTTTAGACTGAAGAAGGGAATTTTGTAGAAGAACTGGAGCAGAGAATGGCCAATGAAGGCACTGTCCAGGTGACAGAAATTCTTGAATTGAGAAAAGGAGAAGAGGAGAGTGCTCCTAAAGAAAGGAAACTAAGTAAAGAAGATTCGATAGAGAAGCCAGTTGATGCCGCTAATAGAATTCCATTGCCTTATGAACATGCTGCAGAGCCGAGAGACGAATTTACTGTTAAACAGGAGTGGATAGAACAATGTGGAAACATGAGACCACCTCTCAAAGAAAGGCATCAACTTCAGTTTAACGAGACCATGCGGTTGAAGAAGGAAGTTTGGAAGTTGAGAAAGCAAGTATCTTGGTTAAAGAAAAAGGTAAAAGAATATAAATGGAAGGTGGTGAAACCCAAGGTTGAGGTTTCCTCAGCAGCCTTATAGACAGAAGATGTTCCTACAACCTATGCTGCCACACAGACTAGCCCTATTGAACATCTATTTGAGGTCTGAGAATCCTTCCTGGCTACTGAAATTCAGAAATGGAAATCTGTCATGAATGAACATAAGAAGGAGACAAAGTGGGTTCAGGAGCAGGCCGCTGGGATTATTAGTAGGTATATCAATCAGTTAGACAGAGCAAGGTGGAGGCAAGAGAAACAATAGGGTAAGATGGAGGACTTAGAGGAGTAGGTACAAGTGCTGAAGACAGATAAAGAGAAGATGTTTACCTTGGCGCAACACGTAATGGCTTTTAGACCTCCCGCCCATAGTTATGATTTATTTCTTCATGAGAAATTATTTTTCTTCTGCCTAGAAATTATTTGCAAGGAAATCATCCATTAGATTGAGGATCTGATACAGTTCCCGAGTATTTTGAAAATCCATGAGATTGCGGAACAACACTTGATGTGTGAACTTTACATGCATAATTATTTATTGAAAGATGATCAGACCTTCAATCTAGTTCCATTCGTGGGAGACGTTCACCTCCTACACTATCAACCAGGTTAAATGGAAGAAAGCCTTTGATAGTTTTGAAGAAAATCAAGCTACAAGACCACTGATGATAAGGAGGGAGCATGGTCAGGCAGTGAATATTTATAACAAGCACTATACCTTTTTACATATTTAGGGACATAAAGAACATATGTCAGCAACACATAAGTGGTGTACTGACCTCTGTGTCAGACAGGTAGTTGATTTTCAGGATGAATCTCTTGACAGTTGTCAAAGGAGATGGATGTTGTCGTAATCAGCTGTCAGAAACCGGGAACCTTTTGGAGCACCCAATTTTTCATGGGAATTAAAAAGAGTGCCATGTTTTTTTGCATGCATTCAGACTTATGGGGTCCGGTGTATGGGGCTAACATTTCAGTTCACCCTCATTTGGTTTCCAGAAGATCAGTATACTCTAGCATACATCCTCCTGACAGAAGGATATAAACCCCTTGGAACAGAGATGGCCGGAGAATACGACCTCTCTCAGTTTCATGCTAACCACAGCCGGTCCAACCCAGACCTGAAGAGATGGTGAGCTGCATGAGGACATGCAGAAAGACCAATTGGGGGGAGATGTTGGGTACCAAATTTGCATACTTTTTCCCTCCATTTTCACCCACTCTTTCACTTCTTTGTATCATTAATATTCATTAAATTCTCTAAATGCATAAGGGAAACCCCCTTCCACTGTCTTATCTAGAATGTTTAATTAATGAAATAATAGTCATGGGGATTTTGCCTACGTGAGTTACTAATTCTATCATTTTCGCAGATCCGGTGGTCAAAGGTTCGTATATACAGATCACAGGAGCAACTTCGAGTTTACAACACCATTTTGATATCATTGTAACATCATAACAGATTCTAGACCTATTTCAGACCTTTCTTGTTTTCTCTTAGCAACTAGTTTGGCCGTTTTAACAATTGTATATTTGTAGAAATTAGTTGTCAGATTTGAGAAGCGGTTTTCTGAACAATTGTATAAGAATATTTCAAGGCTGTGAATTGGATCAGCCATGCAAGAGATCAAGTTTGTAACAGAATATTGTTTAATTAATTGAATGCAAGCCATTTTTTTGTTCTCTCTGTAAGTTGTGAATCCATCGCAGCCCTAGTTAGAGAGTTGGGCCCACTCTTCTAATTAGGTGCTATGTTATTTCTGTGTGATGTTCTCGCATTTCTGTTTGTAAATTTTAACTGTTGTTATGGTACTTTCCTTCAATTGTTGTGAATGCTTCTGTAACTCTGCAATTTATCTTTAATTACTATCACAGTGGTTCTTGTTTATTTCAGTTGTTAAATCTGTGATTAATGTTGGATTGTGGCATTGCTCTTGCATATAGCTTGCATGTTACCTGGAAATAACATACGCACCCAGATTGATGAATTAATGTGGGAAAGGGTTGAGTAGTTTATTCACACTCGGACACCAACACAAATATTAACGAACACAATAGGAGGCTTTGCTAAAGAAAAAATCAAGATTTCATATCTCATATGCATGTTGGGAGATCAGTTTGAGAAATGGAGGAAAGAATTGGGTTGGTTTCATCGCTTCTTTGATGGGGTAGTGAAAGGAAATCTGGGGGAGACTAGATTGGGAGGGGTTATTCTTAGCCTCAATGGAAAAATTAACAAAAAAGTTCACCTAGGTTCTGGGAATGGCCACAAATAACTAGGTGGAAAAATATGGATTATGGAAAGAGATAAGGATGGCAGCAGATGAAGGAATAACTCACCAATCAATATTTGGAGATTCCCCAATCACCATTCAAAAATTCATTAAATGGTTACAAAATAAGGACCTCGATCCAAACCCAACCATGCAAAGTATATTTTTAATGTTGGGTAAATTTGACTACAATGATTTATACCACATCAAGAGGGAAAATAACAGGTTGGTAGATGAACAAGCTAATTGGGTCGCCATTTAATAGTAAGGTGATATAAGGGAGGATGAGTGTGCACCCTTTAAATTTCATATCCCATGATCATGCATAATTGGAAGGCCTCTAAATGTTGGAAGAACATTGAGAAGGGTGAAATGTCTTATCGGAAGATTAATTACCATATTTACTCCTTGGAACATCTGTTAAGAGATGGGAGTCACGTTGATACGTTGGATTTGTCATCCTCCAGATGGATAATAATAAGAATTCAAGGCAGGATTAAGGAAAACTAGGAATTCGTAGATCGTGATTTAAGGAAGAGAGGAAGTGAAGGAATGGTATTCTCTAAGCTCGAGGAGGATCGGTTCAGTTCAATCATGCAGGAATTCACCTCAAAGAAAGAAGCAATGAAAGTTACTTTGGTACCTGGGAGTGTATTAATGCAAAAAATTAAACATGAAGGACCCTTTTGCGCCGTCAATTTGGATTTTGTTTTAGCTATAATAATATGGTTATGGAGAGCTTATGCATTTTGGATTGCAGCACATCCTCTCCGGGTAGAAGATATGGCTTCTACATTTGACAATGGAGTAGGTGATTCTTTTGAGAATCCCTTAGGTTTGTTCAGGTATGAGGTGGAGGAAATGATCTCAAGTATCAGAGGGAAAATCATATATGAAGCCTGGTCTCACTTTACACTTGTTTCAAGTAATTTGGAGGGTCTGAGAAAGGACGTGGAGAGTGTACAGGCGACAATGGAGGTCATCATGTTGAATATAGTTGATCTAGGTGGATATTGGTGGTCACCCGCCTATTCCACTTGGGGCCCCACCATTGTCTCTTTTAGTTTTTCAGTTTCGGCACAACTTACTATTTTTAGCAGTCTTTCGGGTCCTGAACTTCTAGAGCCGTTTTGAGGCCCTAAATGACGTTTTTTTGGGAAACAAGGAGCAACATTAGTCCATGGACCCATGTAGTCCTCGGATAGATATTTCTAATGAGGTATGGTACGCGTCAAATGGAGATCGTATGCCAAAGTTACATCCCCGGGAAGTTGAAACACCAACTTACCCAAACGGGGCCCATAGTTTTGGCGCTTCATCTCCTAGGGTTAGGGTTTTGGCTGTTTAGGATTTCCCATTGTTTCTAAATAATAAATAGGCCCTCGAGCCTCATTGCCTTCAGTTGAGAACTGTGAAAACACCCATCTCTTCTCAGAGATAGCTACCAGCACCCTAGCTAGTTTTATTTCCATTCCGTCTGGTAGAAAATTTCAGTTCTTTGATATTAATGAAATGAAGTGTTATTTCCACTGAATCTTTGTATTTATAGTTATATTTTTATTCTGTTGCGTTCCTGCATAAATCCAGATCAGTGGTATCAGAGCGGTCTGCTTTTTCTCGATCCTTCTTTGCATGTCCCCAACGAGGTCAGGGTATAAGGAGTTAGGGATCGATTTGGTGGAACCTTTGCAAGATCAGCCTCGCAAACCCCGATGGACGCCCATGGGGGATGAAAAGAAAGATGAGGGAGCAGGATATCCTATCAAAATATTTCTCGAGGAGGCCCTTGAAAAACAAAGGAACGCGATGATGGATAAGTTTGCCCATATCCTTCAACGGCTGCCCACCGGCGGCGCATCTACATCCAGCAGCCACTCTGGAGGTGCGACTCCTTTTAAGGTACAAGTAAATTTTGACATTCCCATATTTGAGGGTCAAATAGATGCAAATGTCGTAGATAGATGGTTGAATCTATTAGAAGGATATTTCTCATTTCATGACTTTTCCGACAAGGAGAAGATTATTTTTTCACTCCTTAAAGCTCCCCCCCATGTCAAGGACTGGCGGGAAACCCACTGTGAGAAAAAGGACGAGACAGAACCCTCTCTATTCTCGACCGTACCCACTTGGAATTCTTTCCGAGACGCCATCAAGGAACAATACTATCCCGTGGGGAGCTATGAGGACAAGTACATACAATGGACCACGCTGCGACAACAAAGGGATCAAGATGTGCATGAGCTGACGAATCTGTTCCATACCTTGTGCACCAAGTTGGGTATCAAAGATTCAGAGAAACATCTAGTGCTAAATTATCGCAATTGTCTACACATATACATTCAGGAGGAAATGGATTTCCTCGACATCTCCTTGCTTGGTACGACATACCGGTATGCTGCCAAGATTGAGCAGAAATTCAAACAGAAGAAGCAAGACTTTGGATTTGTGAATCAAAAGCAAGGGAAAGGTGCTCCCAAACCACAGAACAAAGGACAGATCCAAGGCATGGAGACTCAAGACAATCTCTCGAAGTCACAAGCAAAGAAAAACACCAAAAAGCCAAAGAAGGACACGGGAAAGTGGTGTGAGTTCCATAAGAGCTCCACTCACAACACAAGTGATTGTCGGGCCAAGCAGTCACTGGTGGTCGAGATGAGGGCTTCTGAGTCAGATACATGCTCCAACTCTGAATCAGAACCTGACAAGGGGAATGACAAAGGGAAATAGATTATTGATGCGGAGCCCAACGCCACTGTTGCCACTACGAAGATCCAGAAGGAGGAACCAGAAGATCTAGAGGAGGAGGAACGCCTCTTCCACTCCCAGAGGGCTCCCCGGTACAGTTCATTGTCAACAATGGGAGCCAAAAGAACCTCATTTTTGCATATGCCGTGAAGCGGTTGGGCTTGCCGACCACAGCTCACCCACATCCATACACCATCGGGTGGCTTCAACAAGGACAAGATCTCCGCGTCAGCCAGCAGTGACGCCTTCCCTATAGCATCAAGCCCTTCACGGATAAGGTATTTTGTGATGTTGCTCCTATTGATGTTTCTGATGTATTATTAGTACAACCATACTTGTGCAAGCGTCATGCTGTGTATGAGTCTCGACTTCACACTGTTATTGTTACTTTGGGAAATAAGTTGTACAGGATACCAGAGGTACCACCTCCTGCCGCTATCTCTTTGGTTACTGCAAAACAATGTAGTAAGCTCATTTCCCAAACCAGGACATTCGTTTTCCTGATGATCCGCCCCTAGGACAAGAAGAATATTGTGGCCACGACCTCCAGACAGGGCTCCTCTACACGACGGGATAAGGTTGTGGAGGAGTACGGGGACATCTTCACCTCACCCTCAGGGGTTCCTCTGCACTGTCAGGTCAAGCAACCGATTGATCTGACCCCAGGTGCGCCACTACCCAATGGACTGATCTATCGACGTTCTATTCTGGAGAACGATGAAATCAAGAGGCAGATTCAAGATCTGCTACGGAAAGGTCACATCCGACCAAGTTCATCGCCCTGTGGGAGCCCGATTGTGTTGGTACAGAAGAAGGATGGGACGTGGAGACTCTGTATTGACTATTAGGCACTGAACAAAATCACTATCCGGAATAGGTACCCGATCCCACGAATTGATGACCTTCTGGACCAACTCAAAGGTGCAAAATATTTCAGCAATATCGACTTGAAGTATGGGTATCACCAGATACCAATTGAACACTCCGATGTGTGGAAGACTGCCTTCAAAGCCAAGGAAGGCCTTTTCGAATGGCTGGTCATGCCTTTCGGGTTGACGAATGCTCCCGCAACCTTCATGAGCTTGATGGACGACATCTTGCAGCCATTCACCAACTCATTTTTGGTGGTGTACTTGGATGACATTCTTATCTTCAGCCAAACTTGGGAAGTGCACCTTCACCACATCCGAAAAGTCCTCCAAACACTACGACAACACAAGTTGTGTGCCAATTTGGAGAAGTGCACTTTTGGCATGACCCAGGTTCAATATCTGGGATACATTATTGATGAAAGGGGGGTGCATGTGGATCCAACCAAGATCTAAGTCATTTGGGATTGGCCAGCCCCAACCACTATGACAGAGTTGCGCAACTTTCTGGGTCTTGCTAATTTCTACCGTAGGTTCGTGTTGGGATTCTCTCATATCACTTGACCCTTGAATCAAGTCACTAAGGGAGGAGCGAGAGCAAAATTCTTTTGGTCGGAACATTAACAGAAGGCGTTCACAGAATTGAAAAATCGCCTCTGTTCTGCCCCAGTGCTCACATTACCAGACTTGCAACAGCCATTTGAGATCAAGATAGATGCCTCCGACTATGCTATTGGGGCAGTTCTTAATCAACAGGGACATCCAGTGGTGTATCACAATGAGACATTGTCTGACACAGTTCGCAAGTATCCCACTTATGACAAAGAAATGTATTCCATTGTGCAAGCTTGTCGACAATGGAAGCATTACATTTTGGGGAAGGAAACAATCATCCACACAAACCACCGGCCCCTGCAGTTCATACAGACACAAGGGAAGTCGCAAAATGATCACCATCAGAAGCGGTCCACATATTTGCAACAGTTTCATTTGAACATCAAGTACAAGAAGGGTAGCACCAATAATGTTGCAGACTGCCTCAACCGATCATCGATCATGGCGCTCACCATTGTTCTCAACTCTTGTGGGCACGAGACTTCTAATTGGCCGCTTCTCTATGAGAGCGACCCAGAATTCAGCCACACTTACAAGGCACTCTTGGGGGGTACGCAAGTTCCAAATTTTCACCTCCGAGATGCACTTTTATGTCACCTGGGACACCTTTGTGTTCCTTCAAGCGAGCATGCCAAGACGATATGGGAAGCACACTATAGTCGAGTCATTGGGCATTTTAGGGTCGAGAAAACAGTAGCAGTACTGCAAAAGTATTTCTATTGGCCGAACCTTCGAAAGGATGTTGGGAAGCACATCAGATCTTGCATAGCTTGTGCCATTGCCAAACCGACCATCAAGAAGCAAGGCCTATATACTCTGCTACCTACCCCTGGTCGACCTTGGGAATCCATCTCCATGGATTACATGTCGGGCCTGCCTTCTACTAAGCATGGAAATGACTGTGTTTTCGTGGTCATCGACAAATTCTCGAAGATGGCCATTATGGCGGCCTGCAAGAATAATATCACAGCAAAAACCACTGCTAAACTCTTCTTTGAACGAGTGTGGGTGCACTTTGGGATCCCACAGTCTATCATATCAGATCGGGATAGCAAGTTCCTCGGCACATTTTGGTCCAGCCTCTGGTCAATGCTGGACACCAAGCTCACCAAGTCCACAGCTTTCCATTCCCAAACTGATGGCCAGACAAAGGTCGTCAACAAAATGATTGTACACATTCTGCACATGTACAATTCAAAGCATCCACGCACATGGGATGAGAGCCTCCCCTATGTAAAAAATAGTTATAACCGAGCTCTCCACAGTTCAATCGGCCATATCCCCTATCGGGTGGGCTTGGGATTCCAGCCACTATGTCCCATTGACGTAGCCATGCCATTTGCGGCTACTCAGGCCGATTCAGCTCATGTCCAGTCTGAAGTTGACAAAGAAAATAGCTTCATCAAGCACATTCAACACATTTGCCGACAGGTTCATGACATATTGGACAGAGCCAATGCTAAGTACAAGCAATGCCATGATCAACATAGGGTGCCACACAACTTCCAGGTGGATGACAAAGTATGAATACATTTGCAGAAGGAGCGCCTCACTGGACCCCACCACAAGCTTTGCCCGCTCCGATACAAGTCGTACACCATCACCAAGGTTGTAGGGAACAATGCCTCCGAGCTCAGTATTCCACCATTCCTTGGTCTGCACCCAGTATTCAATGTGGACCGCCTTCATCCTTACTTCCCACCTCTACTGGACACCTCTGACATTGCAGAACAACTCACACCAATAGAGTTAAACCCATACTGCATCAAACAGGCCACCACATATTGTATCATGGACATGCAAATCAAGAGCACTCGCCAACAGAAGATCCAATTGTATCGGGTTGTCAAAGCTGGCCAACTCCTGCACCAAGGAAAGTGGTTCACCAGGGACCAAGTTCAGCAGAAATTTCCTCATCTCATGGAGGAACTTAACGCAATGAGGACAATTACTTCCTAAGGGGGGAGGAATGATCCAGGTGGATATTGGTGGTCACCCACCTATTCCACTTGGGTCCCCACCATTGTCTCTTTCAGTTTTTTAGTTTTGGCACAACTTACTATTTTTAGCAGTTTTTTGGGTCCTGAACTTCCGGAGCCGTTTTGAGGCCCTAAATGACGTTTTTTTGGGAAAATGGGGAGCAAAATTTGTCCATGGACCCATGTATTCCTCGGATAGATCTTTCTAACGAGGTATGGTACGCGTCAAACGAAGATCGTATGCCAAAGTTACATCCCCGAGAAGTTGAAACACCAATTTACCCAAACGGGGCCCATAGTTTTGGCGCTTCATCTCCTAGGGTTAGGGTTCTGGCTGTTTAGGATTTCCCATTGTTTCTAAATAATAAATAGGCCCTCGAGCCTCATTGTAACTCAGTTCAGAGGCCTGTAGCCGCCACATCTCTTCTCAGAGATAGCTACCAGTGCCCTATCTAATTTTATTTCCATTAAGTCTGTAAGCAAATTTCAGTTATTTGATATTAATGAAATGAAGTGTTATTTCCGCTGCATCTTTGTATTTATGGTTATATGTTTATTTTTTCGCGTTCCTGCATAAATCCGGATCAATAGTGACCCCTGATAAAAAGGTAGAGAATTCAGATGAGAAGGTGAAGATTGTTGTGGTGTCAATTCTGAAGGAAGTATTCGACATCAAGGAGGGTGGTGTTAATGAACCAGCGCATAGCGAAATGGGAGCCTCCCCTTTGGAGCTCATAGTGAAAATGGAGATCCAACAAGAGGTGGAGCAACATGAACCTGAGGATGCAGGAAAGTTGTGGAAAGAAAAAGCGAAAGATATGGAAGATGTCGTGCAACATGACACAAAAGGAACTGACTATATAGTATATAGCAATAGGTTTTTTAATGCTATGCAAATATTAATCTACTATGCAAGTTTTTAAATATTAATGGAATTTTTTGACAAATGTATAAAGAAAATCAAGTAGAAATCTAGAGAAGAAAATACTAAAATATCACTACCCCCGGTCATAGCAGTTTTGGAGAAATGTGGAAATATTATTACTTCTAAGTATAATGGCTCTAGCCAGAATCCAAAAGTTTCAATAGAAATATAATTGTTCCTTAAAAAAAAACTCCTAGTTACTTTTATAAAATGCCATGCAACATTGAATTTTTACTCCCTTTATCATTTTTGTTTTCAATAATATCTTTTTATTTATTAAAAATTATATTTAGTAAAATAAAGTTTAGCATACCAAAACATGTGATGGCATTTTATATGTATTCTTATAATAAAAATCTTAAAAAAGAGAGAAAAAATTCAGTTAAAGACTAACATGCCATCCCAGTTCCTTTGAATGGGGTGATAGGGAAGAATAATAATAAGGAAAACATGAGGATGGAGTGATGTATAACTAAGTGCGGAGAGCATGAAAAGATAAGGGAGAAAGTGGTAGAAGATGGAAGCTATTATGTCTTCTTCTCAATATGCCAAATATAAGATGAACCTTCTCCTTTGACCATAATATGGTACTTAAATATTCATGGAAAAAGTGGGTATTGTAATAATCATGGTAAAAGTGGGCATGGAATTGGGACAGGTTATGGAATATGGTGGGATTTAGGAAGGCTTACAACTTTAGTCTTGGTATTCATGATACGATGAGATGGAGATTTATATCTTGAAATATAATTTTTAGTTTTGAATTATTATCGAGAATTTTTTGTTCAACTAAATTAGCTTTAGTGGGTTCTTAGGGCTACAATTTGGACTTTTAAGTAATTAGTATTGGGAGTTCATTTAACGTTTATTATTGAGAGTTCGTTTAAGGTTTATTAGTAGTGGTTTTTTTTATAATTTATTTTGGTATATTTTTATATTTCGATAAGGATGGTGGGAAAAAAGTAAATACAAGGGAAAGAAACCATAATAAGCATCGAGGGAGATTTAGGAAATACGAAGCAGAATTGGTGCCAAGGAAATTAGTTGTAATCAAACATTGCAACTTTTTATAATGAGTTAGAGAAGGTAGTGGAAAAAACCAAGTGCAAGGCAAGGAAAGAAAGGGGCATCACCTCCAGCATATGATTTGATGAAGAGATATCAGAATGGATTTTAGAAACTAACTTTTCAAGAAACAAAGACAAAATTCTTAAAACTAGATGACATTCACTAGCATATAAATACTTGCATAGCCATCATTGTGGAGGTAGTAGGTTTCCAATAGAATAAAGTCCTCGAAAAATTGATGCAGTTGGAGGGGAAGAACATATATATCAAAAATATGACAATCGAAAATCAATGAGATGTAGGGGTCAAAAGAAAGAAGTGAGGAACTAAACGAGGAAGAAAGACCTAAGAAGATGAAGGAAGATGAGTTAGACAATGTGGATGTAATCTAGTTTGACATCACTACTGTGACCAATCTATAGGGGGACATCCTTCCTAGTCTTCATCAAGGTTGACTTTGGACTCCAATGATTAGCCTTTGTCAATCCAAACCTTTTTGTAGATTCATGTTTTCATTTGATATAAATTAGTCATGTTAACTTCCATGTTGAGTTTTGATATAAATAGAGTCACATTAATTATAAATAATCCTACTCAAACTTTGGATAGCCATACCATAACTTTTTGCTATTTTTAATACTTGGTGGAATCTCATAGTAACATTAGCATGCCTTTTTCGAAAACTTTATTACTCTATTTACATGAAGATTAGTTTGCATAAAGATTGGTATGTGTTCACTTTTGTACAATATTAATAATTTTCATTAAATTTATTTTATTTTTTGAAAATCATTATCCATTTTTTTTTATATCAAAGTTTTAATATCATTCAACTTAAATTATATATATAATTAAATATTTATAAAATATAACTAAATAATATATATTTTAAAAAAAATATTCAAATACTAAAAAATGCAAAAAAATAAATACCATTCAACGTATACAAAAAGTGTATAAATTTAAATGTAAAAAGTGTATAAATTTAAATGTTGTAAGTTTAATGGTTAAAAATATATATCTTTTATTTGAATTTAATAAAATAAAAAATTTATAAATTTATAAATTAAATAATAAATTTGTTACATATGGATAATTCTTTTCGTTACAATGGAATAGTGATTTATCTCAGCTCGGACAGTCGAAAAGAAGCCTCGGTGGGCTTGGGGTTGGGACAAACAATTTCGCCGAACTTAAATCCCTGCACCTACTTTTGTGTTGGCTGATTCAGTTGGGCATTCGAACTGTTCAAATTTTGGGGATTCTTTGAACATTGTCAAGTGATTAAATAAAGATTTCATGTGCCAAAGTTATCTATTAATTCTTATCCTTGAAGAAATTTAAATACTAAAAAATTCTTTTACTTACATTTATGTTTGTCACATTTACAGGGAGCGGAACGTTGCAGCAGACCTCCTTTCTAAAGAGGGCCTACAACAAGTTCTGGGCAGTTGGAAAATAAAAGAAATAGGTTTAGAGGGTCTGGTTAAGACGAACCGAGCCCCTTATTTATGATTTTTTGAGTTATGGACAGTATTTAGTTGTTTATACTATTAACACAGACCATTGTATCTATCATTCTGTTGGTTTATTTTCATTCCAAAACATTACTTTATATCAGACTTATCTTATGGTTTTAGCCAGCCGCGGGACCTATTTGAGCTTGTTTCCTCATAAGAGGGAGCTTGGGTTCCGCTAAAAGGCGATTATGTGTTTTGGCTCACACCGCGGGGTGTTTTCCTCTTTTGAGGAGCCTTGGTATGTTTCGGGTGTGGCTGAGCATAAATTGATTGCTCTCTCAAGCAAGATTCAGACAGAGATTTGGTATTTTTGCGTTTTTTGAGATTTGGCTGTGATGGAAACAACTATATGGATCTGTTTCAATGCTCTCCCGCGAGACACAAAATAAATAGTATGCAATTAGCATGTACTTTGTAAACTTTTTATGCTTAATAAAAATTTTCGATTTTTCCTTGAAAAAAAGAAATTCCTTTCCTTACAAACAAAAAACCTCATATTACTAAATCAACATTTAATTAACCTTAAAGTATATTACTATTTATTACATATCAATTAAGCATTAGACTTAATAAAATAACCTAATAAAGAGTGTTAATTGTAATCTCATATTGACAAGATTTTAACCTTAAATTATATATATTGTTATTTATAACATATCAATTAAGCATGACACTTAATAACATAACCTAATAAACAACGATATTAATTGTAAAATTATGTTATTATCAATATTATTTATTACCTATTAATTGTAAAATTATATTATTATCATTATTATTTATTACATATTAGTTAAACATTATACTTAAAAACATAATAAATTGTAAGATGGAGTGTCATTATCCATAACTAAATTATATTTTCATAAGTGAAATATTAAATCCAGAATGAGTGTATTGTAAATCTTAGGAAAACGTAACGTAATAAATATGCACAAACGGAATTTATAACATTATTTGAATTATAATACAATTAAATTTATCTATAGTAAACTTTTGGAAAGATTACCATAAGTTAGAGGGATGTGACCATGGCCATTTCAATAAGATGATATCTTAGGATTTTATTCCCTTCTTAATATAAAGTTGTTGGTGATGTTAATATAAAGTTGGTGGCGATGTTAAGGTAATCTATTTTTATCGTGACGATAATTATAGTAATTGTTTCAAATTTCGTATTGTTTTTGTTTTGAGTATAAATATATATTTTTTAAAGTGTGGTAGATTTATTTTTATTTATTTATTTTTATTTTAATTATTTATATATTATCATCATAAAAGTAAGCTACAGATATATATTGTTTCATGGTCTTAATTTGTTTGGAAGAAACCAGGGTTGTTGGTTACCGAATTGCTTTATAGCCCATCCAAAGTATGAAAATTTTGAGTCTGTCCATCCAGGTCAAGTATGCATGTAAGTCTATTACACTACTAAACATAAAACTACTAAAATAAAAGTTATCCGTCAACAACATCATAAAAAAAAGAATGGTGAACACATTGTGTCGGTAGCTAGTCTTCAGATGACTCTACTAGCATTGGATCTTTAGTGCTCGAACTTGACATTTCAAATTGGTGCATGTTCTGTAATTGTCTCTCAATTCTACCCAACCGGACATACTGATAGTGCAGCTAGAGCTTAATAGCTTGCAGCTCTTTCTGGATTTCCTTGGGGTTCATCTCTTCTTGTGGATGCCCTTCTCCTACTTGAATTTCAGTGATGGCTTTCGCCGTGATGCATTTCATCATCCAATATAGTTGTATTTCCTGTTTGAACATGGTAAGACACCCTCGGGTGTTCTCTGGGTCTGTAATCAAATTTTCCCATTCCCCGGCAGATGGCTATGTTGCTTCTTTTGTTTTCAATTTCTCTTCCCACACTGCTATCATAGTTTTGACTTGCGTTGGAGTTCCGACGCTAAATGCATGCAATATGGTCTACATGTTCTCCGCATCATGCATCATACCTTCTACCTCTCTTTTGGGGTCTATCGGTTGAAACCCCCTTCCCTTTCTCGTTTACCTATTCTTGGGTGCCACCGCGACCCCCTCGCCCCCTCTTTCCATTACCTGGAACCTTCCCCATACCCACTTTCAACCGGACTCGCTTCACCGCGCACGCCCACACCAGAGAAGAGACCCTTCGTGCAGGAGGTGGTGCACACAAGTTAGGCGGACCAGAATTCGATGTCGTCTCCCGCTTGGATCCTCCGACTCTTCATCTTTCCGAACTAGCGTGAAGTACTAGCAATCTCCCACATGGCATAATGAACAGAAAATAGCTCATCTGGAGCTTGCATGCAGAATGGAGTATACACCACCTAGAGAGCGCAGTTAACTGTGCACTGCCTTACCTCTAACACCCACCATCCCCATCTCCTCTCCTGCTTAACTTCAAGTGTGTGGTGGCGCTAGGAAGCCTGCCCACTAGTTCTACTTTACATGCAAATGATCATTGCCATGATCCCTAGGTGGATCACAACGTCTTCTCACCCGAGGTTTTGAGGATAAATATTTATCTATTTAAAACACTACATAAATATTTTTTTTATAATAATTTTTATTTTTATAATGTAATAAAATTATATTTTTATATCATTTTATTGGTGGAGAAGATAATTGAAGTCTTTTTGAATAATAGTTGCTACTAAATTGGAAATCTAGAAAAACATAAGAAAAGATAAAAAGAAAAAAATCAAATTAGAAAAAAATAAATTAAAAACAAAAAATTATAAGTATGGAAAAAGTTTTTCCAACTCTTTTTCTTCTACATTCATAATCTTCTGAAAAAATTTTCAATATATATATATTCTAAATTCATAATCACAACATATTTTATATATATATATATATAATTGTTATATATATAGTGCAACAAATAATAATGACATATAACCAGAGTTGTATGGTAGCGTTATCCCTCTCCAGAAGTACAAAAAAAACATAATAAATAACCAAATTTACTAGGACTAATTACATGGTTTGTTTTCCTAGTGCAAGAGCATCACAAGGCTACCATTTGTCACAAGATTACATCAACACTGCTTTTCTTGTACAGTGCAAGTAACCTTCAAGTATATCGATCCACATAGAATCCACATAGAATGAAATAGTTAGAGAAACTTCGATATTACCGTTGGCAACCTCCACGTTATCCTTCAATTATTGTGCCAATGTTTTATTCTTGGTGGTAAATAATAGTTTTGCACCAGCTTTCATATAAATCACAAGTGAAGCAACCACAACAACAATAGTGTAAAGATAGTTGGATGATCTTTATTCTATGGCCTTCCTCCGAACATGATGAGAAGGTACTTGGTGTCAAGGGCTAACACACCACTACAAGTATATAGGTCTAGGTAAGTGCTATAACAACTATCAAACTGTGGTTTAATGGAAATAACACAATGTATAAAAGAAATTATGCAAAGATGAAGGCACATGTGTCCAATCAAAGAACTGAAAATCAGATATTGCAACTTCAGTTCTTCAATATGTTCAAGTCAAATGTTCGGCGTAGATGTTCGAGATGCTTTCTGTGAAGAAATTTGGTAATGGTTCCTCAACATATTGATCTACCATCATATGCTTTAGTTGCCTTGTCCAACAATTGTTAGAAATGAATGCTTATATGTTTTCCTTGCTTTAAAGAATAACTATGTTATTGCGGTCAAAAAGCTAAAAAGGTGATCTGCAATCTAACAAAAAGTTAGAATTATTGCACACAAATGTTTTAAAAATTAGTTATTCTTCCTTTATTATAGAATTTAAAACATTCGTTATTCTTCCTTTATTATAGAATCATATATGTTTTAAAAATTAGTTATTCTTCCTTTATTATAGAATTTAAAACATTCGTTATTCTTCCTTTATTATAGAATCATAAATTCAGTAGAAGTGTGACAATCTGGAAAAAATTGCAATCTCACTACATACGAATGTATTTTTTTAATCTCACTACCTATGGATGTATTTTTTTTTTTTAAATTAATTAGCAAAAACTCAACCAAAAAAAATTGGAGTCTTTGAAAATTAGTTAATCCACAATTATAGTCATAGAGTTAGAAAATTTAAAAACTAAGTAAAAACTTAAAAAACTAATTTTTTTTATAAATTAATTAGCAAAAACTCAACCAAAAAAAATTGGAGTCTTTGAAAATTAGTTAATCCAAAACTATAGTCATAGAGTTAGAAAATCTAAAAACTAAGTAAAAGCTTAAAAAAACTAAAATTTTGCTTGAATTTTAATACCAAAAATGGATTTAACATTATCAAAAATTTTGGGGAACCATATATTACATCCACATGGTCAAAAAGATCCAAGACCGCCTAGTTGTTCATGTTGGATAAAAGAGAATAAATAAATAGCTTATATGTTAAATGATTAAACTTAACTTTAGAATGAAGTTCCTTTAAGAGAGAGAGTATGTAATGCCCTATATTAATAAATAAAAAAATAATGATGATGATGATGATGATAGCCCTAGGGGTTAGCTCAATTGGTTGAGTTTCCGTTGTTGAAAACACCTCTCTAATGGGAGGTGAGGAGGTCAATTCTCCTTGACACCCTCAGGGTTAGGCCCTGCTAATAAGTCGGCGAAAAGTGATCCCTTCAAATGGATTTGTCGAGATATTCACTCAAAAATAATATTGATAATAATAAGCAATAAAAGTGAGAATATTAATAAATAAATAAAATAATAAAGAGAATATAATAATAGTAAATAAATAAAGTAATAAGGTGAAGTTATGAATAAATAAATAAAATAAACTATAAAAATGGTAAAAAATAAAGTAAAGCTAATAAAAGTTAAAAAGGAATAAAATAAGAAAGAGTCAATTCAGGAAAACGCTCAGTTAAGGAAAACTTAAGATAAAAAAATATAAATTGGCATGATGACACGTGAATTGTATGTATGAAGGTCATCCTTCCATTTTTGGAACAATTTGTTCTATTTAATGGATGTGAGACATTCTTTCCGTAGGATAATTTGAGGAGAGAAGAATTCACAAACTAATGTAGTTGATTGACAGTCTGAAGGTGGCCAACTGTAAAAAGACTTAGTGCAGTTGAGCCTACGATTGGGTGGATATTCATCCCCAAAACATTGGTTGCAGTCAAGGGGATTCGAGTAGCGCAACGACTTTAGATTTTGAAGTACGTTAAATCTTCATTTTATAGTTAGGTCCTCATCTCTCGTGATTTTCGTAGATTATAAACTAACCAACTTATTTTTATTTTTTTATTTTTTTCTTCATGTTGATTATTAATGAGATTAATTGATGTAAATAATTTCCATGTTTTAATTCTAAACCATTACACGTAACATATTTCTATCAGCGAACTAATTGTCCCAACAAAGTGACTTACAATAGTTTATTAGGAACATTTCAAAGCTTCGATCTTCCCAGGAAAAAATCATGCCAATAGTCAAGTTCCTAATAAATTGATTTTTCAATTAGAAGGCGCTTCCTAGTATGTACTTTTGTGATCATATTTAATAAGCAGTTGGATGAGTTTGTTGCTATGAATTTTATTTGTCTTATCTAATTTGTTATTGAGCTTGAAGAATTTTCTTACAACTTCAATGTCATAATATTTTTTCTATTGCTTTCATATTTAATTAACTACAAAGTGTTTGAAAAAATATATATCTGCAAAATTGTAAAAAACTAAGAAATTACTAGGGGACATTACATAACTATTATCCAATACACTCTTTACCCAAGACTGCAAAAAGCTTCAACAAGGCAAAAGCGCCTTGAAGTCTCGGATAATTGGAGACTTAGAAAAATCCCCCACAGGATAAAACTCCATATTAACCAAGCTAAAGGAGTTTCTTTCCATGTTGTAAGGCATAAAGCCAATCATTTGGCGGACACGCTAGCAAATGCAGGGGTTCATGGCAACCTCCATCTCCTCTCCACAGACTAGGAGAATTTTGCGCATACTGATGTCAGAGAGGCATGCTCAAACATAATGAAAGAGGAATGTCAGACTGTCATCACCAATCCTACTCACAATACACTCCACCTTCAAATCCATAATGATTTGGATCATCTATTAGTCTGATCCCTACGGCCTCAGTACGATCGCTCCCAGAATTGCCTATGTCAGCCGCCCTCCGGGCCTCTCACATGCAAGGAGAACCTATTGCAATTACTTCGCTTTGCTCTCGGATTGCTATCCCATCACTGCTCTCCCAATATCATAGCATCATTTCTTTCCCTCCTTTGCCTATGTAAACCCAACCATCATCTCAATTGCCTCATCCTTCCGTGTTTTATGGGCCCTTCGTTTCCCCTCCCCTTTCCCCATGTTGCCCCGTCTCAATTCTCCTCCCCTGCTATGTTTTCCTCGGCCCTCCTATCTCTTCTATCCCGGCTCCCTGTTCCTTCATCTACAGCTGGCTATTATGGAGCCCTGTCGCCCCAATTCATCCGCTCCAGAAAGGTGTGGCAGAGGTCGTGGCTCGTGTTGGACCTCTTCAAATAGACCTCCCACCACGCGAGTAGAAGAAGCAACAATGAATGTTGCTCTGGTTTATGATACAGAAATCAGTCATTATGCCAAATATCAAATTGAGAGGCTAAAAGCTAGGTCAGAATGACACACGGGAGAGTTACCACAGAGGAAGTTGATGAGGCATTTAACTAGATCCCTGAACCAAGTTTAACTTGTGCCAGAGAAAACCTTTTCAGCAAAGCCATCGAGTTAAATTGGAAAACAAAGACTCTCTTGGCTATGGCCTTGCAAAAAAAGAGGGACAAAAACAATGTCCTAGCTAAAAAGATCAATAATCTAATTGAAAAATTTGTAATTTATGTGGGGGATGTTCATCATCGCATATTCATTGAGAAGATTTCCCCCCATTACGCCCCCCTCAAGCGTCGCTCTGCCAGTCATCAAAAAATTCTACAACCTAAATAAGAAGAAGGTGGCCCCTCTACCAGCAGGCCCCTCCACGAGCAGTACATCCCCGCATGCGTAGGTCCCTCCTTTAGTGGCAAAGATCAGCTCGCCTCAGACTACGGCAACACTCCGAAGTGCCCTATTAGCGTCGAGGACCACTCAGGGGAAGATCTGGACTAACGTGGCCGTTCTCTCCCCAAGTTTTTTGACAGTCATCAAAGTTCCTTTGCTCCCTCTTATAAATCCATTCTAGATTTCAAAAGCGAGGTGGAGATGCCTTTTTTCCTCGAGTTGTGTCTCCATTTTTTCTGTTTTAGTTTTCCCCCTCTGTTTTATCCCCTGTAAAATCACTCCCAGAGGGAAAAATGCAATCCAAAGCTGTGGGCTTGGTAAAGACTTTCCATCCTAAATCTCCTCTCACACCAATCTTCTTTTCAAATCGATATAATCTCTGGTTCTCACTATGAATAGAACCTTTTAAATTAAATAAATAAATAAATAACTATTATCTAACACACTAAAAAGGAGCTTGCTTGACATTTCAAGCATTAATTTGTGTCTAGTATTCTTAGAATTTTACACTCTATTTTTCACAATCATTAATCCTAATTTTTCTTTTAATTAATATAATTTTAAATTTTAAAAATTATAAATAATATATAATTTTTAAATTAATATAATTAGTTTTTATAAATTAAATATTGTTAGTTATACAATATTAAAAAATTTATATTAAAAAATTTACATAGTTTAAATAATATATAATATTTTAAATTTCAAATAATTCAAGTTTATAATTTAAATATAGGTTGATTATAAGTGATAGTATATATTAAATTTTTTTATCAGTGTAAAGCTTAGATTTCAAACTAAAATATTTAAAATAATTAAAGCTTAGATTAAATTTTTATTTCTTTTAAATATTTTAGTTTGAAATCTAAGCTTTACACTGATGAAAAAATTAATATATATTATCACTTATAATCAACCTATATTTAAATTATAAACTTGAATTATTTGAAATTTAAAATATTATTTAAAGTATGAAATTTTTTTAATAAATTTTTAATATAAATTTATTAATATTTTATAACTAATGATAGTGTGTGGGGGTAAATTTTATTTCTTTCAAAATTTGGGATTGTGAAATAATATTGGAGAATCTTAAATCAATTTCTGATTGAGGAGACTTGACCATGACTATAACCAAAAATAAATTCTCTATAGAGAGACAAGGTAATTGAATGTCTGGAAAATCAAAATTGGACATACATTACAAAGTAATGGGCTTATCTGATTGAAAAAAAAAACAATAGGAACCCAAAACCAAGGTACAAGAACATGACATATAATCAAGTTGAAAGATCAGAGTTTGTAGGAGTAACCTGGATGGGGTCCTTATTGTCTCCAACGATACTTTGCATCGAGGGAGGTATTTTGAGGTGTTGTTTTATGCACTCCATCTATGAGTCCAGGTTCTTTATATGATGGTGCAAATGCTCAAGAGAATAGAGAATGTTTGCTTGATGCTCATGTTGATCCAACAGAGTTCGGCCCATTAGGAACTTCATATGCCAGTAAAGGTCAATTGTCTATATGTATTGATTACATCTTCCATGAGTTTGTCTAGCGTCTGGTACCCAATTTTCCAACTCAGCAAGGACCTTCGTGTTTGAGAGTTGAAGTTTATGGAAGGAGCCTTCACCCTCATCACATGTTATCTCTTCCTGAATGGGCCCTTGTGTGAGGTCACGATAATGGGAAATTGCTACCTCTAATCAATGATGCATACACAAACTACCCTTGTGGGGCCTCTCTTAATATTAGGTTGCTCCTTGCGCACCCGAGCTTGTTGACGCGGTATAGGGGAAGGATTGGGGTTATTTAGTAAAGCAATTACCATGGGGGGTAATCACAACACAAGCTCTGGGAAAAAATCGTGTCACGAGAGCAAAGAAAAGAGATTCAACGATGATGTAATGACCACCACAAGGATCTAGATACCACACAATATAATGATAGGGAGGATGATAACATGTAAGAGGTAAGAAGTCCGAGAAAAAATGAGACTAGGGTTGAGGCCGACAGTTAGGGTCCAGGGGGAAGAGCATCAGATGAGCGTGGGGACGAGCTAGGGAGTCAATGAAAGAGAATGCACGGGAGTCGAGAGAAGACCAAGGGAAAGGGTAAAATAAAAAAATATAGAGGTGGCCAGTGAGCCAAAGGGATACCAACAAGAGATCTCTTAGGGATTGGTTTTTGTAACACAACCAATGGAAGAAGAGAATTCTGAACACTGGAGTTACAGGGAGTCTCGCCAAGCTACACAATCTAAAAGTATTCAAAATGGGAATAACATGATAGTGAAAAGGAAATATACCAACAACAATACAATGTTATTGGATGGGAGGTTGTACTATTTCCTTAGAGAAATTAAAGTACAACTAGGAAAATTGATGTTTCCCGAACCAAAGCTCCAAAGAATTAGGCATAAGCAAGTTGCAGTTGGAACTGATATATTTCCCAAATGTCACAACATGAAAATAACTCTCTTGCATTGTATTTTTGCATAAAGAATAAACAAAGGAATGCAGAGCCATGTTTAAGTACTACTTATGTTGTAGTACATAAACAAGATCACAAAGAAAAGATTAAATGTTTGAGTGATCATCATGGGCCAATTGCATACTAGATTGAGTGATGATCGACATGATTTAGGTCAAGGAAAATTAAACTTATCATGGGGTAATGGTGCCATGTACCCTAGTCCTTGGGTGAGGTGGGATGGTCGCAACGACCCTCCCCCCTCCCTTTGATCTCGAAGAACACCCCATATGGAGCTAAAATGTCTCTTTGAATACATTATCTGCACATATTTTTGAGTGGGGAATTCGTCAACTCGCTTCAATTGGAAGCCACAAGAGGGGAGGAGTCTATACAATCGTAATTTGAAAACAAGTCAACAAGGCATTAAATTTATATTAAAAAATTTACATACTTTGAAATGATATATAGTATTTTAAATTTGAAATATTTATAATTTATAATTTAAATATAGGTTGGTTATAGTACATAGTATATATTAATTTTTTATTGGTTTAAAAATTGGTGCAACCATATAACTTAAATGGTTATTAAATGCCAATATATATCAAAACACTTTCCTCATGATACATACTCATAAATAAAAAATTTAAGTTAATTAAATATATTGAACTAAGTTAATCTTGTAATAACTGAGACTTTTTTTTAATAGATATTAAAAACAAAAAAAATTAAACATTGTTGAGTAGAGTTTTGTCATATACATGGTGAAACAATGTCCCTAAATGTTTTGCCCAATTCTAACTTGAATTATATCTCTCGCTCCAACACTAACATAAGTTGATATAGTATTTTACCTTGAAGTCATCTTTGACTTGTAATTGTTGTTTGTATAATATACAAAAGTGTTACTACTATAATGCCATGTTCTAAGGTTGGTTGAGGGTAAATATTGTTTATCCTTGGCAATAACAAGGCATGTTTTTAAGATGTTCTAGACATGGATCCCTTCAAACTAAGTAATCAAGATGCTTTATTGTTGCCATAGATCACAATCTAAATTTGGCATAGGGATCCCCTCAAGATTGTCTTTCAGCGTTAAGGTACAATGATTGAATGAAAATTTGTGGAGTGGAGGTTGCTTTAGTTGATTATTCCAAATAGATTTGATAAGGAAAATACTACTTTCTTTTGAAAAAGACAGTGTTTGAGGTGAACCTTTTTTTAATCCAAACAACAACATCTTGTTATTCATTATTGAATCCAAGATATTTACATAATGTTTGTTCAACAAGGAGAACAATAGTACAAAATACTACTACACTATAAAAACTGACAACAAACACCATAAAATTCTATAAAGTTGTGTCTCTAGGACTTCGAACAAAGGATCCAAACATAAGTTGGGATTTGAGAATACAAAACTAAATCCAACAAAAGTAAAGAAAACACCAAAACAAAGACTACAAACCTTTGCCAATATACAAATCCACCTTTGTAAATCTATACAAAAACAAAGGACCAATGGACATTAAATGCATAAACTTTATGGAAAGTTAAAAAAGATGATAGAGACCAACGTGAAGATTTTGTCTAGCGGAACATTCTTCTAGATGAATACTCCCTGGCTGCATTTGAAGGTGCTTTTTTGACAAAGATTTTTCTTGAAGGTTGAATTATATGTAGACATGAAAAAAATATATGGACTGGAACTCAGTGAGCAACTCCACTACCTTGGCCTTAAATAAATAAAGATTCATAACCTGTAATTTAGACTTCCCAAAAAGTCAATTAATGATCATCTTGGAGTCTCCACCTATCATTATATTGGAGATAAGTAAAGACTTTGCTATCAACATTAAGGCCCAGGTAGCCCAAGAGTTCTTATTTTTTATTTGTACGCATACCAAATCCCATTATGGATTTTATGACATGACTTTTGTAAAGAATAATGATAAATCCACGTGCACACTTATCCCATTGAGCTGCACCATTAAAAAAAGCTATAGGGAATTGAAGATTGAGTATATGACTGATTACAATTATCCTATGATGATGTTTAATCTTAGGAGGATACTCCCACCAGAAGGAAATAACTTTGGATGAGACCATCAGCAAGTTGGGCCTAGTGTTTTAAAAAATCAACTTATTTCTTACTCCCCATATTTTCCATGTTATGTAGATTGGGATTTTTTGGAACCTTCTTTGGTTGAAATACCAAAATTGGAAACAATCTGCAAAGGAATCAAAGTTCTTGAACAACTTAATTATGAGAGTGACTAGCACATTGGACCAAAGAGATTTTGTAACCTCACACCTAAGAAAAAGATGATCAATTCTTTCCTCCTCACTTCTGCATAAGATTCATATGTTGGGACCTTGGAAACCCCTATTTTACAAATTTTCTTAAGATACATTTTGTTCTTCATAACAAGCCAAAAAATGGTTTTTAGTTTTGTGGGAAGCATCCATTTCCATATTGAAGAGTACCACCAGAGTGCATACACATGACAATAGGAAAAATTCATGGTTGTATAAATTTATTTTGCAGAGACACTTTCTGAGGAATTATCCCAAGCCCAAAAAAGATTGTCTTTCTCTCTGGAAAGGCTTATACCATTAAGATACAATTTCACAACAAAGTGATCCCATTCATTAGCTAGCTTGTCATGCAAAATTAGTTCTAATGATGAGAGCCAATGACCCTTAGAGATCAACATAAACATACCTCGGATAAAAAACAAAATGGACTTCCACCAATAAAAGGATCTTTTCCCAGACGAATTTGACATCCATTACTAACCTTCCATGACAACCATTTGAAAATCTAAGGAAATCAACCCATAATACTTTTCCAGACAACAGACCAAGGAACATAAGAGGAAAGAGTAGTTGTAACCGATTTACAGATCCAATCATGCAAATGATTATTTTTTAGATACTTATATTTAATCACAGAGCTCCATAAACCATTGTTTTTAAGGACTCCCCACAGGTTCTTAGTAGTAAGAGCTTTTCCAAACCAAAATAATTTTTTTAGGCCCATCCCACAATTTCTTTTGGCTTTGAGAGAGACTCCCAACCAACTATATGGATTTTGGCTCTCTCTAACTCACCTGACCACATGAATTGATACATTATTTGTTTGATTATATTGAACATAAAGGAAGAAATTATTACCAGACTCGTCTAGAAAGCAAGGATGCTTTAAAGGGCCGGTTTGACTAACACCAATTTACCTCCAATGGATAACCATCTATATCACCAAGAATTGATTTTTTTCAACCTTCTTAACTAGCAAAAGTCAATCTTATTATTTCTTATAATTGTTTGGTTTGAGCCAAAAGCCAAGGTATTTGAAACTGGTGTCCAGATTTTCCTTCCTACGGGGACAATTATTAAATAAACTTGTCATAAAAAAATCCTCTATCTCGTGGAGGAGAAAGAATGATTTTTTCTAGGCTAACCTCCATCCTAATTGCTGAAAAAATTAGAGATAATTCTCTTGTAAACGATCCATTCCTTCATTGAAATGTCCTAAAAAATCAAAAAATCATCAACAAAAAGTAAGTGGGAGATAATTGTACCAGTCGAGACTTTGGTGCATTTTAATATTCCTTCCCTTCTCTCTTGTAAAATAAATATGTTGAGCCCTTCAATGACAAAAAGGAAGAGGACAGGGGACAAAGGGCATCCCTAAAGAATCTATACAGAACACGGAAAAATGAATAATAAGAGTTGTTGATTAAGACAACAAATGATGTAGAAGAGGCAAAATCCATTATCCATTTGGTTACAAATGGACCCAAACCAATTTGAATTAGTAGCATCTTGAGTAAATCTGTTAGGTCCCTATATTACTAGTGTAGTATCTTATTGTTGTTAGTGTAGCCCCTTTATTGTTATTGGTGTACCCCTGTAGTCCCCATATTGTTATTATTGTCCCCATAAAAGTCAACTATTGTTATTGTTGTGCTTGCACACTTACATTATTATTCTTAGGTCGGCTAGGATTATATTGTGACCCCATGGACTCCTATATATAGAAAAGACGTTTTGTCATTTGTATCATCCAAGAATTATTAATTTTTGTAATGTAAAGGAGGTTTCCCCCTCGAATAGGCTTATTTCTAAGTTGTTGATCTACCTTTTCTTCTATTTTGTGAGCTGGTTTCATGAAATTTGGTATCAGAGCTTTGGATTATAGGGTTTTTCTGCTTCAAATAGGTCATCATGGAATTTTCGCTATAATTTTTTTTCTACGACAGTTCAGAAGCTAAAAAAAAAATCCATTTGCGCCGCAATCCGGAGGACTTTCCTGTAAAAAATTTAGATCTTGGTTCACAATATTTTCAAAGATATGATATGTGGAAGTTAGGGTTTTTGCAGGCTCTCGAATTTCATCTCAAAGAGGTGACCTTGGGAAAATCATCATAACTTTCTCTCTGAGCATCGGAATGGAATTCTATAAGAAGTGGCCAAAATTGCACGGTTTATAGTTTCCTCTGTATTGATTTTCAAGCCAAAGGAGAAAACAGTGACACGTGGCATGCTATACAATTTCACTCTACTAAATAAATCCATAATTAGGTCATTGTGGGAGATTGGGCATAACTTTGACTTGAAGAATCCAAATTAGGTAATACCTATGGCATTGGAAATAATACTCATAGGGATACTACATGACCACAGATCAAATATTGGGGATTCTAAATTACAGAGATACATCAGTTTCAATATCGAGCTCCTCAAAAGCAAGAAAAATGTGTGTATTTTAAAAAAAAATTGCATAAGTCTTGTTTGAAAAATCAATTTGAAGTGATTCCAAGGGCATATTGAAGCATAGATATCAATATTGGGTTCTAAAAGTCCTCCTAAAAATAATTCAATACCCATTAAGACCTTAGAAGGCTCCACTATGACTCATGAAGAGGAATAATTATAGTATGATATATTAAAATTACGGTACCAACTGCAACAAATTTTGATCTCACAAAGAGAAACCAAAGATGACATAGATGGTTTAAAAGTAGAAATACAGGCTAAGATGGTTGGTTTGAAGGATGAAATGAAAGCTAATATGGATTATCAAGCATTGGAAGATCACATCGAACATCAACAACAAGTTCTCCAACTCTTAAGGGATAACCTAACTTTGGTGCAGAATCGAATGAAACAATAGGCAAATCAACATTTCAACGAAAGAAGTTTTGATGTAGGTGACTGGGTATTTTTACGACTACAACCATACAAACAAATGTTCCTTAAGAAAGCGAAGAAGTATAATAAATTATCGTTAAAGTACTATGGTCCTTACAAGGTGCTGAAAAAAATTGGTACTATGGAATACAAATTGGAGTTGTCTGCATCTTCTCGAGTGCACCTAGTTTTCCATGTTTCATGCTTAAAGAAGGTTACAGATGACAAAATCCCAGTTCAAACAATATTGCTAGAACTTGAAAAGGAAGGAAAATTTATGTTGGAACCTGAAGTAGCCATGGAAATAATAACTCGACAACTTCAAAATCGATCAATTTCAAAGTATCTCAGCAAGTGGAAGAACTTACCTGCTGAAGATTCCACATGGGAGGATGAGAATTTTATACAGAAGCATCTAGAAATAACCAATATTTGAGGATAACACTGGTTTGAAGGAGAGGGGCATGTTAGGTCCCTATATTACTAGTGTAGTCCCTTATTGTTGTTAGTGTATCCCCCTTATTTTTATTGGTGTACCCCTGTAGTCCCCATATTGTTATTATTGTGCCCCATAAAAGCCCACCATTGTTATTATTGTGCCCTTAAATTATTATTTTTAGGTCGGCTAGGATTATATTTTTATACCATGGACTCCTATATATATAAAGGAGGTTTTGTCATTTGTACTATCCAAGAATTATTCATTTATGTAATGTAAAGGAGGTTTCCCCCTTGAAGAGGCTTATTTCTAAGTCGTTGATCTATATTTTCTTCTATTTTCTGAGTTGGTTTCATAACAAAATCCCAAATGACCTTATCATAGAATTTCATTAGATCTCATTTGAAAATAAGAGCTTTTGTCTTTTTATTCTTTATCAAATGAAGACATTCTTGGGCTAAACCAATTGCTTCATGAATTTGTCTTCCGGGTAGGAAACCCAAATCACTCCCTAGAGATTTTTGAAGCCAACGTCTCCTTTATACAATTGGTTATTATTTTAGAAATTACTTTATAGAGTAGGTTACATAAATATGCAGGGTAAAATTGATCAAAGGAGAAGGATTTAGAGGATTTGGGAATCAAGGCAATGAAGCTATAATTAATGGAGTTGTTAACTCTAGCTTGGCTCTAATTCCTCAACGAATTTCAATAAATCACTCCCTAGTAGGTCAAAGAAATGGATGAAAAATTGTGGAGACCAACCATCAAGCCCAAGACTCCTCTCTTTAGCACAAGACTTCAAGACACCTTCCAATTCTTCCAAGGAAACTTGTTTATCAACAAAGTTTGTCTCCTCATCAAAGAAAAAATCGGGAAATAGATTGATTACCTGAAGTTGGTTCATTAAATTATTGACAAGATGTTTCTTAAAGAGATTAGAATTATAAAATCTTGTACCTCCAAAGGCTTTAAGTACAACATAGATAATAAAAATTAAACAACCAATTATGGAAAAATGAAATTTATATGCTCTACAACCATTTATTTTCTTCCTACAGGGTATTTCGTTGTGAAAGGTACGTCAACACTTTGTTTTTGAATTACCACAATTACATTATTTGATTTGGTTTGGTATAAAATCATTTACCATGACGACTCTAATTTTGTGACTTTCTATCTTGAAAAAGCAAACATTCCTTATCTTGATTTTGTTTTTGGGTAATTGGGCACATTGTTGCAAGGGAAATAATTGACATCACAACTAATGCATCTAACATTGAACACACGATCAAAATTTTATGGAAAAAAACATTCATAGTTGTATACATCCTTGATAAATGAATAGATTTCTTTGTGTTGTACTAAGTTGAATTTTTTTCATAAAATAAATTATATATAAAATTTCAATCTAAAATGTAATCCATATAAATTTACCAAAGTCTATATAAAAAATATTTAATATCTTATCTAGAATAAGGATACCAGTCTTCTAGCTATCCATTTATGGCGAAGTAAATAGGTATTTTTAGTACAAAAAATTGTGATTTGCTTGATTCATAGAAATGATGAAGTTTTTATTCCACCATTTTTTTAATCCAAAAACAACATTGTCACTAATTACATCGAAGTTTTTCTCTTTGCGAGGTTTGGCTGGGAAAACACTATTCATCCCAGCAAATCCCAACTCCCATTTTCGTCATCCTTCGTCGAGTGAAAAACTTACATGTGGAACGGGATTTTTTTTTTTTTTCCATTCACTCCATCGCGCCAACACTTCACCTGATACAAGGTTCAACTACCCACTGGAGTCGGGAAACCAGGTTTCAACTATCCATTAGAGCTAGGAAGGGTTTTTATTTATTTATTTTATATATATATCTATATATATATATTTTATTTTTTATTTTTCTTTTTCCGAGTTGCTCCATTGAACTAGCCCTTCGTCTGATACAAGGTTCGACTATATATGGTTTCTATATTTAGTCTTTCGGTTAATTAATTCAAAGTTTGATAAACATGACAAGGAAGTGTTCATGCTATGGGCTCAATGGTCATAATTCCATAACATGTTCCAAGTGTGGTGTGAAATTGCTTGGAATTCAACTAACTGATGGGCCAATACGCATGAGTATGAGCATGGGAAATTTGTTGCATTTTCCAACAACGACTCTTGTTCTAATAACAACCCAGGCTCAACTTCAACTATGGACCCTTACAAATCCATTGATAATGTTGTCGCTTGTGTAGATGGTTATGTATTTGATGGCCTCATTCATAACAATTATTGATGATAGAGGAAGAAAGGAACACAGATTTACATTTGGTTCAAAAATTTGGTGATTTTTAGGTTTGTGGGCTTCAGAAGAATTCAAGTTTATGCTCTTTTGGTTCCTTTGATTTTGAATCACAGAGTTTTAATTTTAGTTGAATATTTTTCCTTGTTTTGGTTTAGGTCGATACGCTTTACGATTTTAGGACTTGGGTTACGAAAATTCTTTCAAGCTTTAGGGAATTCCCTATTTGGGTGAAGATATAGGATGTTTGTTTGCATAAAATTTCCAAGTTCTTGCATTTTTTGTTAGGTTTACAATTTTCCCCTTCGTACTTTGGCAATAGGTTCTTGATCCTCAACTTGATATTGTTTGTCTTTCTCTTGGTAATCTTCCCCAAATACACAGTAGATTCTTGAATGACTCTAATTTCTTCTGTTAGCTTAGAAATTTGTAATGGCTTTGTGTTAAATCTTTGTAGAAAATTTCTTGAATTTCTATTTGGTTGTTATATTGTGGCTTACGGGATTCAATGTATACAATCCACATAGATTCAATTTATCTTGCAATATGTTAAAAAAAAAAAATACTTGAATCTATTCTACAAATTGCAGAAACCAATTACGATCACACAATCACATGAAAAAGAAAGAGAAATAATTTCAATCGCACAACACAAAGACGTATCTGGGGAAAGCCTCAGCGGAAAACCCGTTATCTGTATATTGCATTAAGTCAAGAATATGAAAAAATACAATGCTTCTCTCAAGCTTGAGAGCTTTTTGCATTGTCTCTAAATGTCTCACTCTGATCTAAGCAATATTGGTCCAATAATTAACCAATTCCTTTCCCCTGTCTAACCAACCTTGCTCACACATTCCTGAGGGAATTAAGCCCTATTAATTAAGAAATTCCCACTAATTGATTGTGCAATACATCCAAGGCATCATGATGACCTCTACAATTTTATAATTATACAACTGATAGTCTACTTCCCTTTAACTCCAATCTCAACTGAGAATTCCTTAGAACTTACATGCAAAAAATATTTATAGAGAACTATAAGTTATATGATTGATCACTACATGTGAATTAAATCATATTTAATTCACTAGACCTCTCATTAGTTCATCCATCAATAAGAACTAATTAAATTGATTTTAACTCAAATAATTAAGTTAAACAAATACAACTCAAAATAAACTGCAACTGAACCCCCTAAATATTAGAGTGAATTCTACATGCCTCCAGTTTGACCCCCAACTCGAATTGACTGAGCTAACTAAGTCTTCCCAACTCAGTTAACTTGTACAAATTATCATGTGACGTGGAATTACATTTTCTTTCTAATTTAATTAAGGGGAAATTAAATTATAAGCCTCTTCTTGTTGCCAATTTCAACAGCCCCTCTCAACAAGAAATGGATTCTCTGCTACATCAATCCTGCCTCTGTGGAACTCAAATTTTCCTCTTAACAATTCTTTCTTCAAGATGTTGCCATCCTGCTCCTCTGTGGGAATGTACCCTATTGACATAATTCCCCTCTATACACAATCTCTGAGATGGTGATACAAAATATCAATATGCTTGGACCTATCATGGAAAACTAGATTAACTGAGAGTTTGATGCAACTTTGGTTATCACAATAAATCACCATCAGATCCATTTGTCGACCAAACAAACCAAAAAGTATCTTCCTCATCTAGATGGCCTCACATGATGCATGACTAGCCGCCATGTACTTTGCCTCTGCTAAACTAAGTGAAACTGATCTATGTTTCCTATTGTACTAGGAAACTGATGTTGATCCAATGTTGAAGATGACCCCAAATGTGCTCTTCCTTTCGGATCGACTCCCTACCTAATATATATTTGTGAAGCCTTGAAGATTCACTCCATATGTCTGCCTGTACCATAGCCCAAACTTTGTAGTGCCTCTGAGGTATCTCAACAATTTCTTTCCTTCCTTCCAAAAGAGCTTGGTAGACTTAACCATAACTTCACTAAGTTGGTTAACAACATAGCATACATTTGTTCGTTTGTCCACCAAATAAATGAGTGAAATCATAAGCTACCTATAGATGGTAGCATCTACTACTTCGCCTGAAGTAGCATCCTCCTTCCACCAGTTTCCTGCTAGAGGAGTCTCCATGAGTTTGTTTCCCTCCATGTGGAACTTCCTCAGAATCTTGTTGGCATATTTTCCCTGAGATAAATTTATCCCCATCTCTTTTCCAAATTTTTAATCCCAAGAAATAGTGCAAGAGCCCCATGTCCTTCATATCAAATTCTCTTGCAAGATACTCTTTACAAGACCTGAGGAGATTCTCATCACTTGTTAGTATAAAATCATCGACATAAAGTACAATAATCAAAAGTTTACCTTCTACCACAATATGGTAAAGGTTTGCATCTACGACACTCTTGGTGAATCCAAACTCAGTGGAGTAGTTGTCGATCCTTGTGTACCAAGCACGAGGTGGTTGTTTCATCCCATACATTTCTCTATTGAGTCTACACACATGCGACTCTCGGTCGAAGGTCTCAAAACCTTCTAGCTGCGAAATGTACACCTCTTACTCAATCACCCCATTGAGGAAGGTTGTCTTTACATCCATTTGATGTATCTTCCATCCCATATTCATTGAAAGTGCAAGGATGGATATGATTGATGAGTTCCTTGCGACTGGTGCAAAGGTCTCATCGTAATCAATCCCTTCCACCTCAGAGAACCCTCTGGCCACAAATTTGGGCTTGTGTTTCTCCACACTCCCATTTGTTTCCTGGTTCACCTTGTAGATCAACCTGGATCCTACAACTGACTTCCCCTCTGGTCTTGGGACAATTTCCCAGGCACTGTTTCTGATAATGGATTCACACTTCTAAACCATGGCATCAACCCAAACTGGTTGTTGCACTGCTTCCTCAAAATATGATGGCTCTATCTCTACACTCTCGCTCATAAGAGCCATGAAGCTAGTGTACTGCTCTGGGGACCTTCTCTGCCTGCACTGTGATGTGGGTGCTTCGACATTCTCTCTGGAATCAAGCACCAACCTGTAATCCTCTTTGGTGCTCTTCCTTCTGTCTCGGGATGTCTCTGCATGAGTGGGTCCTTCCACTCTCTGTTTCTCTACTTGTATTTGCCCCACATCTTGAGGTTCTTCTTTTGGAGCCAAGATCTCCTCAATTGCATGCAATTGAATCTCCCTCTCAAGGGAAATTCACATGGCCTTATCTTCATCAAATTTCACATCTCTTCTGACCATTGTCATCCTGTGTGTTGGAAAGTACACCAGATAGTTGCGAGGTGTATTGGTGTACCCCACAAATATTCCCAACTTAGTTGTTGGCTCTAGCTTCTTCTTGACATCTTTGGTCACATGGAAATAAACTAATGAACCAAAAAATTTAAAATGCGACACATATGGCATCTTACCTAAAAATATTCCTCTGGTGTAATCATCCCAAGTATCCGATGAGGACTTTTGTTCTACACAAATATTTTTGTGTTGCATGCTTCCGCTCATAGATGCAACGATAGGCCTTGATCATGCAACATTTCTCGTTCTTCTCCCAAAATAGTTTTGTTCTTCCTTTTTTCAACCCCATTCTCCTGTGGGTTAAGAGGTGTTATCAATTCCCGTTGAATTCCTTTTGAAGCACAAAAGTTATTGAATTCGTTTGAGACATATTCTCCACAATTTTCGCTTCTAAGAGCCTTTACCTTCTTCCTTGTATATTTCTCAATAAGTGATTTGAACTCACAAAACTTTGAGAACGTCTTATATTTCTTTTGCATGAAGAAAATCCAACACTTGCGTGAAAAATCATCTACAAAAATCACATAATACTTGTGTTTTGTTGTGGAGGCTATCGAGAACGGTCCACACACATCTGAGTGAAATCTTTCAAGGATCACCTTTGCTCTACTTTCCTTATCATGATAGGTGGCTTTGGTGTACTTCCCTGATGTACACGCTTTGCATGTATCTCGTTTCTCAAGTGCACCCTTGGGAAGTCCTATAGAAATTTATTTCATGATCTTCAAAGAGCCATGGTGTAGATGGCCCAATCTTCTGTGCCATAACTCACTGATGCCTCGGCTCTCCACTTTCTCTGCTTTCATGCTCAAGGCAACACAGTCTTCTACATCCAATTTGTAGAGGTTTTGTTATCACTAAGATTGAACCTCAAGTTGAGAGAGGTAATCGTGAGGTAACGTCAAACCACGCTTAGCCAAGTAGTTAGCCCTACTAGGCCAGTAGAGGGCTCTCTCCGTATAAATCATAGTCAAAATGACTGAGGAAAGAATATTTTAGGCTAGGTATAGTAGCTCAGGGTTTTTATTTTTTATTTGTGTAGGGTTTTGCTGGATCAAGAGGAGTCAAACAGCTAGGGCAAGGAAATTAGGTCAAAATTTGCAGGGGTTCTAAGAGGCAAGGTAGGTAGAAGGTTTGACATTAAAATATGATTATGGTGAGGTGAATAGACTGGTGAGGATTTAGGAAGAGCATCTGAAATGAATTCTCCCTAAACTGCATAAAATAAACAAAATATGATAAATTCCCCAAAACAAAGCATGAAACATGAATTATGCCTTTTAACTTGAAATTAAGCATATCATAGACATGAAAATGGTTTATGAGCTACAATACATTCATACAAATGATCACAAAGAAGAAAATATGTCAAACACTGCATACCACGTGGATCCCAAAGAAATAGTTGCAAATTTATCATTAATGTCAAAGCCAAACTGTTACAACTATGTCTATTGAGATGCCAAAGCCCCAAGTGAGTCCAAAATTTACAAATAACTGAGAAAATACATCATATATACCTAAAAAAAACTCTCCCTAGCCTCAAGGGGTCAAATCCATGAGATGAGGATCAGTTTCACCTATCCCAAACAAGAAACTGAAAACTAGGAAGACCCAAAAACTTGCCTCTAAAAGAGAGGAAATTGATTCATTTGACCTCAAATTATGACTTACCTAATGTCTCCACCTTAGATGAAAGTCAAAACATGACATTTACATTCACCATGACCATGTGCATCAGTAATTTCTCCATTTTCCCAAGTAAAAAGTCAAAAATTCAAAATCTGCTCAAGATAATGAAAACTGCATTTTCTTCGTAAACGCGCAACGCCATGACAAAAAAATAGCCTCTTTTGCAAGCAACTTTTGGAGGCCTTCCCGGTGTCCAAATCAGCTCCATGATAGCTCATTGTAAATGTATCTGAGTCTAGTTTCCAAATATGCCTCTATTTTCTAGAATGGTATCCATCGTCCCTATAAAAAACCCGTTCTCCCAAGACTGGTAAACGCGCAACGCCATCTTCTAAACACGCAGTGCCATTTCAGCACCTTTTTGCAAACCACATTTGGAGGCCTTCGGGGTGTCCAAATTGAGCCCAGGATAACTCGTTGGAAATATTATCCTATCTAATTTCATAATCTACCTTTTTTTTCTATTTGGAGTTTATTTCCTTGTCAAAATTTGATTTTCCCAAGACTGGTCAAAAAGTGTTGAATGACGGTGCAGAAATGTAGAACGTTGGTGCAGGAAACTTTTGAAGGATTTCCTAAACTCCAAATTGAGCTAATGATATCTCATTAGAAATATCTCTATGTCTAGTTATCATTTTACTCATCACGAAATTCATTTGGACACTCCAGCTAGGAGAAAACGTGATTTCCCGAAGGTCACTCCAGAAATGCAACAAACCTCTTGTAGCACTTGTATTTGTGAAATTTATAAGAAACCATGATACCCATGTAAAAAATGAAGGAGTTTTATCTTCCTTGGACTATTATGGACAAAAAAATCTCTCACTTTTGTCAAATTCATCTTTGTTTGGTCAGAAACATAGTTTGAAGTGAAACTGGCCCTATGAGTATCAAATGGCTTGACTCTTGGAATGACTTTTTGGAAAATTATGGAGGCATAATGTTTATGGATTAGTATGGATTCATACTTGCGGAAATGACATCCTTATGCCTCCTCTTCTCATATGTCTCTAATTACATATGAAACCCTAGCTCAGTGGAAGAGGAAATTAGGGTTTGGTGTAGGCAAAACAGGGTATTTAGGACTACCTTGTAGAGGGAGGGGAATGAAGGGGTTAAGGTTTGTCTAAATTATTGGGGAAATTTTGGGGGATAGGGATAGATGTTAGAGAGTATGGAAAATTGGAATTTCGAGGATTGAGTGAGAGGAAGGGGTCCAAAAGGGAAAAACACGGGCCTATTTTCGAAAAAGTGTCAAATTGTAGCAATAGGCTAGGGCTTGTGGAAAAATGATGATTTTGAGGGATAAGAGTGATGGGAAGTGTTTAGGAAGGTATATTAAGGATAGGGGAAGGTGTAAGGGCATCAGAATAGAAGTCTTGTTGATTATTTAACCATGGAAGTCATGAAACCAAGAAAAATGCCCTCAAAATCCTAGGAGAGGGAAATGAGCTTTCCAAGCACAAATAAGAGATGAATATGGTAAACACAAAGACACTTATTTGGAAATGATAGTTTTAGAATCTAAAATTTTTTAAGACCTTTGACTATTAATACTCCTTCAAAAGATGAATTTGATGGTGAAATGATCAATTTTCATGATTTTGACCGTATGACCTAATGGTACTGCTTTTTTACCTGACTTTTGAATGAGACTTTGACCTTTGACTTTAAAGACTTCCAAGTGAACATATCATTTCCATAGGTGTTATTATGCTCAAGGATAAATGAGAATGAGTCAGCTAATATGATCTTTTGAAGGATAAGGAAGCTTATTTGACCAAGATAACCACCAGTGGAACAATTTTATATCATGACCAAATGGAATGTTGAGAAATTTATTCAGAATGGGACACCTAAGATGCCCATGCAAATGTGTTTTTATCCCTCGTGGAAGTATACAAATACTGACACTAACGTTGGCTCCATCTGGGGATGGTAGCTCCTTGGAGGTGCCAAGAACACTGTAGACCAAGTGCTTATTTCATTAGGCAATGGAGTCAATAGCTAAAAACCAAACTGAATACTTAAATAAACTTGACACAATAAACTGACTCAAGACTGGCCGAAACAAAAATTAAAAATTGAAATTACCCTAGTTATTGATGGCAGTACATCACCAAGACTTGAGGGCTTCAAATCCTGATGATAACCACCAGCCTGCTGAAGACATATATACAATCATGTTAAGTGATCCTTCCAGTGTAACCAATCTAGCAAATGGTTATTTGCTTGAATTCTCTCTCACTTTCCTCGAGCAAGTAGAATGATGTACATGTAGGCAACTCACAATAAAAACTGAAACCAAGACTTATGCTGGCAAATGAGACAACATTCATCTTCTCCAGTGCTTGCAAAATACTGTCGAAGGGATCTTGAAAATCAAGAAAAATTACCTCTCTCTAATCTGGAGTAAACAAGGTAGCTTTTTCTCTTGAATCTGATCTCTTTTCATAATGTACCTCAGAAAGAGTGTGTTCTTGGTCTTCAAAAAATTCTAAACAAGTAGGTGAGAATATTTCTTCTTGGAAAAGCAATTCAAAGCATGAGACATGGGAAGAAAAATCTGAATGACAATCCTCAATGCTCTAGTCCTCTGCAATTTGAATATATTGTTGGTCATCTTCATATGGCATGGCAACCAGATTGTCATGTTTGTTATCACACTCATTAGTCATAAGAGGGAAAAATTCATATTGTTCTTAAAACCCAAAACTGACATTTCTATCATCTACCATGGATTCATCCAAAAAACATTTTTCACTTACTCGAACAAAGATCTCATCTTGTTTTTCATAAAGGGAATGGATTACCTCCTCGTGAAGACTTTGTTCTGATGGGTTGAGAACACTTAGGTCTATAACTCTGTTTTCTTCATTCGAGTTGACCTCAACAATAGAGCTCTCCTTCATGGGATCCGGAACAACATACTCTTCATCGTCACAATTTGAATCTAGATTTGGATCAACCAGCTTGACTTTACCACAATTTGAGATTGGAACCTCATTTTCCTGCATACCATCTTTTGTTGCAATCAGATATGAAATAAGACCTTGTCTTTCATCATTTTCAACTGTGCAAAGATCTTCAGCCTGCTGCAAAATTTCCTGAGCATCTTGATAAGTATCCTTTAAGATTTCTTTATGCTGCTAAAATGGATTTTCATACATGGCTTCCGTGATCTCATCATCCATGAATTCATCATCTCAATAAAAATTCTCAAGATTTTCAATAAAACTATCAACATGTTTACAGCAGTTCTGAACTAATATTAAGGATGGACAAGATTATTTATACCTTTCAAAGAATATGGTATGAAAATCCTTTAAACAATAAATACAAGCAGACGGCAAACTTTCATACCAAGATCGAGCTTCATCTTCTAGAGTGGCCATGAATATCTTCATCAAGTAGTCTTCAGGAAAATCAATCTTTAATATACGCACATGCATGTGAAATCTCACTAGATGAAGAGTAGCATCATTACCTTTCACATTTTTGAACATAGGAAAATTCCTTTGCTAATCTACCTTAGGAATTTTATTTGGGAAACCTGGAATGTGATCTCGGCTCATGGGAGCATACCTTCTTGCAATAGTTTCCATCTTGAAAAATCTTGAAGTTACCGATCTTCATGCAATGAAGTCACCATGAGGTGTTGATTTTCTGGATCTTTCAGTGAATGGAGTTGCCAAGTGAATGGTTCAGCCTTCATATGTGTCCAACTGTTGTTCACCATCAACAATTAGATCTGATCTTTGTCGTTCTTTTCTAGGGAAGATTTGTCTTTTAGTTCTTACTTTTTCTTCCCTATTATGGCCGCCAAAATGTAATCACTCAAATTGAACCTCAGGCTGAGAGAGGCAATCCCGAGGTAACCTCAAACCATGCTTAGCCAAGTAGCTAGCCCTACTAGGCCAGGAGAGGGCTCTCTCCTTATAAATCACAATCAAAATGACTGAGGAAAGAATATTTTAGGCTAGGTATAGTAGCTCAGGGTTTTTATTTTTGATTTGTGTAGGGTTTTGCTGGATTAGGAGGAGTCAAACAGCTAGGGCAAGGAAATTAGGTCAAAATTTACAAGGGTTCTAAGGGGAAAGGTAGGTATAAGGTTTGACATTAAAAGATGATTATGGTGAGGTAAATAGACTGGTGAGGAGTTAGGAAGAGCATATGAAATGAATTCTCCCTAAACTAAAGAAAATAAACAAAATATGCTAAATTCCCCAAAACAGAGCATGAAACATGAATTCTGCCTTTCAACTTGAAATTAAGCATATAATGGACATGAAAATGGTTTATGAGCTACAATACATTCATACAAATTATCACAAAGAAGAAACTATTTCAACCACTGCATACCACATGGATCCCAAAGAAATAGCTCCAAAATTATCATTAATGTCCAAGCCAAACTGATACAAATATGTCTATTGAGATGCCAAAGCTCCAAGTGAGTCCAACCTCTACAAATGACTGAGAAAATACATGATATAGACCTTAAAACCACTCTCCCTAGCCTCATGGGGTCGAATCCATGAGATGAGGATCAGTTTCACCTAATCCCAAATAAGAAATTGAAAACTTGGAAGACCCAACAACTTGCCTCTAAAAGAGAGGAAATTGATTCATTTGACCTCAACCGATGACTTACCTAATGTATCTACCTTATATGAAACTAAAGACTTGACATTTAAATTCACCATGACCATTTACATCAGCAATTTCTCCATTTTCCCAAGTAGAAAGTCAAAAAGTTAAAATCTACTCAAGATAATGAAAACTACATTTTCTTGGTAAACGCGTAGTGCCATGACAGAAAAAATAATCTCTATTGCAAGAAAATTTTGGAGGCCTTCCCAGTGTCCAAATTAGATCCATAATAGCTCATTGGAAAGGTATCTGAGTCTAGTTTCCAAATATGCCTCTATTTTCTAGAATGGTGTCCATATGCCCGTCAAAGTCCTGTTTCGTCAAGACTGGTAAACGTGCAGCACCATTGCAGCACCTTTTTGCAGACCACATTTAGAGGCCTTCCTAGTGTCCAAATTGGGCCCAGGATAGCTCGTTGGAAATATTTTCCTGTCTAATTTCCAAATATACCTTTTAATTTATATTTGGAGTTCATTTTCCTTTTCAAAAGTTGATTTTCCCAGGACTGGTCAAAAAGTGCTGAATGAGGATGCATAAATACAGAGTGTTGGTGCAGGCAACTTTTAAAGATCTTTCTTTACTCAAAATTGAGCTCATGATATCTCATGGGAAATATATCTCTATCTAGTTATGATTTGACTTATCAATAAAGTCATTTGGACACTCCATCTAGGATAAAACTTGATTTTCCCAAGGTCACTCCAGAAATGCAACAAACCTCTTGTAGCACCTATATTTGTGAAATTTCTCAAAAACCATGATACCTGTGTAAAACTAGAAGGATTTTTTTCTTCCTTGGCCTATTTTGGACAAAAACCTCTCTCACTTTTTTCAAATTAATCTCTGTGTGGTCGGAAACATAGTTTGAAGAGAAACTGTCCCTATGAGTAGCAAATGGCTTGACTCTTGGAATGACTTTTTGGAAAATGATGGAGGCATGATGTTTATGAGTTGGCATGGCTTAATAATTTCTGAAATAACCTCCCTTATTCCTCCTCTTCTCAAATGTCTCTGATTCCATATCAAACCCTAGCTCAGTGGAAGAGGAAATTAGGGTTTGGTGTAGGCAAAACAGGGGATTTAGGACTGCCTTGTAGAGGGAGGGGATCGAAGGGGTTAGGGTTTGTCTAAATTTTTGGGGAAATTTTAGGGGATATGGATAGATGTTATAGAGTAGGGGAAAGTGGAATTTCAAGTATTTAGTGAGGGGAAGGGGTCAAAAATGGAAAAACACGGGCCTACTCTCGAAAAAGTGTCAAATTGTAGCAATAGGCTAGGGCTTGTGGAAAAATGATGATTTTGAGAGATAGGAGTGATGGGAAGTGTTTAGGAAGGTATATTAAGGATAGGGGAAGGTGGAAGAGAATCATGATACAAGTCTTGTTGATTATTTAACCATGGAAGTCATGAAACTAGGAAAAATTCCCTCTAAACCCTAGAAGGGGGAAATGAGTTTTCCAAGCACAATTCAGAGATGAATATGGTAAACAAAAAGCCACTTATTTGGAAATGATAGTTTTAGAATTTGAAATTTTTGAATACCTTTGACTATTACTACTCCTTCAAAAGATGAATTTGATGGTGAAATGACCAATTTTCATGATTTTTACCCTATGACCTAATGGGACTGCTTTTTGACCTGACTTTGAATGAGACATTAAACTTTGAATTTAAATAATTCCAAGTGAAAAAATCATTTCCATAGGTGTTATCACGCTCAAGGAGACATGAGAATGAGTTAGCCAATATGATATTCTGAAAGAGAAGAAAGCGTATTTGACCAGGGCAACCACCAGTGGAACAATTTTATATCATGACCTAATGGAATGATGAAAATTTTATTCAGAATGGGACACCTAAGATGCACATGCAAATGTGTTTTGATCCCTGGTGGAAGTATGCAAATACTGAAACTAACAGGTTCTTTACTCAAACCTCAATCTTCTTCGACTATCTCGTGGCTTTGTGAAGAAGGAACGTCTTTCCTTTGCTAAATATCACATCATAGTCACGATCTTCCAACATATCAACTAAAACTAAATTATTCTTTAAACTAGGAACATAAATGAAATATTTTATTGTGGGAGGAGTACCAGACTCCCTCTAAAAGGTAATTGTACCTATGTCAGTCATGATATACCTCCCGTCATCTCCCATCTCGATGTGCATCTCGAGATCCTTGTCCTCTAAGCTACTAAAGAATTATTTGTTGTCGGTCATATGGAATGAAGCTCCACTATCTAAGTACCACACCAAACCCATCACTAATGACACTATGCATGCAATGAGGGTGAAATCCAATTTGAACTGTGAAGAGTTTGCCTCACCTGTCAGTCCTCTTGAGGGCTTCTTTTCTGTCTTCTTGTGCAGACACTTTGTCACATACTGTCCAAGCTCATGATAGTGAAAAAATTTTATCTTTGACAAGTCTCGCTTCTTTCCTTCTTGACCAGAATCTGATTTGGAATGGGATACCTTCCCTTTCCCTTTCTTCACCTTTCCAACCAAGGCACAATTCTCCTCATCATCATTCTTTGAAGAGGATCCATCTCTAGTGTTCCACCGAATTTCATCTTATACCAAGTCTCACCACAATCGCTCCCACTCTGGTAAATTATCCCTTCCATTCATCGAATCTTGGTAGTTGTGCCAGTTCTTGGGAAGGCCTAGAATTGTTAGGCTCACCAAATCATCTTGGGAAACTATCACACCAACACTTCCAATATCATCTCGACATTGAGTGAAATTCGTAAGGTATTTTGGTATCGTGTCACCCTTCTCCATCTTGATATTTATGAGCTTGTCCTTCAACACCAACTTCTTGTGGTTGTTGCTATTCTGAAACATATTCGTTAAGGCCTTCCACATAGTATATGTATTTTCCTTTCCATGGATGTTCGAAAGAATATGATCTCCAACTCCTAACAGAATCATTCCCGACTTTTCTACATTCTTCTTCCACACATCAAGATTTTGAGCATCTTCTACTGTGGGACTAGGAATATCACTGTATATGAATTCCTTTAGTTCGGTTTCCTCCAACACTGATCCATCTTGTCCTTCCAAGATATGTAATTTTAACTACCCTCAAGGGCATATTTGAGTCTCAATCTAGAGAAAGACATCCTAATCTTTTGTTGGTCTTGAAGAATAAATCTGCAAATTTTATTCACCTGCTCAAAACAAACTTGTATTATTCTCTTCTATAGTGATTCGTTCTCTGATACCATGTATAAAATCCACATATATTAAACTAACCTTGTAATATTCTAAAAAAACACTTGAATCTATTCTTCAAATTACAGAAACCAATTACGATTGCACAATCACATGAACAAGAAAGAGAAAGAATTTCAATCGCACAACACAAAGATGTATCTGGGGAAATCCTCAACTAAAAACCACGTTATTTTCATATTGCATTAAGTCAAGAATATGAAACAATACAATGCTTCTCTCAGGCTTGAGATCTCTCTGCACTATCTCTAACTGTCTCACTTTGATTTAATCAATATTGGTCCAATACTTAACCAATTCCTTTCCCGTGTATAACCAGCCTTGCTCACGCATTCCTCAGGGAATTGAGCCCCTATTAATTAGGAAATTCCAACCAATTTATTGCGCAATACATCTAAGGCATCCTGATGACCTCATGTATGACTTGTACAATCAGGTGGGGAAGAGATCCATACCCCCTACCGTGTTTGTTCATAAATAAGCTACAACTTTTTTGACCATTCATCCATGTTGCATAGGGTTTGACTTGTTTGAGATACTATGTAGTCAATCCTTCTTAAATATTGTAACTATATTCCCTTCAACTTGTGAGGCATCTTACGATCTAAAGAATATGTTTCCAGACACGATATTAGTTTTTTTGGTTTCCTAGAGCTTTCTTGTGTCCACATTTAGTCTCCGTTTTTCTATGAGTTTTCTCATTGTTGAGTTTTCTATTTTGTGAACCTTCAGTACGATCCTTCAGACGTAAGATCATGTCATTTTGGTTGTAATGGTGGGATCGTGACAAGTTCTTATAAATATGATTTGAACGCTGGTGGATTGGAGAGGGAAGAGGATAATCCATATACTAGAAAATATGACACTTGTAGGTTTATCAAAAATAAAATTGTGGAACATGTTTCAAATTTCAACGTTCTTTTCTATGATGAAGATAAAATTGCTACAAATCTGGTGAAGAATTGTTATACGGATAAATCCCTCTTGCAAACAAGAGCGATCTCCCTAGAATCCTGAAGGAAAACTAGAAACAAACAGACAAAACAATAGCTCTTTCCTTAGCCTATAACTAAAACATGAAACATATGATATGTGAAGGATCACTTACCTATTAACAAAGTGTTTGTAGAATTCCTTTTGGCGCTTTCCACAACCAACTTTCCCTCAATTACTTACAAGATTTGTGAATGCTTCCTACAGCTTCTCCATGACGCTCCAAAAGAGATTTGCATAAGCAAAAACATTCAAAGGGATCAAATAATCTTGGATATGAAAGAAAATGTAAATGAAATCCTTAATCTAGCATACAACATATAAATGAATAAATAATCGGTTATAAACCATGTGAGTGATCAAGGAATCCACAAATAACATCAACAACATATGCAATTAGGAAAGAACAATTGACTTTGTATTAAATTCAAAGGGAAAACAAGTTTACAACCTGGTTTCCTTGATGTCACAAGCCTCTTCCAATGGTCTCCTTCCCTTCCCTTGATGACAAGCTCTTTAGACCCAAAACCAATGTCACGAGTTTACAAATCCAAGTCCCCCATTCCTTTAGTCCTGTGCTCAATTTATAGGAAGGATGAGGAGGTTTCTAGCTCCTCTTATCAAGGGATATGATCCTTAAGAAAAGGAGGTCAGTTCCATGTACCAAGGGATGAGGCACAGGTATGTAGTGGTTCAAGGTTTCTACTTTGGATAAGATTCCTCAACCAAAGCTTCTAGAACTTACTTTTTTATTTTTTAGTGGAAGAAACTACAATGATCTATGCAGTTTATAGTGGAATAAACTACGCATGCATGAGTTTTTTCAGGAAAACTGCACAGATGATCAAAAAGGGTTTTTAATGAATGTGACCCAAAATTCCCTTTGTCCCCAATATTATTTTACTTCAATATTCATGGGGGATTCACTTGAGACACTCCATCGGTTGGTGATATATCTGAATTGACAATCATGGTGACAAAAATTAGTGTAACAGAATCCCCCCTAAAGTGCAAAGCCAGAAAAAATGTTTGATGAATGAAGCGCTTTATCATGTCAAAGGTTCATATCAAAGACCAATTGGTTGAAGACCTTAAAAAACAATAAAGTATTACCATATCATGCTTTTATATAAACATCACCGAGGTAGGCATTCCCATACTCAGAGTAGACATAACTCGATGAAATAGTAGGGAAATACACAAAGATCTTTGTCAACAATAAACATAGTATGGACGCAACCATCAATTGATCTATATTTACAATCATTAATATTTAATAACTCCATGTAGCCTGGATGGATGAAACTAGATCCAGGGTCTTTATCTTCATCTCTCAATCTGTAGTATGAATCTAACCATGCGAGTGAATGTCTCAAAGTCGAACATGGTAGAAACCACTTGATTACTGGTAATGATGTGAACCGTTAACAAGTGCGAGAGAAACCAACAATAATGACAATGGCATTCAAGGTAATCTCACACAATCTATGAAGTGTGATTAAATGTTTTGAAGTGGAACACTCATAGAATCATTCGATCAAATTCCAATGAAGAGAACCTATCGTCGAAAGCGAGAAACCTACCATTAGGGCATGCAGGCCCAGTACTGAAAAATGTTTCTAGATCAAATTCCTAGATAGTGAGTTGAAGTCGATAGGAAGTGATCCATTGCAAGAGGGCCTAAAACTACATAAAACTTCTGTCAAGTTTTGAAGAACAAAATATGAAGTGATTCAGGATTGACTCAGGGATGACTGACGTGATTGAAGGTTACGATTTGCAAGGTAATTTTGACTAAGGCTGGACTTTCCTTGAACATATTACCGACACGACATTTGACTTGGCAGTATTTGACTCAATGATAATACCTAAAACCAGTTGAATAATTTCAATGAGGCTTGATTAACTATGAGAAAAATGGGTTTCCCAACCTGGACACAAATGTGACAGGGTGTCATGTTCAAGAGCGACATATTGCCTTTAATAATACAAAAAAAAATGTTCTTCCCAATTTCCCCCCACCATTACTGGAAAGTACCTCTTTATTTTTATACAAGCTTGAGGAGGATAACATATTCTTGTCATATAAGCTCATCCTTCCTACTAGTCCTTTGAAGTGTTTTTAATGAACCTTAGGAAGGAGTCGTTCGGTCCCGTTGTAATCGACGGTTCCTACACTATTTAAGTTTTATGAGTCTGGTGTAGAGTTAACTTGATGTCATTTTCATGTTTAAAGAGTTTGCAAAGACACAAAAAGAAAGCTCATGTTGTTCTTTCAGCGTAGTTTTTCAATGATCCCGAAGAAAGTAAAACTCATTGTTTTTCATTTTTAGGGAGTTAGAAGAAAAATGTAAGCAAACTCCAAATGATATTTTTCATAAATTTAGTCCCTTGAGCCTGAAAAATGATAAAATAAAGCAGGAGAGAACTATATTTACCATTCTTAGTCAAAGTGTACCTTTTTCGTAAATAGTCCAGTTCAGTCCGGAAAAAGGGTAAACTTATACCGAATAAACGATTGTTCATTTACTTTTACGAGTTTGAATAGTCATTAGGAGAATTTTGAGGTCTAAAATGGGCCTCCTAAGGAAATAATAAAATAATAGCTAAACAAATAAAATAATATTTATGAATTTTCAATGCACTTTTTGCACCACAATCCAGGAAACGATAGTTAAATTCAATTCAAAATTTGTACCAAAATAAAATTAATAAAAAAATTGTATTGATGTGACTATAAATAAGAATGATTTTTTCAAGAAAAAGTCATTATCATTGAACAACTAATGCATTTGTCCTTTGCACTCAAATAGCTTAAAATAAAACATAAATATAAATTTATAAATTCTTAATTATATTATATGTTATTAATTAAAATTTATGTTATTTAAATTGTATAATAACTTGTAATTAATATACTATATAAAAATAATATAATATAATAAATGTATTGGGATATGCATTGTTTATTTCAATAAATATGAAATGACAATAATATATTTTTATTCAAAAAGTGTGAAATAACATTTATTATGAGTACTTTACTTTGACTTTAAAAGTACTTAGAGCATTACCATGGTTAACCATGAGTTTTTATCCACCATTGATAATCTGACAAGTAAGTACCTTTAACTCAAGCAATTCCACCTCAACCATTAGGGATGATGTTATCCTCTAAAATGTGATTGGTTCTCATAAAGTGAATTTTGATTGTACATTTTCCTTAGGAGGCCCATTTTAGACCTCAAAATTCCCCTAATGTAAGTGCTCGATGATATTTTCATGTTTAGAGAGTATGAAAAGTGCTTAAAAGAGAACTCCAAGGTTTCTCTTTTTTCGTAAGTTCTAACGAGTCCGAAAAAGTGATTAGAATGTACTCATATCACCAGTTTTCAGTTTAATTAATCAACATGAAAAGACAGAAAGAACTAGAATTTTCATGTGTTTTATGAGCATGAAAGATAGCAAAATAATATTAGGATTTCATGAGTTTAACGAGTCTTGAAAATAATAACTGAAATGGCCTTGAGATAGGTTTAATTTTTATACAAGCTTGAAATAGAGAAAAACTATGCTTCAGATTGGTTTCATTTTTACACAAGCTTGAAACGTAGGAAAATTGTGCTTGAGATAAGTTTCAATGCCCCCCAAGCATAACCTGCAAGGGCACATGCCCCCCAAGTTTCATTTCTTTCACTTAATTAGATTACTAGCTACTAATAGCTAGATGGAATAAAGATTGATTTACGAGAACAAATGAAAGACTCAACTTAACATTTACGAGATCTAGTAAAAGACTCGACTCAATTAGGGGAGGATTTATTTCATTTTTTAACGAGATTGACACAATAAGAGAATTATGCTCATAGTGACCTGATTCATTTTCTAACGAGGTTTGCATAGTAAAAGAACCATCATCATGGATCACTGTTTCATTTTTTAACGAGGTTGACACAGTAAAAGAACCATCCTCATAGGAACTTGTTTCATTTTTTAACGAGGTTGACATAGTAAAAGGAATTGTCCTCATGGAAACCTTTCATTTTTTTAACGAGGTTGACACAGTAAAAAAACTATCCTCATAAGGATTTGTTTCATTTTTTAACGAGGTTGACATAGTAAAAGAACCATCCTCATAAGGACCTTGATCATGGCTTCCAACTCGAAGGAACACCTGTCAAGGGACACATCTCGTGCATGGATTCCAAGAGGTCTTCATAAGAGGGAAGAATAATTCTATGGAAGGAACACATTTCAAGGGAATCAATAGGGATAAGAACATTGTATTTAAATACCCCCATAGCATTTACCATGTCAATTACCGGATCTAAGTCAAAATAAGTTGAGAAAATAGTGAGAGGCTCGCTTACATGGGTAACTGAAAACATGGGACTAGTTGCCACATAATTAACCCGTGGTGGGGTAGATACCACTTCCATAAAAGGAACATTCAGGGATGTTAGATGGTTCATATTTGAATCAAGACCCACGAACTAAATTTGGTCAATAGTCACAATGTTTCCATTGTGAGGAAAAGAGATCACATGAAAGAGCGTTGATACGACAACGTTCATGGCATCCACGTCGTCTCGCCCAAGGAGAAAATTGAAATCCAAGGGGCCTTGGACTACCATAAGATAAATATAGATAGTTTTACCTTCCAACGTAATAAGAAGGATCCCTAAAGGTTCACTATTATGTTCAAAGATGACATATTCTGCATATTAGGCACAAGTTGAGGGGAACCCAAAGCTTTCCAAGCATTTGAGGATAAAATACTAATAGAATCACCTTCATCTATGTTTGTGCGACGCATATTCTTACCATAATCTTTCACAATGATTGGGAAAGGGATGGAAGAAGGAAGATTTGGTTCTTCCAATCTATTTCAATCAAAGGAAATTACCTCAATACTTGGAGGGGGTTACGTCGGAACAGGTAAAATGCCCCCTTATGTAGAAGAATCTGAAGTAACCAGAAGAACCTGAGTGGTATGAATTTCACTCTCTAGAGGGAGAGTGGGATCAACCGAATGTGAAATCAAGCCAACCACTTGATCAACTATTGGTTCATTAACTTGATTGATATGTGTTTCACTCTCCAATGGATGAGGGGGATTGACTATACTTGGAATTAGATCAATCACTTCATCAACTGACGGTAGGTTGAGAGAAATTTTACGGTAACTAGTTGGAATTTGTTGTTGTGGAACAATAAATTTTTCCAAAAATTTTGAGACTTCATCCATATGAGGGAAAAGGTAACTATGATGAATCCCTTTGCATAACCTACAACTAAGCCTAACTTTACCTTTTTTCCCCAGAACCTGATAATGACTGGTTGATGGATCTATAATAAGTTGATAGGATTTTTCTGACCATACCTCCAAAACCTTACGAATACCAGGACATTTGACAAGGAAGTGGTCACCCTTATAAAGCTTGCAAGGGTATTTTGCCTTACGATGCATGTTGGATGTTTCCTCAACATTACCAATACTTACAAGCATGGTTGGTTGGTTGACTTCTTTCTTTTCTTGCTTCTTCTTCTTCTTCCCTTTCTTATTCTTCTTATCCACTTGGTTACTAGCATCAAGGCTTTTACCAAGCGAAGAAGAAGAAATGGAGAAGGACATGTTGGGCGAAAAAGGTAAAGGGTCAACATCTGGTTGAGGTGGAAAAATGTGAGTATTCGAGGCCAAATAAGTTTAAAATAGCCATAATGGTAAACCTACGGTAAATCCAAGTAATGGCAATGTAGCCATGCAAGGAGAAACAAAATTTCCAAGGCAAGGAAAAGGACTAGGATTCTCATTAAGAGGGGTTCCTTGGTTGGTAAATTATGGAACTGTTGCCATTATTTTCAACTTCAGTGAATTTTATTAATAATTTAAAAATATTAACAACCCACACCTAAGGTCTCTAAAAAGTAAAAACAAACAAATGAACACACGCTAGTAAATCTATGAGTCAAACCACACACAAACAATTTGTTTTCATAGTGAAATCACTAGTTGGTGATGAAATCCAACGTCACAGAAATCAATTTGAAAATATAGCAGATGGAACCAGTTACCCTAACAAACTACTTAATGAAACAATCTGGTGAAAGTAACTCCAATATGCCAACTCGAGTGAAGATTTCCCTCCAAAATGTTCAAGTGAGTCTAGTCAACACATGTTCCAGGTACAGTGGGACCTTCCCTCCATCGTCACCTCGAGAAAAAGCCCTAATATTATGGTCACTAAGGTTACCAACTATCACAATTTAACCTAGGGGGGTAGTCGTAGGCTTGACGTACATGCAAAGGCAGAGTAACTAAGCTCAATCCCCTTGAGAGCTCCTCGACATGGTAAATCTGAGGTTTACTAACAGGTGACCCCAAGTACCTTTCTGCACTATTTGTAATGCGTGAAAATATTTTATATTTACCAATGAAGCAGGCATGATTACATCACCGAGTCCAAAATGACCCTGTGCTTAACTCTTGTGTAAGAAGAGCTTCCCGGAACAAAACTGTAATAACTTGATTTTCTCCCTACCGCAAGATTCTACTATTTTTTTATTGCTTTGGAAAGTTTACTCACTTCCCTTTTCCAAAGCATTAACCTTATCTATGTTGGTGGAATGAGCCCTAAAAAATATAAAAATTTATAGATTTATTTTAATTAACGTTGTGTTATTAGGTTGTTATTTACTCAAAGGGTAAATGGATATGAAACCAGTGGTGTTATGACTTGACCCAAAACTGAATGCAATCTTTTCACTTCGATGGATCCTAATTAAAGTAAGGAGAGAGGTTCCACTCACTTCCAACAATGCAAAAATTGATAAATAAGAGAAAATATGACAAATTCTCTAATGCACTAATTTTCAACAAGAAAATACTATTGTTAATTTTTTTGTTTTTGTTTTTGTTTTTATGTTTAAAACAATCATAAAAACATGCAAATTAAAATGAGGACTATCTTTCAATGAGAGACATTATCTTTTTAATTGATGATATAACTATTTACAACAATAATAAATGAATATATGATGAGAATCATTGAAAGAAGAGAGATGCACACTGTTGGGTGCAGGAATTACACTTAAGCAAACTCCTCAACACTTAATTTGTCAACCCGGGGGATTCGTAAACTTAGAGACGAAGCACAAGCAATGCCAGAGATGGTATGAATCTTTCTAATGTAAATCCCTACTTTCTTTAAAGGAAAGATTGCATAATCAAATCAAAAGAGAAGAAGGCAACTTGAACCATCAAAAATAATCTAAGACTGGAACGAGGAAGTATGCATTTGCAAGAGAGAATTAAAGATAAAGGGAAATCACTCCAACTAATGGTTGTTTAATCTACTGAGTGTGTGTTTTCCCTTAGTAGAGACACTTTAGCAGTCTCATTAGATGGGCCCTTAAACCTGCTTCCGTAGAGATTTCCTTCTTGCATTACTCTGTCCTACACTAGTGCTTGCACTAGTGCAGGATTAGAGATTTATGTAGAAGGTATAAATAGTTTCTTTACTGAAGGCCTTTTACTTCATGCAAGGGCTCAAACTTTTCAAGGTTCAGAGCACTTAGATCTTGTGGCAAGAAACTGGTTCTTGCACCGGATCAGGGCTTCCTGCACTTAGCTTTTAATCCTTAAAACAAGTGTTCAATTATTGCAAGTTCTAGTTTTCTATCGAATCAAATTGCACACATAAAAGTGAATGTTTCTGATCTTAACAAAATGCAGAAATAAAGAAACAATCATTTATCCTGTCATAAACATTTAAAGAAAGAAAGAAAATTGCAGAAAGTAGATTAAGAAAACTTGCTGCATCACACCAACATGCACTGGTGCAGGTTCATTTCTCCTGCTTGTACCAGGCGGATGAAAGCCAAGCTAAAATCGAGTGCAGGAAAGTAAATTGCAGGGAAAGAAAATGTATCTACTTCACACGAACGATCCATTTTCACTCAGACAGGAATACATGTGCTGAAAGTTAAATCACACCTTAATAATATAAACACAAATTACAGGAAACCGAAAATAGGGTAAACGTGTTGGGTTGGCTGGGCCCTAGCCAACCAACGCGTTTCCCTTTTAAGTTAAAATGCTTCTCAGTAAACTAGTCAATTCATCAGCTTAAAAACAGAAACACAATTTCTGAAACATGAGGCAGAAAAACCTTTTTATTAATTCATTGAGGTGAATACATGCGTTAATACAATGTCCAGCCCAAATTTGGGCAATAGAAAACAACTGGTTACTACTTATCAACTTTTCTCTAAAAACTCTGCTCCAAAGTTCTCCTCTAGGTCCTATTTACACTTTACATTATATAGATCTATTGGCCAAAGGCAAAAATATATTGTTCAACTGATTCATAACAAAATGCAGAATTTAGTTTCGGCCTTGAAGATAAGACAGTTTTGCAAAACTGGCCATAGTTAACCAACTTTCTCCCTTCACGGATTAGTCTTGGTTGCCTTTGAATCATTAGTCATTGCCATCGGCGGTGGCTCAAGGCGGCGAGGCAAGAATCAAGGAGGTTCGGATCTACCACGAAGATCTGTTGTGCTGGCAATGGTGCAAGATCCAATAATGCACTAAGATCAGTGGTCATGGTAAGCACTCTAACTATCAAAAAAACATTGGACATATAGATAAGTTACAAAAGTGATTTAAAAATAAGAAATCATGTAATAAATATTTAACTAATGTTAAATTGAATTAAAACATGTAGAATAAAGGTTTATACGAAATATGTCACCGTGCTGGGACTGGTGCAAGATGAGGGTGCATAAAGGAGGTGAAACAGAGGTAAATGGTTATGATTTAGGAAGGGGAAAATGGTAAAAAGAAAGCAAATTAGGGGGCTAACATCCTCATATCCCTAAGATGTTGTGTGTCCTCACACAACTCTTTAACTCTGCAAAAAACCTTCAAATTTTCGAACGTTCCAGCTCACTCCCACTCTGGCATACTATCATTAGTCTGCAATGTTTCAGACTTCTTCTTTTTGTTGTTCTTCAATTTCTTCATCACCTTTATAAGTCATCTGAAACATTGCAAAGCACGGTACTTCCATACCCTGACTGCTCCTTTCTTTTTCTGGATCTCCGTCGTGAATTCTTCCTTATTCTATTCTTTTTCCTCCTTCACTTTAGCTACGAGCTGCTCTAAGTTCTGCACTTGAAGCTCTAGATCAACTATCCGAGCAGCAGGAGCTACTGAGTCTTCTTCCTTTTATGTCCTGACAGGGGCTGTATTTTCTCCAGGGACCTCAGTATCCCTCATGAATTTAGTAAATACTTCTTCGTCTTCCGGTTCTTTTTCTTCTTCTTGCTCTTCTAGTTCTTCTTCTTCTTGTAATTCTTCCTGTGGTTCTTCTTCTTCTTGCTCTTCCAGTTCTTCTTCTCCTTGCACTTCTTTTGGTTCTTCTTCTTCTTGCTCTTCCGATTCTTCTTCTTCTTCTTGCTCTTTCGGTTCTTCTTCTTCTTGCACTGGTTCATCTTGCACTGGTGCAGTAGTGGATTCAGTGTTCTATGGGGACTGTGGTTCTGCACCAGGTTATTCATTATTTTTTTGGGCCTTAATAAAATCAGCCAACGGAGTGTCATGTTCAACTTCCACATATTTTACTGCATCCACAAGGACTGACAGCAATTCGTCTTCTTTGGGGGTCTGTTCATGCATTGGTGGTGTCGTAGGATTTTCTTCAACAGGTGTACCTGCTGTCTTCTTTTTCTTTGGAGATGGGCTCTTTTCTTCTTTTGATTTCCCGAGTCATTTCCTTTTTGCACTGGTGCAAGAAGGACTTCTCTTTACACTTGGACCCTTGCTTGTGCTGGCGGAGGTCTCTGTTTTCTTTTCAGCAATTGTCTTCTTTCCTACATAGGGTTTTTTATCTAGTTGCTTCAACAACTCCTTCCAGGTCATGCCCTTAATTTCCAATTGTTTCTAGACCAAGATTTTGATCAGGCCGTGGTGATATAATTTCTTGTCGGCCTGATCTGCCCATGCACCCTGCACATTCTTGGCCATCTTTTCTAAACTCTTAAGCAAAAAATAAGTGAAATCCATCCTCCACCGAACGTGTCGGCGGGTTCGAAGTGTTGCAACATCCTGAAATGATACAAAAAGGTGACGGAGAGCCTTCCCTCACAAGTCACGAATTTCTGGAGGATGAAAAGGAGGTCCCACCACTATCCCAGCAAGGCATTGTGCAGAACTCCTTTCTTCCAGTCTACCTTCATGTCCTTATCAACGACGAAACGGTGTCAGCGCTTCATCTCGAGCTTATGATTTTTAAAGTACTGCACACCAGTGTTTTGCAAGCCCATTGCTGCTGCTATCCATTTTTCTGTGACTTTAAATTTCAGGGGCCCAATCTTTACATGGCCATTTTTAAAACTCTTTGCAAACTATAGGGCCATTTCATTGTTGTGCCCATCAAATTTCTGTAAAAACTAAAGAAAGCCTGAGTCTCGCAATAGTGCAAGACTATTGCGAAACTCAGTGGTCTAATCTACCTCGCTGAGGGACGAAGGTTCACATGGAACAGGCAGCATCTCTGCTTAACAGTTATGAACAGTACAAAAATTGCATGCAATACCGGAAATTTTGGCTCTTTATAGATAGGGATCCAACCGTCCACCATCCCTTCTGTCTTATCACCGATCCATTCCACCAAAATAGCCGTGGATGCGCGACATGTTTAGAATCGTGCGGGATTGGTACTTGTGGCAGTGTTTTTAACGTCTAAGTGAGGTAATCATTATAAGTGAAGGAAGTTTAGGATCATGGCGGAAAGGGTAATTATATCCAAGCAACGGTTAAACATTTCCGCACTCCTTCATAATTCAGAAAACTTTAGCATTTATTAAAAAAATGATCATGATTATTAATTAAAAACACTTTGTACTTTAAACAATTTTCTCCTAGTTAATATGATAGCATAAGTACTCATCAAATAAGTGAAAAAGGCTTCTTGTAAACTTTTATGATGACCACTTCCTATGACATATGCTCATGAAAAAAATAATTGCACTCTGCTTCTATCAAGGTGCATGCTTGCACCGATCTGTTTACACTGCTTACTATGTTGTTCTACTGGTACCATTCTGCTTGTATTATTATATAGGATGATATGCTTGCACTAGTGAAAGCATATTTTCTGAAAAAAGAACAGAGAATTTAAGTAAAATATAGGCTGGACTTCTAACATAGCTTCCTCAACTAATACTGGAAATTTTCTTCGCCTTTTCTTGATGCTTCAGGGCATCTTTTTTCTCTTTGTGTATGAGATCCTGCAATGAATTCATGAGGGAAAAAAGAAGTGGGAAAGGGGAAAATTTCAGAATGGGAAGGAATTTTGTTACAGGGATTCCAAGAATTGTACCAAGAGGGGATAAACAAAAGTGGGATAGGGAAAAAAAATTCAAGGGTAAAGTGGGATTTTTATGAAACGTGTAAGGTAAATTCAAAAGAATGTGGGAAGGTTAATCATTCTGGGATTTAAAGAAGAAAATTGAGGGAATATTATGAAATGGGATATGAAGAAAGGCATAAAATTTTCTAGGTGGTCTGCTTGCACTGGTGCAAGAAAAATAACTGCAACGAGAATTAAGTGTTACTTGAATAAAAATATCCATGCTAATTACCCCAATGTATAAAGGTTGGTCCTGCTGAACTTGCTTTTACTCGGTGGTCGCTAGCATATCTAAAGATCATGCAACATTCTCTTTTTATTATAAATTTTTTATCTTCCTCCCAGCAAGCTGGTTTTCAGGTTGACCCTTCTGTAATCATGTCAGTGAACTGATTTTCACAATTACAGGAAAATATGTTTTCTTTACTTTTTTATGAAAAAAAAAAATGTATTTTTTAAAAAAAAATTCAAGAAAAAGAAGGATTCATGTATTCAAAAGGTTGGTATTACCATTTACCACTACCGTCCCAAATTGCTGTTGGATTTGCTGTGTAAAATATTTCTTGGCAAGTGGCGGAAAATACTTCTTTAATCTACGTCTGTTTACCAAGAATACTGAATTTTTTCCATCAATAGTTTTGACTTCTAAGGCTCCATTCTCAAATACTCAGATCACTTCATAAGGTCTCATACAACGTGTATGGAACTTCCCTTTAAAAATTTTAAATCTAGAGTCATAAAGGAGTACCCAATCACCTGGTTGGAACTTCTTTTTCTGAATAAACTTGTCATGCCACCTTTTTCGTTGCTGCTGAATTAGGATGTTTTGTTGAACAACATCTCTACGAAATTCATCTAACTCATTTAATTGGAGAAGACGATGTTGTTGTGCCTCAGAGAGATCTATTCCTAACTGAACTGCAGTTCTAAAGGTTTTGATCTAGAACTCAATTGGTAACAGAACCTTTTTTCCATATACCAGCTCAGATGGTGTATATCCTGTGCTATTTCTCCAAGTGGTTCTGTATGCCCACAAAGCTTCTGGTAATATTTCAGCCCAGTATTTCTGATGCATGTTGACTATCTTTGTAAGAATGGACTCGATCACTTTGTTTGTAGATTCCACCTGGCCATTTGCTTGCGGGTGATACGGCATGGATTTCCTGTGCCGGATCTTGTATTGCTCCATCACACCTTGTACTAGATTAGAAATAAACTGCGGACCATTGTCAGAATCAATTTATCTAGGCACACAAAATCTAGTAAAGATTTCATAAAAAAGAAAATCAACCACAACTTTTTCTGTAACAAAAGAAACAACTTTAGCTTCTACCCATTTTGTAATGAAATTTGTACAAACCAAAATATACTTTTTACTTAAGGATGTTGGATTTATTGGCCCTATCAAATCAATAGCCCATTTTTCAAATGGTTTAATCATAACTTGGCGGCATAAAGGCATTTCATTGGTTTGATTAGGCTGGCCCATTCGTTGACAACTATCACATCACCTGACATACTGTTTGGCATCCTTAAACAAGGAAGGCCAAAAGTAACCAGCACGTAATACTTTATATGTAGTCCTCTTGTCAGCGAAGTGGGCTCCACAAGGTTCATCATGAGCAAATATCAATATGTCAAACACTTCCTCCTCTCTTACACATCTACGGATAATCAGATCTGGACCAGTGTAAAAGAGATCTCCTTGAATCCAGGAATATGCAGCAGTTTTCTGAATAATATTCCGCTTTTCACGAGTGGACAAGTGAGGTGGTGTTTTTCCGGTGACCAAATAATTAGCAATGTTAGCAAACCACGAAGAATATGTTGACATAGCAAAAAGATGTTCATCTGGAAAATCATCATTAATAGGAGTTACTTCACCAGGATTATCTAATCTAGAAAGAAAATCTACTACAACATTAGATTTCCCTAATCTATCAACAATAGTAACATTAAACTCCTGCAACAATAGCAACCACCTAATCACTATGCCGCTTGTCAATGGTTTTTTCATCAAATATTTAATCGCGGAATGATCAGTATGTACAAATACTTCATATCTTGTAATATAGTGCTTGAACTTATTAATTGCAAAAATCATAGCTAAAAACTCTTTCTCTGTAACTGTATAATTCAATTCAGCGGAAGACAAATTCTTACTAATATAATAAATAGCATAGGATTGCTTATTTTCCTCTTGTCCTAAAGCTGCGCCAATAGCCAAATCTGAAGCATCAGAGGAAATGTGAAAAGGCAGGGACCAGTTAGGACCTCGCAAAACTGGTGCCTGCACCAACTTTTCCTTCAATGTTTCAAAAGACTGTTGGCAAGTTGTGGACCAAGAAAATTCACTATCCTTAGCTAGAAGTCGGAAAAGAGGAGCAGTTATCTTCGAAAAATTTTCAATGAATCTTCTATAGTAACCAGCATGTTCTAAAAGACCTCTTACTTCCCTTTGATTTTTGGATGCAGGAAGATGCAGAATGATTTTAATCTTTGCCGAATCAACCTGGATACCTTTGTCAGAAATCAAATGGCCAAGTACCACTCCCGCTTTGCACATTAATCTACATTTCTTGTCACTCAAAGTGAGATGGGCTTCCTGAAAATGAAGAAGTACTTTCTCGAGATTTTTGAGAGCTTCCTGAAAAGAATCACCAAACACAGAAAAGTCATCCATATAAATTTCTACAAATTCCAGATCAGAAAAAATAGCCAGGACTGCTCTTTGAAAGGTATATGGGGCATTACATAAACCAAAGGGAAGCACTTTGTAAGCAAATGTCCCCCATGGACATGTAAAAGTAGTTTTATCCTGATCTTCAGGTGCAATCTGTATCTGGTTATAGCCACTGAAGCCATCCAAAAAGGAGAAATATTTCTTTCCTACAAGGGTATCAAGCACCTAATCAATGAAAGGGAGAGGGAAGTAACCTTTAAGAGTGGCTTTATTCAATTCTCGATAATCAATACAAATACGCCATCTTCCATATTTCTTAGGTACCAGTACTAATGGAGAGACCCACTGACTGTCGGAAATAGAATAGATAAAACTGGCATCTAAGAGTTTATGTACTTCTTCCTTCACAATATCTCTTAGAGCTAGATTCATTCGCCTTTGGGGTTGTCATATAGGTTGGGTTCCTTCCTTAATATAGATATGATATGTACAAGTTTCAGGAGGGATACCTTCATATCTTCATAGCCCCAAGCAAAGGAACTAAGATGGTTTCGCAACAAATTCACAAGCTGCTCTTGCTGAGATGAGTCCAAATCTGAACTAATATGCAAGGATTTACCAGGGCTAATCTCGACAAGAGTGGTATCAGGCTCAGGAGTACTCAAGGGAGTGGTAAAATGCAGTGGTACAGAAGAATGAGAATCATGATTTTCTTGAAAATCTAGGCTGAAAATTTGGCTCAAAGGCTCATAATTAGGCATAGTGTCTAGATTATTCAAAAAATCTTGAATCTCATCTTCTTGTGAAGACCAATAAAATGATGGATAAGGTAAATAGACGGTGTTTCCTCATCACTACTTTGATCCAACCATAAAGTATCTCAAAGGTCCTGAATGGATCTGGCAGGGGGGTATAAGGTAACTTTCTTCCTAGAATCTCCATGTGAAATATACATATCACCGGAACGACATCCAATATATGCATCGGCCGTAGCAAGCCATGGTCATCCCAAGATCAAGGGATGTCCTCCTACTGGGTTCTTTGGCTGAAGCATAATGAAATCAGCAGGATATTCCCAAGAATCTAATGAGATGAACACATCATCCAATACTCCTTCTAGCTTACTTTTAGATCTATCTGCTAATTCGAGCACAGTGGGAGTAGGGCGAAGATGAGATAACCGAAGTTGATCCATGGTTTTCTTAGCCATGACATTAATGGCTACCCCCAGGTATATAAGAACATTAGAGACAAGGAGATTACCAATCTGAACTGAGACAACAAGGTTTCCAGGATCATTATATTTTTCCATAGACACACATCCCGTCATCAAATATGCATCCTTACCAACAAATTGAATGGTTTGGGGTTCCAATATCTTCCTCCTGGGTTTCTTGAGACAAATTTCCTTAATAATCTTGGTACAAATGGGGATCTCTTTGATGGCTCGAAGCAAAGCTATCTTAATGAAAAGATTCTGAAGCTCATATTCCAAACTAGTCTCGGAAATGGGCTCACTCCTTTCCATTACTAGCCTCTCTGGGAAGAGAGGTTGGTTGGAATAAGATGGAAAGGATTCAGAGGGTAAGGGCTGCTTAGTGATAGCTTTCAGAGAATGGTTAAGAGTTTCCTCTTCTCCTTTCACTTTAACGACCACCATAGGTTGCTTCTGATCCTGATCTTAATTCAATATCATGAATCCCAACTGGAATAGACTGGTATTCGAATGATAAATGTAGGTTTGTTACATAGATCATTTGCACTGATTTATTATTATTAGGATTGGGCATAGGTTGAGCAAGCAACTGAGGAGGTTGAAAGGGTGGAGGTAAAGGCAATGGTGGAGTGAAATGACTCGAAAGTTGAGGCATTGAATAAGGTGCATGTGTAGATGGATATAACTTCATAGGTGGCTGGTAGGAATATGGAGAATGAGTTGGCCCTCTCCAACCTTGTTTCCATGGTTGATAAGGTTGCCCATGTTGATATTGATTCCCATACTACCACTGCTGATGAGAGTTAGGATAAGAATATGCATGTGAATTATAACCAAAATAGTGTGGAGAAAATTCAGAAGCCATACCTGTACCTACCTGAAGCCAATTCCTTCTTGCTCCCATAGCATTCAAGTATTCAACTTCAGGTTGTCCCCCTGTAAATACAGCTTTAAGTCCTGATATATAGGGACATTTTTCTATGATATGGTCTTCTGCGCAAATAGAAAACTTATTGGTTTCTTTCAAATTAAGAGGACACTCTTTAGGAGGATGCTTATCTCTACATATCATATAGAAAATACATAATGACTCTTGTTCCTTCATGAGTTTCTGCTGAAATTTTAAGGAGTCTAACTATTTGGTAACAATGTTCATTATATCTATTTTCATGTTTTCCATTTTATTTTCTAGTCCAATAATCATAACATCAGTAGATTAAATTTTTCTATTTCTATTTCGAGTTCCTCTACCGGATCTGTACTGATTTCTTGAAAATTTCCTGTATAATTCACAAATTTTACCAAATTTTTGCTGAGAAATATCACATTGTCCTAACATATTCAAATTATTTCTAGCATTATCAGTAAGTCCTCTTAAGAACAAGGTTCTAATAGTGTTGAGATCAAGCTTAAGTTTTGACCTTTGTAAAATATACAGAAATATTTCCAAATAATCTTCAAGAATTTCATTATCATCTTGTATGATTGTAAAAATTTCATCCTGCGTGTCCCAAGTTTTACAATATTCTTGATACTTAGACAAAAACACTCTCTTCATCTGATCCCAAGATTTTATAGTGTTTCCTCCTAACCCCATAAACCAGCGTAGAGCTGAGTCCTTGAGGGTAACATGAAATAATCTTAACTTCTGAGCATCAGTTGCATAATCATAACTTCTACACAGAATATCAAACTCAAATAGAAAAGAGTCAGGATATTCATGAAATTTACCATGGAAATGAGGGAGAGCTGATGGTGGAATATTATTCATTTGCACCACAGTATCAGGGTCCACAATTGGAAACACAAAAGTGGATTGTTATTCACTTACCCGGTTGTCACCAGTCCCTTCCAAATGATCTTCTTGGTCCACCATTGTTCCCCTTTTACTTGTACCACTCTCCATAGGTTGATCCACACCTGAGTTTTTATCACCAGAATCCAAGTGGATTGTTCCTACGTGATGGGTTTGAATTGGATTGGGCTTCCTGCTTACAGAAGGAGACCCAATATGAAAAAAAAATTAAGAATTCTTTCAGCCCTTAGTGGGCTTCAAACTGTTACCTTTCCTAGGCAGTCATTTCAAAAAGGAAAGAAAAAAAGAAATATAACAAACAACTTCTAAAAAATGTTGTCAGAAATCAATTAACACCAGGAAAATTCCTTCAAAGAAACAACACTGCAAAAAAATAAAGAAAAATTACCTCTATTGTATAATCAAAAAATTCTTACCAAATCAAATCGCCTCCCCGGCAACGGTGCCAAAATGTTGGGTGCAGGAATTACACTTACGCAAACTCCTCAACACTTAATTTGTCAACCCGGGGGATTCGTAAACTTAGAGATGAAGCACAGGCAATCCCAGAGATGGGATGAATCTTTCTAATGTAAATCACTACTTTCTTTAAAGGAAATATTGTAGAATCAAATCAAAATAGAAGAAGGCAACTTGAACCATCAAAAATAATCTAAGACTGGAACGAGGAAGTATGCATTTGCAAGAGAGAGTTAAAGATAAAAAGAAATCACTCCAACTAATGGTTGTTTAATCTACTAAGTGTGTGTTTTCCCTTAGCAGAGACACTTTAGCAGTCTCGTTAGATGGGCTCTTAAACCTACTTCCTTAGAGATTTCCTTCTTGCATTAATTTGTCCTGCACTAGTGCAGGATTAGAGATTTATGTAGAAGGTATAAATAGTGTCTTTACTAAATTATTTTTACTTTATGAAAGGGCTCTAACTTTTCAAGGTTCAAAGCACTCAAATCTTGTGGCAAGAAATTGGTTCTTGCACCGGATCAGGGCTTCCTGCACTTAGCTTTCAATCCTTAAAACAAGTGTTCAATTATTGCAAGTGCTAGTTTTCTATCGAATCAAATTGCACACATAAAAGTGAATGTTTCTGATCTTAACAAAATGCAGAAATAAAGAAACAATCATTTATCCTTTCATAAACATTTAAAGAAAGAAAGAAAATTGCGGAAAGTAGATTAGGAAAACGTGTTGCATCACACCAACGTGCACTGGTGCAGGTTCATTTCTCCTGCTTAGACCAGGCGGAAAACCAATTATCAGAATTGCAGGAAAAGGAAATATCACAACAACGTGCACTGGTGCAGGTTCATTTCTCCTGCTTGTACTAGGAGGATGAAAGCCAAGCTGAAATCAAGCACAGGAAAGTAAATTGTAGGGAAAGTAAATGTATCTACTTCACACGACGGATCCGCTTTCACTCAGACAGGAATACATGTGCTAAAAGTTAAATCACACTTTAATAATATAAACACAAATTACAAGAAACCAAAAATAGGGTAAATGTGTTGGGTTGTTCGGGCCCTAGCCAACCAGCGCGTTTCCCTTTTAAGTTAAAACGCTGCTTAGTAAACTAGTAAATTCATCAGCTTAAAAATAGAAACACAATTCTGAAACATGAGGCGGAAAAACATTTTTATTAATTCATAATTGAGGCGAATACATGCATTAATACAATGTCCAGCCCAGATTCGGGTGATAAAAAATCAACCAGTTATTTCCTATCAACTTCGCTCTAAAAAAAATTTCTCCAAAGTTCTCCTTCTAGGTCCTATTTATACTTTACATTATATAGATTTGTTGGCCGAAGGCCAAAACAGATCGTTCAACTGATTCATAACAAAATGAAAAAATTAGTTTCGGCCTTTAAGATAAGACGGTTTTGCAAAACTAGTCGTAGCTAACCAGCTTTCGCCCTTCACGGATTAGTCTCAGCTGCCTTTGAATCATTCGCTGTCGTGGCTGAAGTGGCTCAAGATGAGGCAGTGATCAAGGAGGTCGGATTTGCCGCAAAGATCTATTGTGCTGGCAATGGTGCAAGATCTGGTCCTACACTAAGATCAGCGGTCACGGTAAGCACTCTAACTATCAATTAACCTTTGGAGATATCGATAAGTTACAAAAGTGATTTAAAAGTAAGAAATCATGTAATAAATATTTAATTAATGCTAAATTGAATTAAAACATGAAGAACAAAGGTTTATACAAAATATTTCATCGTGCTTGGACTGGTGCAATATGAGGGTGCATAAAAGGGTGAAATAGAGGTAAATGTTTATGATTTAGGTAGGGGAAAATGGTAAAAAAGGAGCAAATTAGGGGGCTAACACACACAACCAATTTGAGAAGCGAAAGACTTTTTTTTGATAGATCAAAAAACCAAAAAAAACTCAAAACCAAAAACTGTAAAGATAAGTAATTTTCCTTATAAAGACAATCAAAGAAACTGATCTAAATCTACATTTAACTTTTCCATAATGTAAAATATGCAAATGCAATCCATGCATAATTTTCTTGAAAACTTTGCAAATGTACTCTATGCACAATTTTCGTTTGAAAACTATGAAAATGTAATGTATGCAAGAGAATTCTTCAAAAACAAACACAAGATGGTTCCAAATCAACAAAAGAACAACAAGACTATTTTCCTTCACCAATGTAATCTCAAGAACCAATCAAGTGTAAGTAAAGAAAATTGGGTGAAAATTCCAAAGGTCAATTCTAACACTCAAAGGCGATTAACACTCAGACACAATTTTTTTTTTTTTTGCAAAAATTGTTAACAAATTGAGGCAAACCTTTGAGTAATGAACAAAAAAAATCAAATTAATAATTTCTCAAAAAATAAAATTTAAAACACCCAATCAACTTAACAGAGACTTAATGAGACTGTAAACAAGCTAACATGATCACAAAAACAAAAATTTGGACTTAACTTAGAGAAACATTAAAATTTTCAAAAAAATTACAAGGTTGCGTAGGCAATCAATGTAATCAAGTGCGCATGCGCATTTTTGCTAAAGGCTAAGTGCGTATATATGCGTTTTGTTCCTAAACAAAAACTGCACACATCGAGAAAATTAAGAAAAAATAAAAAGAAAAGGTCTCAAACCATAAATTTAAATTCTTAAAAGGGTCTAAAGGCATCAAATGTCACAGAAGGATACAAAGGAGAACTCTCGTTCCCCAGTATGGTCGCCAATTTGTTACACAGATAAATCCCTCTTGCGGATAAGAGCGATCTCCCTAGAATCCTAAAGGAAAACTAGAAACAAACAAACAAAACAATAACTCATTAACAAAGTGCTTGTAGATTCCTTTCGGCACATTCCATAACCAACTTTCCCTCAATGCCTTACAAGCTTTTTGCATGTTTTCTATAGTTTCTCGGTGACATAAACATTCAAATGGATCATAAAGAAATCAGGCTTTGCTCCCATTAGAATGAATGACAAGCCTTACTAGATCATAAAGAACTCATGGAGACCTAACTAGGGAGAAGATGGATACTACAAACTTTGTAGGGGACATAACGTTTGCAGAATTAATAGAAAGGCTTCCACTTTTGTAGCTATTTGAGCATTCAAATTAGATCAGTTTATTGTGTATAAATATTTATTTAGACTTTGATTGAATACGTTGTTGAATGCACATCCATTTTCAATATACATTGAATATACTTTATTCAAGTATACTAAAGGATTTACAAAGGATTAATATTTGTCAATATTAATATGGTTTTTAGTTCAGAAAATGTCAGTCAAAAACTTCAAACTCTTGCTTCTAAGTTTTTTAATATTGTGAATTCATTTTGAGATTAATTGAATCTTTTTAAATAATTGAACTTTGAAAATTTTTAATGTTGGGTATGTTTTGGCAGACATCTTTCCAGTAGCAAAGAATCGAAACTAGCTACTGTAATATCCGTTTTTAGGGATATCTCTAAAACACAAGCAAACTCCAACCAGAGATGACTGGGAGGGAATTTACCAAATATTTCACCTCTGAAAGAGGATGAGATCTGGAGGCTATCTAGCCCTTTCTAGACTTTGTCTAAGAGTGTGGGGGAAAACACAGCAAGTGGTACAGAAATTGAAATGCAAAAAGGGAAGAAATAACGATAATGAAACATACAATAGCGTGTATATAAAGCATGCACAGATACTCAAGAAATACCAAGAGAACACTGAGCCATTTTATTATTCTGATAAATATAGAGGAGTACAATAGGTGATCAAGCGATAGCACCTAAACTTGCACAAGGCAAGTTAGGATCTATTCTCAGAACACTGCGTGGAATGGCTGTGTATCAGATCTGTGTTCAAGTTGCTAAAACAGCTGGGTAATTGTCTCGAAATATCTCCTTGAAGATCTATGCTTTCCTCCCAATGATCACGCCGTCACTGTCTGGTATTTTCAATAATATGATCACTGCTCAGAAGTCCCCAATAGACGTGGCTATCCTGCGCTCAACCTTCTAACCAAATCCACCAAAGAATTCCAACCGTTGCTTCCCCCAATACGGAATGCGTCCTCCCTCTCAGGACTGTGCATCCAATAAACGTGATGCTCCTCCACAAATACAGTGAATCGATCCTCCTACAAAAACACTAATGGGACTACCTCACCCGAGCAGGCACTCGAAGTCCCTCGGGGCTGAGGGCGAGATCTCCGAACGGAGACACTCAATGCGCTAAACAGCGTTGCAGACAGGCTAAACAGCCAGCGTGCTCAAAGTCGCAATGACCGGATTCAAATGCATAAACTCTCCCCCCTCTCAAAATGAGGAGGCTATCTTCTTTATATAGCATGGGCCGCTCTCAAACCTACGACTGCCTCCACCCATGATACCACGGTAATGTCCCTTTGCTGCGTGCTCAATTTGGCCCCCTTGATTACAACGTGCGTCTACTAGGAAGTCCCCCTTATTTTAGAGTGATTTGTGTTTCCTTTACTCACTTTTATTCCTAATATAAATACTTAAAGCAAAATTGACCAAAATCGAATATTCCAATTATCCATTGCTAATTGGGAATATTACAGTCTCCCCCGACAAAATGTTGCTCGTCCCCAAGCAACTGTAGTGATGGATGCTGCAAGATTTTTCTCATTCTCCCAAGTAGCATCCTTATTCAGAAAATTCTTCCACCTCACCAAGAACTCCAGGATTGTCCTGTTCCGCAACTGCCTTTCCCTGGTATCAATAATGGCCTCGGGCTGTAATACCAAATTCCCTTCATCATCTGTAGGCGGCAGCTCCTCTGTCACCGTCACATGCTGCCCCAATGCCTTCTTCAGGCATGATACATGGAAAATGTTATGAATCTTGCTGCCTTGGGGCAGCTCCAACTCATACGCAACTTGTCCAACCTGATGTATCACCCTGTATGGTCCATAAAAATGAGGCTTGAGTTTCTCAACTCCCTTCTGTTTCAGTGATGATTGTAGGTATGGCTATAAACATAGGTAGATCAAGTCTCCTACCTCAAACTGTCTTACCATTCAACCCCTGTTGGCATATCGCTTCTGCTGGTTCTGCATTGTAACCATGTTATCCTTGAGAGCGCGGAGAATGTCCTGACTCTCCTGGATCCAATCTTTGGCGCTCGGAGCCTTGCTAGCACCAAACATCATATCAACAAAAGATAAAGAATGGTACCCATACAAATCATAGAACGGTGTCATACTGATGGACATGTGATGTGTGTTGTTGCAGTAGTACTCCCCCAGATGCAGCCACTTCAGCCACGCTCTCTGCTTCCCACTAACATAGTTACATAAGTAGCCCTCCAACCACTTGTTAACCATCTCTGTCTTCCCATCTGTCTGTGGGTGATAGCTGGTGCTTGGTGTCAGCTCCGTCCCTACCAGCCGAAAAAGCTCCTGCCAGAATCCGCGCATAAAGCGGTTGTCCCTGTCACTGATGATGGTCTTGGGAAGACCATTTAATCTGAAAATCTCTCTAAAGAATAGCTCCACCACCTGTTCTGTTGTATAGTGTGCGGATGTGGCGAAAAAATGTGTGTACTTCGTCAGCCGATCAACAACGACGTATATACATCCCTTGCCTTGCACCATGGGCAACCCTGTGATGAAATCCATCGAATGCTCTCCCATTTCCCCTCCGGAATGGGAAGAGGTTGCAACAAGCCTGCGGGATGGTTCATCTCCCCATTTTTTCTTTGGAAAACTTCGCACTCCCTGATATGCCGGAGCACGTCCTCCTTGAGGGCTTTCCATGAGAACCTCTCTCTGATAGCCCGGTAGGTTTTGGTAAACCCCTGATGGCCGGACAATGGTGAGTCATGAGATGCCTGAAGTATCTTTTTCTTGAGCTGGGAGCCCTCCGTCAAGAAGATCCTATCTCTATAGTAGATGATCTCATCTATCACCCTGTATCTGTCATCTGTCACCTAACCATCCAAAACCTCACATGCAAATCTATCCTTGGAGTACTCCACCAAGAGTCGAACCTTCCAATTTGTATCCAAGCTCATCAGAGACAACGTGGCTGGCCTAAGTGAAAGTGCATCGACTACCACGTTATTCTTCCCTTTGACATATTCAATGTCAAATTCATAAGCTAGGATCTTGCTGATCCACTTCTGCTACCTCTCATGTAGTTGTTTCTGCTCCAAAAAGAACCTCAGGCTGTTGTGATCGGTCCTCACCCGGAACCTATTACCCACTAAGTACTGACGGAATTTGGCCAATGCATGCATAATGGCCAACATCTCCTTGTCATATATAGGATACAACCGCTCATGAGGAAGGAGCTTCCTGCTCTCAAAGGCTATAGGGTGGCCTCCCTGCATCAAGACTGTGTCGATCCCTTCTCCCAACGCGTCACACTCCAAAACAAAAGGCTGCGTAAAATCTGGCAATGCAAGCAATGGATAGCTGCTCATAACCTCCTTGAGCCTGTCAAAAGCCCACTGCGCTGTATCCGACCAACTGAATGCCCCCTTCTTCGTTAAATCTGTAAGGGGTACCGCAAGCTGAGAGAAACTCTTGACAAAATTCCTGTAATACGTGCAGATGCCAATAAATCCCTGAAGTTCCATCACGTTTCTCGGCTCTGGCTAGTCTCTAATGGCCCTGATCTTCTCCTCGTGGACCCTCACTCCGTCCACTGGTATGATGTGTCCAAAATACAACATCTTCGTCATCCCAAACTCACACTTGGAGAGGTTAGCATAGAATTGTTGCTCCTCCAAGATATGCAGTACTACTTCTATGTGCTGGAGATGCTCCTCCCAATTCATGCTATGTATCAATATATCATGGAAAAAGACCAACAAAAACTTCCTCAGATGACTGCGGAAGATATGGTTCATGCATAACTGGAAAGTAGTTGGGGCATTGGTTAGCCCGAAAGGCATAACCAAAAACTCAAAGTGGCCTCAATGGAACCTAAAAGTGGTCTTGGGAATGTCCTGTGCCCTCACGCGAATCTGGTGGTACCCGGATCTCAAATCGATCTTTGAGAAGAACTGGGCTCCTCTCAACTCATCCATCAGCTCGTCAATCCGTGGTATGGGGTACCAGTTCTTCAGGGTCTTCTTATTTAGGGCTCTATAATCAATGCACATTGTCAATGTGCCATCCTTATTCTTCACCAACACCACCGAAGAAGCAAAAGGACTGGTGCTAGGCCGAATATGTCCAAGAGCCAACAACTCCTAGATGGCCTGCTCAATCTCATCCTGATAGGCCTTGGGGTGCCTATAGGGTGTGGTAATAATGGCCTAGATGCCCTGCTCTAGCTCAATAGTGTGCTCAAACCCCCGATCTGGTGGTTGTCCCGGTGGTATCTCTCCAAATACCGTCTCATACCTGTCAAGGATGGCTTGTATATCTAGATGAACTATCTGCCTGGTAGCCACTTCCGTTGATGCTCGCAACTCAACTGCCCACTCTATATCTCCCTTCCGGAAGTCTGCCTCCATCCGGTGAGCTGAAACAGTCTGGGGTGGGTAAGTGTGCATCCCACATATCTTCTCATACTTCCCGGTCTTCTTGTCATCCCATTCCATCTCGAAGGCCTCCCAATCTGTGGTGACTTTCCCCAAAGTAATCAGCCACTGTACACCCAATACCACATTGGTATCCGGTATGTTAACCACGAAAAAGTGTTCGGTTGCTGTGTATGTGCCCATCGTTACAGCCAGCTCTGCAACATACCTGGCACACTACATCGTCTGATCTCCTGGGACCAGCACTGAAAATCCATCGAAGCTCTCCGTTGGTATGCCTCTCCTCTCAACCATTTGTGCATCGATGAAGTTGTGGGTTGCCCCACTGTCTACCAGAACTAAAACTCGTTGCCCACACACAGTCCCTCGGACCCGCAGCGTCAGATACTTGGGTAATTCTCGCAATGTTGCAAGGGTTGCCCCTGTGGGTGCAAAATCTACACCTCCTGCCCCTAGAGGTGGAGGTGGCAAATGGTCCTACTCTGTCTGACTGTCTCCTGCCTCCCCATCCTCATACTCATCCTCTTCCCCGCTACTCTCAGAGAAGACCTCAATGAAATGTGCTTTTCCAGCAGCATATCTGTGACCTGGTGCCCACTGCTCCTGACAGGTAAAGCACAACCTCTTCTTCTTCAACTCCCTCCGGGCAGCATCATCGAGTTGTACCCTACCCTGATTCCCCTTCAAAGGCGGAATCCTCACATCCTTCCCCTTTGGATGGAAATCCTGTTTCTGGGGGTAAGGTGTCCTGGTTCGGGGTAAGGCATCCTGCAAATCCCGAGTTCTGCCAATGGCATCCTGGAGTGTGGCTGGTCTAGTGGATATGACTAGACCCCAAAGTGGCTCTGATAACCCCTCAACAAACATATAAATCATCCGTGTTGCGGATAGATCTGGCACCATCATTGAAATCCTCAAGAAATCTGCAATATACTTCTCAAGACTCCTGGTCTGTTTGAGCCTCGTCAGCTCAACAAAGTGCTCCTTTGGTTCCTTCTGGTCGAACCTCTCTATCAATCTCCGAGTGAACTCGGCATAGGTAGTCACGATGGAATTCCAAAGTGTCACCCTTCTATGGAACCACCAATCCTGAGCCTCACCCTCCAAATGCAGCGTGGCCACCTTGATGGCCTTCGTCTATGCCATTTGGTTAAGCTGGAAATATACATCCAACTTCTCCACCCAAGACTTTGCCAAACTGTTTGATGAACCATCAAATGTAGGTAAATGGAATCGGCTCGCTGTACGTTGTGTTTCTCCATCATGATAATATCGGTGCCCTTTGTGATGGTCGCGAGGTCTATTGTCTCGCTTGATCTGAACAAATTCTTTGAATAAAATGGCATCCCTGAAATCCTACCCAGCTACCTGGTACTCAGCAAAATAATCATTTATGCAGTCAGACTCTAGTTCCTCCTGTGCTCCTGCCCCAGTACCTGCACTTAGAAAAGTGGGCATAGTGGCACGAGTGGGGGCATGTGATGCTTGGTGCGTAGCGGCAACCTGCTCCTGCAATTGGTGGGATGTGCCCTCACCAACCTGGAAACCCCTTGGGGTTTCACGCTGTCTAGCCTCCACAACCGTGAATCTCTAGCCCATCACCTCTATCTGCCTCGCCAAATCCTGCACTGATCTGAGGAGTGCTTCCCCAAACTATTTTGCATCGCTATCCTCCGCCATCGTCTCTCCCTACTCTGCTTCTACCGCAGGCTCCTCTTGTTTTGTGTCCACCACTCGAACACAATCTCCCTCTCCGTAGGTGTTCTCCAACCTACACTCAATATCTCTGTACTTCCTACCTCTGTGGCAGATGTAGGTTTTTTCTTCCGATGACGTAGACTACTAGCTCCACAGGCTAAGCCAGGTCTATGCTCTGATACCACTGTAATATCCCTTTTCATGGATATCTCTAAAACACAAGCAAACTCCAACCAAAGATGGATTGGGAGGGAATTTACCAGATATTTCACCTCTGAAAGAGGATGAGATCTGGAGGGTACCTAGCCCTTTCTAGACTCTGTCTAAGAGTGTGGGGGAAAACACAGCAAGTGGTACAGAAATCGAAATGAAAAAAGGGAAGAAATAACAGCAATGCAACATATAATAGCGTGTATATAAAGCATGCACAAATACTCAAGAAATACCAAGAGAACGCTAAGCCATTTTATTATTCTGATAAATATATAGGAGTACAATAGGCGATCAAGCAATAGCACCTAAAATTGCACAAGGCAAGTTAGGATCTATTCTCAGAACGCTGCGTGGAATGGCTGTGTATCATATATGCGTTCAAGCTGCTGAAACGATTGGGTAACTATCCCGAAATATCTCCTTGCAGATCTATGCTTTCCTCCCAATGATCACGCCGCCACTGTTTGGGATTTTCAATAATATAATCACTACTCAGAATTCCCTAATAGACGCGGCTATCTTGTGCTCAACCTTCTGACCAAATCCACCAAAGAATTCCAACCGTCGCTTCCCCCAATACGGACTGCATCCTCCCTCTCAGGACTGCGCTGCCAATAAACATGTTGCTCCTCCACAAATAAAACGAATCGATCCTCCTACAAAAACACTGATGGGACTACCTCACCCGAGCAAGCACTCGAAGTCCCCTAGGGCTAAGGGCGACATCTCCGAACGGAGACACTCAATGCGCTAAACAGTGCTGAAGACAGGCTAAACAGCCAACGTGCTCAAAGTCGCAATGACTAGATTCAAATGCATAAACTCTCCCCCCTCTCAAAATGAGGAGGCTATCTTCTTTATATAGCGTGGGCCGCTCTCAAAACCTATGGCCGCCTCTACCCACAATACCACGGTAATGTCCCTTTGCTGCAAGCTCAATTTGGCCCCCTTGATTACAACGTGTGTCTTCTAGGAAGTCCCCCTTATTTTAGAGTGAGTTGTGTTTCCTTTACTCACTTTTATTCCTAATCTAACTACTTAAAGCAAAATTGACCAAAATCTAATATTCCAATTAGCCATTGCTAATTGGGAATATTATAGCTACAAAGCACAGAAAGGAAGGAAAAATAGTCTTTACTTTAACATTGAACCAAATTGGTCAAAGTGAGGCTTCTTATAGTGCACCAGAGATTCCAGAGGAAATTTGTGTTGGTAACTCCTCATTAAACAGGTCAAGTCTTGGTTGTTTTTCTTACCAGTTGTAGTTTTTGACCATGTCAAAACATTACAGGTGACTTTCCTAATGAAGTCAACAACTCATCAAGACCAAATGTGTGCACAAATGATGAAGCCACAAATGCGAATAGGTAACCAGAGGAAAGGGTACTCATTGTAACTATTTACAATATTTCTAAGAATAATTTGTAAAGAAATTATTCGATGGCATCAACCTAAAAAATGTATCCATGATTCAAAGTATCTTTAAGAAGACCTTGCACTGAGATTGAAAACAGAGAACCTCCTTTGCATGATCAATAGGAAGAGAAATCAATATTTACTTCTACATTGAAAAAAAATTGAGTTGAGTGGTGATTCTATTAATGGATTAGAGATAACCCTACTTGAAGTTTCTGCTAGTAACTCCATAACACATGAAATGTTGGTTTGTTTTCTCACTAGTTGCAGGTTTTTACTGTGTGGTACATTGTAGATAACATTTTTATTGAAGCTAATAGCTTATCAATAGAAAATAGGTCTGCAAATGAGGAAGCTTCAAATGAAAAAAAAAGCCAAACATAAAACGATTTTTAGACAATTATTATTATTATTATTATTTTATTTATTTATTTATTCTGAAAAATAACTTTTACCTTGAGGAAATTCTATGTCATCAATTTGAAAAAAATTCCATGCTTTATTCAGGATAATTTTAAGAAGACGTTCTGCAAATGTTTGTTACAAAGAACCTTCTTTGAATAAAAATATTAGGCACCAAGGGTTGGTTTTTTCTACTCGAATTTGTTCTTAAGTGATTAGCACAATGTATCTTTTAGTGTTTAGAGATACCATATATGTGCAAAGGAAAGTATCTTACAATAAGATACTTTTGTTGTTTTTTTCCTTTTGCAGTAGGTTTTGACTAGTTGGGAACTTTACAAGGGACATTTTTAATGAAGCTCACAACTCTTAAAAGATAAATTTGACATCAAATGGAGAAAATAAAAAAGTCAAAAGGTAGCGTGAAAAGGATCTTTGCCATTTTCTGAAGATTTCTGAACTTTCTTAGATAAGCTATTATACAACATTTTCAAATACTCCATAGAGAATAAATATGGAGTTCTTTGATGCATTTTGTCATTTTGTAGGAAATGTCTTAGTTTTTGCTATCTTTTAAAGAAATTTACATTCAAATGCTTTGCTTAAAAAATTTTGGGAATATGTTCATGTTTGTACAGGGTGTGTTTAAGAAGACATTCTTCCAATGTTAGCTAAAAATATTATGATGTGAATGGAAACTACAAGCAGTAAAACAAACTCTATTGACTCTGATATTTTGTGAAGGTAATCAGTTCATTGCCTCATTTAGTGGTTTAGAAACTTTGGAGGATGTTAGTGAATACGAGGACCTTTAGGTTCAAGATAAAGAGGTTGTCAATGGAGATTTAAATGAAACCTTAGAAGGCCGACAATATTGTGTATTCCCCACCATTGGAGGTAATTAATGCAAAGTAGTTAGTGTCAAGTGTCGACAACCCCTGTCAAAGTTTGCCAATGAATGCTACCTGGAGCCAATTGAAATGGCAAGGTGGTCATTAGTTGGGAGGCTAGTGTGGAAACCAATATATTATAAGGAAGTTCCTCGTAACATTAAAATGTGGATATTTGAATGATTTTAGATTTATTACTTGATCTGATTTCAGAAGTAGGTATTATTTACTTTAGGTTGCTTAAAGTCATAATCTGCAGGCCACTAAAACCAACCAATGGTAGTTGGTATGTAGAATATTCCTTGCCATTCTTCATCAATGAATATTGTCTTTGAGACAACCTTAGGGGAAAGGTAAGTGTGGAAAGAAGTATAGGATTCTATCTATTAACATTAAAATGCAAAGATCTCAACTTTTATGGGAATCATTTGAACTAAGATATTAATTTTCTAGCTTTTCTTCTTTAAACAATGCTATTTGAAGAAAGATAAATTTGAAACTTAGCTGCTAGCTCCTAATATCAACTATAACTTAGAAAATCCCCAGAATTATATGAAATTCCATTTTTTAATTACATCATTTTGATAACTCAAGCCATTTTCCAATTTTCTTTATATATTTTATAGTGTGATTATGTGTTGAAAGGGGGTTCCCTATAAAAATGCCTTTAAGCACCTTAAATGTTATTTCTCGGAAAATGACACTTAATTTGCTTTCACCTTCATGTAAATAGTATTTCTACAGCGTAATTAATGTCTTGGATGTGGTGCTCTTGTAACTAATTCAAAAGAAAATATCATTTTTGTGTTATTGCATATTAGTTATTAAAGGTGTGTTGCTATGACAAATAATCCATATCCTAGAAATTCACAATGCAATACATATTATTTTGTTTATTGTCAAATGAAGCACTCGAAGAAGTGATTTTTTCAGACTGATTTTGGTTGTTCTGTATAGTACTATGATGTCATTATGGCACTAGATGTAAAATTCATTGTGCTCTTCAAGATCTAGGACATCCATATCCTTGTATAAGTTGTTCTCTTCTTATGTTAGGGATTGTTGTAGCAAATCTCTTTGAGCGACACTAAATAATTCATTTCGTAGAACGCAAATGGAATTCAAGGAAGCAGAGAGCCTGTTCAGGCAGCGGAAAAGTGTCAAAGAAGAAACCTTGGAGCCAAACCATGAGATCTATCACCTTTCATAGATTCTTGCAGAGCTCATGCTCTCTCATGTGAAAAATCTAGAACTAATTCAACTATGATAGTGTTGTTGATTTTGACCACTTGCTTTCATTATTTTGTGCTAGATTTTTGTTACAAATTTTTAATTTTGGAAATTTTGATGTCACAGTGGCAAGCTCTGGTAGAATAACAAAATTGAGTTCATGCTTTTGGAGAGTTGTGCTCTTGCATTCTTCTATTATGCATGTTGGGATTTCAACCAATGACATTGGTTGGGAAATTGTACAAGTGGAAACAATACTAGAAGAAGCAACTAAACTTGTTGACGAGTCTCAGCTTAAAAACCCAAATTACTATAGGTGAGTGTACCGTATTGTAGGAATTAAGTCAATTTTATCATTTTAGGAGTTAACAAGATACAAAATGGCTTTTACAGTTTTAACTTTAGCCTATAGACTTTGTAGGAATTTCTAATGTTCATATTTCTTTTGGTGTTTTGGACCAATACAACATTATCACATAAGGTATGTTTTGAAGAGAAGCGGTGACAGAAGATGGAAACAAAGAATTTAACCACCAGACTAAAGGTTCAAACAAGAGGTGTTAATTTGATTTAAACAAGATTTACACTAGCTCGAAAGCAATATTTCATAAAAATTCTCGCTTGAGAACAAAACATGAAGAGACAAGGGAAACATCCTTTCTAGATTAATTTTATGTGGTCTCTTGAGTGGTAATGGAAGGGAACAAGGCAGGGGTGAGAAATAGTTTAATCCAAAATTTTCGTTCTTTGGTGTCATTTGTAGCATATCGTCAAATCAACCCACAAAGTGTTGTATACTCTGGGTCGTCTTCGAACATGGGGGTGTTGATTGTTTTTTCTAACTCACTCACTGTAACTGGAGAGTCTCAATTGATTTCCCGTATTTTCTATTGGGTTGAGAAACATTTTGTGTGTTAATATTAGAGTATGTCTTGTGGATGCTATAATCTATTTATACAATGACATTACACGAATGGGCCAAATAGGTTGTGTTACACTCATGTATTACAAGAATTGATTGACTTTTCAGGCATTTTGGTTAACAACCAACTTTGTTTCCATTTCCACAGACCAAAATGGAAGATTTATATTCAGATTGAGTTTTCAACTTTTCCAAAATATTTTTGGATTCTTCACAATCTTGAATATAACTTACATTTGGAAACAATGAGGAAATTTCAAAGCATTTGATTTTGGAACACATTTGGACAATATGTACCTTCTCAACATTATCATGTGTGGCAACATTGTTGCATAATTTATTGTACAAATGAACCCACTTGAGACATGTCTATTATCATTTGACTCTTATGGAATTTGTTTTGATATTTGGCGTGTTATTTTTTATTTAATAATTTCAGAATCCTTGTGTTTTTTTTAGTCCATTATTTTGTCATGGAGATATTTACTTTAATTTATGTTGATTTCTCAATGGTAAAAAACTGATTTTTTCCCCTGCAATTGAGATATCTGATTGTGGAAGCCTTTTCCTTAAAACCTATTATTCAGTATAAGATATAGTATTTTCCTTCATCAATGAGCTATCTGGTGAGATTCGAATGATTCCTGATTAAATGTTTTAATAATATTACTCTGCAGAGTGTAGAAATTAATTGTAGATTCAATACTACTCAAGTAATGCTCTAAAACATAAGACTCAAATCTACTCTACTCATCTATGGAAAGCAATTCACAATTGAGAATAAATATCAAAAGGATGCATCATAATTTAATGCACATAGATGAGGACATATCTAAGGGAAAGAAAATGCTCAAAACCCCTTCCCATATGTATTGCATTAGTCAGAAAATAAAGAATAAATACAATGTTTTCTCAAGCGTGAGCAACCTTTGCACAAGTTTATTTTATCTCACTGCCTCACAGACTGACTCTAGCCAATACTTAGCCAATTTTAATGCTTTCCAAGCTCCCATTTCCTTCCATTGTTTCATTTGGAATTAGTCACTATTATTTAGGGAAATTCCTCATCCATAATTGTGTAATCCCTATAAGCCCTTCTCTGTTTGCATGCACCACATGTACAACTTGGATAATTATATAACTGATAATACATTTCCCTTGAACCCCAATATCAACTAGGTAACTCGAATTTCATGCATGCATGAGTTAATTATTAGTTGATTGATCAATTAACTAGTTAAACACTGAAGTTGCACCCCACTGTTAGACCTCCTATGAGTTCCTCCAACAATTAGAACTAGTTTAAATGACCTTAACTCAATTTAATTGAATTAAATTGTTACAATTGAAATTAAACTCAACCTAGGCTCCTAAAATTTAGGAATCAACTCGAATTGACTAAGCTAACTTAGTGATAACAACAAAATTAACTCATTCAATTTGTCTTGTGATGTACACAACTCAAGTTAAGCACTCAACTCGAATTGAATAAGCTAACTAAGTGATAACAACAAAATTAACTCATTCAAGTTGTCTTGTGATGTGGAGTTTCAATTTTCTCCTAATTTAATTCAAGGGAAAACTAAATCATGATTTTCTTGCTGCCATTTTCCAACACTTCCTCTCAGCAATAAAGGTATTATTAGATACCCCAATCTTGCCTCTATAGAACTCAAATTTTCCTCTTGACAAAAGCTTTGTTAAAATATTTGCATCATGTTCCTCTGTAGGAATATATTCCAACAAGATATCTACCTTTTATCACAATCTCGTAGATGGTGATACCAG